>JAFMSR010000012.1:6581026-7111069 GCA_022818135.1 Saxidomus purpurata
TATGGCTTACGCCTGACTTTTTCTTTTTTCCACCAGAAATTATTTATTTCCTTGTGTAATTGTGCCTTTGCAGGTAATTAGTTGTTTCATTTCATTTGTTCATCTTATTTGCTTTCGTTTCATGCTATTTGTTAGCATTGCGCGCCTGTAATATTGTAATGATATGCATTTTCATGCATGCGCACTTGGAATACAGTCGATATGGCTTACGACTGACTTTTTCTTTTTTCCACCAGAAATTATTTATTTCCTTGTGTAATTGTGCCTTTGCAGGCCTGGTAAACACATGCCCCATCACAGAACAGAAAGTAAACCTACGACATTGGTGGCCAGTGTGGGAGAGTATGTCACAGTTCGGACTCAGTTCAAAATTGGGGAGAATATGTGTAAGCGGCCCGGTAGCTCAGTCGGTAGAGCATTCGCCCTGTAAGCGAAAGGCCCCGGGTTCGAGTCCCGGTCTGGCTGCACATTTTTCTCACCCTGTGACATTTTGCGCCCAACGTGGTGCTGTGACTGGATATATACTTCGAGATCATGTTTACCTTGTTCTCTTAACCCGTATGGTGGGGGAGTATGTCACAGTTCGGACTTAGTTCACAATTGGGGAGAATATGTGTAAGCGGCCCGGTAGCTCAGTCGGTAGAGCATTCGCCCTGTAAGCGAAAGGCCCCGGGTTCGAGCCCCGGTCTGGCTGCACATTTTTCTCACCCTGTGACATTTGGCGCCCAACATGGGCCTGTGACTGGATATATACTTCGAGATCATGTTTACCTTGTTCTCTTAACCCGTATGGTGGGGGAGTATGTCACAGTTCGGACTCAGTTCACAATTGGGGAGAATATGTGTAAGCGGCCCGGTAGCTCAGTCGGTAGAGCATTCGCCCTGTAAGCGAAGGGCCCCGGGTTCGAGCCCCGGTCTGGCTGCACATTTTTCTCACTCTGTGACATTTGGCGCCTAACGTGGGGCTGTGACTGGATATATACTTCGAGATCATGTTTACCTTGTTCTCTTAACCCGTATGGTGGGGGAGTATGTCACAGTTCGGACTCAGTTCACAATTGGGGAGAATATGTGTAAGCGGCCCGGTAGCTCAGTCGGTAGAGCATTCGCCCTGTAAGCGAAAGGCTCCGGGTCTTATATGACTACTGTTGTACGGTCTGGGGCAAAGGAACAAGTAATTATGTGAATAAGATAAATATACTACAGAAACGAGTTGCAAAAATAATACTTAATAAACCGATGCGAACACCATCGGCAGAGCTATTCCAAGAATTAAAATGGCTGAGTTTTTCAGACCGATGCAAATACCACTGTGCTGTCCTGGTATATAAAATTATGAATAGCAAGGCCCCATCATATTTGGCAGATATTGTAACGTTCTCTGACAGTAAAACATACCAGTTAAGATCAGTATCAAACAAGGATCTTGTCTTACAGATAACACCTCGTACTAAATACATGGAAACATCATTCACAAATTATAGCAAAAATATGTGGAATGACATTCCTTTAAATATACGTACTTCGAATACTCTTAAAACGTTCAAAGGAAATTATAAGCATTATTTATTGTGTGAATGATAAGGCCAAAAGAAAAAAATAGCTTGTTTCTGCTAACCCGACCGACCCTATTTTTTTGCCGCCGACCCTAAGACTTTTTATTGGCAAAAAAAAAAAAAAAATTAAAAAAAATGTTTTTTTTTTTTTGTTTTTTTTTTTTTGAAAATTGACTTATTTTCAGTTCTAATTAGTCCATTTCGTTTCTTTGTCACAATTCCGCTTTTTAACTCGGAATATTAAGAACGATGGGTTTGAGGTATGACTACACTAAATCTTTTTCCATAGTCTTACTGTATAACATTTAAGCAAGGTTCGTATACCAAAATATTCGTTGAGTACTTACACCCCTGTAAACCTGTAGAACCACTTTAGTTACATCCAAAAATGCCCTTTTTTATATGCATAATATATTGCTTTATAGCCAAAAATTAAGCCATTAGGACATCACCCCCTCGTCTGTAGGATTTTTGTTTACATTCTGTTAAAAAATTCAATATTTTCAGATAGCAATAGGACACCGTAATATCAATATGAAAATTCTTAAAACTATTTTTTGTTATGCTCAACCATTGTACTTTCAATTTTAATTCGAGAACATTTTAGTGCTGACAATCATTTTGGGCCAATTAGAGACCACAGATAACTAAATGGTCCGCAAGTTCGCTAAACAAATTGGCTGGTTCCAAGTCTCACCAATCTAGAGAGTGGTATGGTGGTTGAGTGGTTAACGCTCTGGACTACCAATCCCCTGTTAGAATCCAGGGCACTGGAAATTTCAGGGACGCTTTTCGGTGTTTCCCAACCATCTAGAGATGAACTTGTTAGAAACCAAGATGTAGTCTCATGTGTATCGGTGCTCTTTACACCGAGTATATAAGCAAGATACCATGAAAAAGGATGGTGGACCATAAGGACATCTAACAAACAAATAACCCAGCGATTTAGTGAAGTCATACCTTCAAGTGTGATGCAAATCCAGATCATAACAGTTTATTTAAGGATTAACAGCAGTTAAATCGGCCCCATTCCCCTCCAAAATTAATATGTATTGCCCCCATTATTTAGAAAAAAATCCTCTAAAAATGTTGAAAAAAATCTTTGATTTATTTAATCAAGAGTTGGCCAAACTTGTTTTAAAAACATAAGTTTCAGAAATTAAAATGCTTCAGAATCATTTCTTGAAACTATTTGATACCTTACATGAAATAGTCTCCTGAAAATAGCCAAATTTTCGTTAGTCACCTATTTTCGCGACCCCGATTTTTGTTATTATGTCAATGAAAACTGTGTTTCAAAGATTAAGAAAGATACTTATACAATGTTTCAATTAAACAGCAGTATTTAAATACTTATTATTTACGTGTGTTTTAACACTTATGCTGCTAATTCATTTTCTTGATTTTTATATAAAATTTTGTTATGAGAAATTTTTATGTTTTCTCTTTATATTTGGCAAAAGAATAAAGTCGTTAACATACTTTATAGTTTTGGTTCTATATTACATTGTTAAACATTATATTTTATACATTTTCTAAAAATTCTCCTTTCTCCTCAGGCTGAAAAAAACCCACTGAACAGACAATTCATAACATAGGGTCAATGTTATTTACAATTCATATATCTAGATGGCTTAATCAAATGTCGATAAAGTAGATTTCCTAAATATTTGCATCCAGCTTCAAAAAAAAAAAAAAAAGTTTACCTACCTATCTACCCTATTTTTTCTGGGCCGTTAGCAGAAACAAGTTTTTTTTTCTTTTGCCTTAAGAGTTTACTTTCAATTTCCATCTATTGCAATAATCATAAAGTAAATCTAAATTTAACTGCAATTCTTCGCTGTTTTTAGCAAAAATCACTATATCATCAGCATAGAGAATCTAAAAAATTTAAAACATTTAAGTATCAATCCCTTCGGCGCCATTTTCAATATCTTCAATGTCATTTAAATACACAGAAACAGATTCGGAGACCAACATTCGTTCTGTCGAACACCAAGATAAAATTCAAAACTATCACTTAATTGATTCACTCTTGATTTTATATTGCTATACAATGACTTGATGATGTTGAGCATATTACCTCTGATAGCCAGTTTGATTAACTTCAGCCATAAATTTTCACGTGTAACATAATCAAAAGCTTTGCTAAAATCAATAAATGCACATTATAATTGTTTACTGTTATTCATTAAATGACTAACTAAACCACGTAACACATATATATTATCTGAGGTACCCATTTTAGTTCTAAAACCTGCTTGTGCCTCTATTTAAACACCATATAATTGACATGACGCGAAAGTATCGATCGCTCCGCCTACCGAACACGCGATCGATAGATAACAAAACCTTTGACACGCTTTAGTGTTCAGGCATTATCTACATGCTGAACTTGCACATGTCAAGGTCTTTCAAATAGTATGGTCCGGAAACGAGAGTAATACGATAAATAACTTGCCTCGGATCACGTGACAAACATCCGGGTACCCGCCATTTTGGAAAAAGAAAGAAATTGTTGATACTTTATATCTACGTATATCTCGATATTTTACCAATCAATTTGACCAACAAAGTGATCCTTAATACAATATATGCATTCCCTTATCATTACATAATATTATATTTTACCGATGTTTCGTTTTAGGTGGATTTACGCATTGGAAAGTTGACCTCATACGAACGGGTTTTTTCACAAATGACCAAAAGCCGAAAACCGACCTAATTTTAGCGCTTCTTTCCTACTTGCATGGTGTTCATGGGATTGATGTAACATCTTTTTCTCATAGATTTAAGTCTAATGTGCGTCTGTTATGTCTTAGATTTTCGTATTTCACCCGTATTTTAATTTTCTGGGACGGTTAGATCCGTTCAAAATCTAAAAATGGCGTCAATGGTGATTTTTTTTCGCGATACGGTGATATTTTGTGCACAGGTTTTCACTATATATTTAGGGTCAAATGATGGAAAATTGCTAATTAAAATGTAAATTAAGAGTTATTTTTGAACGGATATGAATTAGATTTTCGTTTTTTTTATTTTATAACATAATAACGTACAGTTTTGTAAGACCAGTATCGCGAGTCAAATTACCATCCCAAGACGGAATAGCATTGACCGTGTTTAACTCGCGTTAAAGATAATAGTTAATTATATATAGAGGTTTTAATTTCAGTTTTACAGAAAATTTCATCAGCTTTCCAATTATACCATTTTTAAAATTAAATGTGGTATTTAAATGACACAATGACGGGCAGTTTTGCATACAACTATCGGACAAATACCAGTTTACTCGCTCGGCGTGATAAATGCACGGCGTGATAAACGCTTCCAGGCGAGACAAGATTATCAGTACGATAAGACATTTATAGAGGGCGTTTCCGGACCATACTATTTGAAAGACCTTGCACATGTTGACTAGGATGGAAACACAATTAAAAAGGATTTTTTGTTTTATTTTCGAAATTTTATGTTTCCTTTTAAAAAAGAACAAGATACATATCACGCATTATGTACATACATTTTAAACTTACCCTTCATGGCGGGGGAAATGAGTGAACAAAATGCCGAATTTATCTCGAAACGGGAACAATTTTAAATATATATTAAAAAAAACAACATTTTATCAACTATAGTTATGTAAATGATGTATTCACGATGTATTTTCACACGTTTTTTTTTTTCACTACCATGGGAAATATGTTCGTTCAGTCATAGTTAATTTTGTACACCGCGGTCAGTATTTACATGTATCCTGGTATTTTGTTTTCAAGATGTATCAAAATAACAAAGTTTGAAGTTTCAAAGTTTATTGGCAAGTCAGCATTTATAATGGTGATAGCGATATCAGAAGACAAACAATTATTGTCTATTAAATACAAACGTAGCATTCAAGTTTTACTTGTTAACAATATATTTAATTAGATGGATCATACATGTTTATTGTACCGTGAAATCTGACCAGTCAAGCAGGGCAGGATAGAGATGTATATCAAAAATATCTCCCGGTGATTTACCGAAACAAAGGCAAGATGCCACACTGTATATTATGTATTATCTTTCTTGACACGTGTCTGTTCACAGATCCATGACATAGAAAACAGCCATCGGTTATGCAAAAAATAAGTGCAGCATCGCAATTTACAAAATGTTTGTGTCAGAACATACATAATATGTAATGCGTACAGTAAGCGGAGATTATAAATATTTTTTGAAAATTTATCAACAATTGCTCTCTGCATATCTATATCTAATATTAGTTTAATGTAATAATTATTAATTCTAATATTATTCCTAAAAATTAAGGTTTCGTATGATACTCACCGACATAACAAACTTTAAATTTAGTCTCTATAGACGAAGTATATGATTATAACTAAATTATCCATTCTTTCTGCTTAAATTTTCCGCGAAAAACTAAAGCGTTTGAAAAAATATTTAAATTAATCTAAATATGAATTAATATAAAATGACAAAAGTAATCGACACATTTAACATGGGTCACGACATGGAACTTATTTACACATATAGGTCCGTGGTCTCGATTAAGTGCCGGTTGAACTGTTTCTGTATGCAAAGTATCATTTAAATTTCTTTAAGTTCTTGATATAAAGCCCTTCGTAGTAATTAAACTTGCTTTTTCATCATTTTTATATAATTTTTATATAATACATTCATCTATCCACGATGACAATGACCCTATATACTCAAGTTCTTTTACCACTTGTCGGAGGTTAACTTTGAAAAACAGAACGCGTGGAGGTGTGTAAAAATAGTGATTTCTGATTGGTCAGTCGAACGATTTGATTGACAGTCGGCGTCATGTCAATTCAGCCCATTCAGAAAGTTTACTATTTAATAATCTAGTAAAAAGTTTGCCAAGTGTGCTAAAAAGATTGAAACCTCGAAAATTGTTTACATCATTTATACTACCCTTCTTGTGTAATGGAACTAGATGATAACTCATCTAACGTAAAAGGTATATTTAACTCTTCAAACATAACACCAAATTCATCATTTTCTATCCTTCTATAAAATATAATAAATTTTGCTTACAGAGATCTAGTTACATAGTGCTGTTATTGTTTGTACGCCCACAATCTTGGGAGTAACGTATAATATTAACGTCAACAGAATAATCATCCGGTAAAACATCACTATTCGACATAATATCATCTGGAACAAAATTAGGCAAATTGGATGTATGCGAGTTCAGATCGCCGCAAAATACAAAGTTGAAACCATTTTCATATTTTGTTTCAAGTTTTACAATTAATTCTAACAATCTATCATATGTATGTGAGTCTAGCATTGTTCGCCTACTACTCTCAGGGATCACGTAACAAAGACATAAAAAAGATTTCAAGTGCTAACAAATTTCCATTTATGTCTACACAAATAATGTCATTCTGGCTTTGAAATACCAACGTATCGTCAGTAATAAATTTGTTACGAACATATAAGATTATGCCGCCCGGGCCTCTGTTACTAGATACTTTATTTTCTGACCTATGCAAAACATAATACTCAAAATTATCATCCGTTAAATCTGAAAATTTATCTGTCCATGTTTCAGTCAATAATACTATGTCATGTTTATCAAATATACACTTTAATTCTGGTGACAAAAGTTTATTTGTTCTCTTCATGCATAAACCTTGAACGTTCAATAACGCACATCGTAGCGGTATATTTTCGGCGTTGACCTATTGTCCTACACCGTGACCTGCCTGAACATATCACAACTATTTGAGGTCTGTGAAGCTGGATTTTACATCGTAGTTGGGTATTCAAATGTTTCTTAGCGAATGTCAAGCTTAAAGTTGGTTTTTAAGGTGTTTATTCAAAACAATACACCCAGTAAGTAAGTTCAGATGTTTATTCCATAATATACAGCTTGTAGTTTCATATTCAAATGTTTATTCGCGAATATCCAACTGGTAGTTTGTTATTCAGATGTTTACTCAAAAACAATACATCCAGCTTGCAGTTGGTAGTTCAGATGTTTATTTGACAATATACAGTTTGTAGTTGAACATTCAAATATCCGTTCGCGAATATCCAGCTGGTAGTTGGTTATTCAGTTGTTTATTCAACAAAATACATCCAGCTTGCAGTCGGTAGTTCAGATGTTTATTCCACAATATACAGCTTGTAGTTGGACATTCAAATATTGATTCGCGAATATCCAACTGGTAGTTGGTTATTTAGATGTTTATTCAACAAAATACATCCAGCTTATAGTGGGATATTAAAATGTTTATTCGCGATTATCAAGCTAGCAGTTGGTTATTCGATTGTTTATTCAACAAAATACACCCAGCTTGCAGTTGGTAGTTCAGATGTTTATTCCACAATATACAGCTTGTAGTTGGTAGATTAAATGTTTATTCGCGAATATCCAGCTGGTAGTTGGTTTTTCAGATGTTTATTCAACAAAATACATCCAGCTTGCAGTTGGTAGTTCAGATGTCTACTCGACAATATACAGCTTGCAGTTTGGCCTTCAAATATTCATTCGCGAATATCCAGCTGGTAGTTGGTTTTTCAGATGTTTATTCAACAAAATACATCCAGCTTGCAGTTGGTAGTTCAGATGTCTACTCGACAATATACAGCTTGCAGTTTGGCCTTCAAATATTCATTCGCGAATATCCAGCTGATAGTTGGTTATTCAGATGTTTATTCAACAAAATATATTAAGCTTGGAGTTGGTAGTTCAGGGGTCGAACTCCAGTAGCATCTTAACTGATTTCTTAAGTATTTTAACTTAAGTCCAAAATTTGTTATTATTATAGATTCGCTTAGATGTGAATGATTGTGAGTAATTTCATCATCATAATAGAAAATGGTCATGGAAGATTTAATAAATTTTCAATATGCTTCAATGCACATTCTCCTTTTTAAATTGTCTTCCTAAGGTAATTGCTAAGTTTTAGGATTATCTTAAGATTTGACTTAAGATGCTACTGGAATATGACCCCAAATGTTTATTCCACAATATACAGTTTGTAGTACTGCAGATTTCATAATAGCGTGCCGTTTCAGTGTTTGCTTTACACACAGGTAGTAAATGACGTCGATGTCACATTCTATAGTTAGCTCCGCCCAAATCGATACCTTTATCTATCGTACACGCTGAGTACAACTAAAATATACAAGTTTACACATCTTCAAGCTACAATTGCGACATAATTTGATTTTTTAAGCATCTAGTGCTTATGTATTCTTATAGGATAAAATCAGTTAATTTTAAACCTCGAAATTTTATTTAATGAAACAACTGTTCTGAAACTAAACTAAGATCTATTCAATTTTTACAAACGAAACCGAACTGTAGGCCTACTGCGTGTTCTATAATCAACACGAAACAAAGATTTTACACTTTTATGAAATTTGGTCCATATAATAAAATTTTGATGGAGGAAAATGTGTCCTCGGCTATGTCTCTGAAACGTTTGCTGTTCTAAGAAGACACGGTTGTATAGAATCCGATTTATACGACGTACGTTTTACAAACATGATTCCAAGAACTTTTCTTGCAGGATGTTTAGAATGAACTGTTTTAAGACATTTTATATTCGTGAATCACTGTTGAACCTGCAGAGAATATAGCACCCCTAATCATCTTTCCTGTATATTTTTTCATACGGGAAATCCTTTCTAAAGCGAGATTAGAAATGTATAAATATATATAGTTGTTGTTGTGTTGCATCATGATGACATCGTCGATTAAACCGAAATTCACCTTCGTAAAATTTATAAAAAAAAATGTCAAGATCAGTGACTGACCACACTTTAAACTTGCGGTAAATTATATACATGGTACATGCGCTCTGCATGTAAATATTTGTACACAGGTATAGCAAACGTCCGTGTACCATCTCAGGTTCAGGTAAATGTATCGCTGTACAAACTTACGAATAGTCAAATCGTATGTCGATAAAATAAACACAAATTGAAAACATCAATACTTTGCTCGATTGTACATGTAATCGTCACCATTATTAAGTGAACCAAACTACTTATAAAACAAAGTAAATTTCATTTGTACTGGCGATATGACAACTTGTACTTGTCTACCGGTATAGGTAGGTAGTCATAGAAATAAGACCTCGCATTTATCATTTTTATTTTTCACTTTTATGATATTTTACTTTTTATATTCATTGAGGAAATAAACACCAAAACTTAAAAACAAAAATAGAAATAAACAAGAGCTGTCCCTCACAAGTGACGAATGCCCCCGAAAGAGGTGCCTCACAGTCTGTGTCCTCTCCATGTGCTCAATAAATGTGCTATGTAATTTTAAAAATCTTCCATGCATGACAGAGTAACCATGCATACAGTTTTCCATTACTTTAAACACTAAGTGTGACCTTGACCTTTGAGGTAGGGACTTGGGTCTTGCATGCGACACATCCGCTTGATGAGCTAGACATCTGTGCCAAGTTATTTTAAAATCCTACAAAGCATGATAAAGTTATAGTCCGGACACAAATGTATGCATATATACAGGATTCTATTACCTATAAACTCTAAGTGTGACCTTGACCTTTGTGGTAGGGATGTGGGTCTTGCACGCGACACGTCATCTTGATGTGCTAGACATTTGTGCCAAATTATTTTAAAATCCTTCAATGCATGACAAAGTTACAGTCCGGACACGAATGTGTGCATATATGCATATATAGAGGAATCCATTACCTTCAAACTCTAAGTGTGACCTTGACCTGTGAGCTAGGGACGTGGGTCTTGCACGCGACACATCGTCTTGATGTGCTAGACATTTGTGCCAAGTTATTTTAAAATCCTTCAATGCATGACAAAGTTACAGTCCGGACACGAATGTATGCATATATAGAGGAATCCATTACCTTCAAACGCTAAGTTTGACCTTGACCTTTGAGCTAGGGACGTGGGTCTTGTACTTTACACGTTGTCTTGATGTGCTAGACATTTGTGCCAAATTATTTTAAAATCCTTCAATGCATGACAAAGTTACAGTCCGGACACGAATGTGTGCATATATGCATATATAGAGGAATCCATTACCTTCAAACTCTAAGTTTGACCTTGACCTTTGAGCTAGGGACGTGGGTCTTGTACGCGACACGTCGTCTTGATGTGATAGACATTTGTGCCAAGTTATTTTAAAATTCTTCAATGCATGACAAAGTTACAGTCCGGACACGAATGTGTGCATATATAGAGGATTCCATAACCTTCATACTCCAAGTGTGACCTTGACCTTTGAGGTAGGGATGTGGGTCTTGCACGCGACACGTGATCTTGATATGCTAGACATGTGTGCCAAGTTATTTTAAAATCCTTCAATGCATGACAGAGTTACAGTCCGGACACGAATTGTAAGTGGGGACGCACAGACGGACGGACGGACGGACGGACGGACAGACGGACGGTGCGATTTTAATATGCCACCCTTCGGGGGCATAAAAACAAGCATTATGTTTAAATAGTTGGACTACCGGTATAGGTAAACGCTCTACTTTTTGTTTATGAAAGCTGCATTTACTACTGGTTTCTCCAGTTTTACGCAACGACTCTGATGACATGTGCGCTAGATATCTTCAGCAGGGATTGTAGAAATAATCTAGATTCTAATAGTCAAAAGTGAACATGATATATATAAATCCTGTCTTTAGATAAACAAACAAAATTATACGGTCTTTGTTCCATTTCTTTCTACACAGATTATCATTTTAAAAATTTCAGAGCATCGACAGAAACATTTTAGCAGAAACACTACAGCACGTGCAAAGCATGCGCGGTTGTAACAATATATCAGTATAGTCGTATTTTATAATGCCTAATGCGAGTATTGCGATCCGATCATTTATAGACAAATTATTATGAAAGTGCGAAATCGAATGTATATTTACAATATTTTTTATACACTCTACTTCTGTGACATATATATATATATATATATATATATACACTAAATTTATGTAAGTGAAATGACACTTGTACTGGATTTACACGTACATGTTGTACGCGTATATCCTTTTCTTTGATGGGACTCTAGCACACAAGCTACATGTACGTAAACCCCGACTTAACACTATTGAATGCCGTAAATAAGATGACCGATTTATATTTTTTTTCTCAGTTGTGTCATGGACCTATGAGGTTATCTGATTGCTCTCCGTACTGTGTCAAATGAAGCTCCGCCTACAGACGCTTTAGTCATTCATTACCTGTATTCAATCGATACGCAACAAACACTGAAACGGCGCGCTATTATGAAATCTGCAGTAAGATATTAAAATGTTTATTCGCGAATATCAAGCTGGTAGTTGGTTATTCAGATGTTTATTCAACAAAATACATCCAGCTTGCAGTTGGTAGTTCTGTAGTTTATTCGACCATATACAGCTTGTCGTTGGACATTCAGATGTTTATTTGCGAATATCCAGCTGGTAGTTGGTTGTTTAGATGTTTATTCGACAAAATACATGCAGCTTGTAGTTTGTAGTTCAGATGTTTATTCTACAATAGACAACTTGTAAATGGACATAAAAATGTTTATTTGCAAATATCCAGCTGGTAGTTCGTTATTCAGATGTTTATTCAACAAAATGCACCCAGCTTGCAGTTGGTAGTAAAGATGTTTATTCGCAAGCTAGATGTATTTTGTTGAATAAACATCTGAATAACAAACTACCGGCTGGATATTCGCGAATAAACATTAAAACTACCAACTAAAAGCTGCATATTGTCAAATAAACATCTGAAATACCAACTAAAAGCTGGATGTATTTTGTTGTCTACTATCGAATTAATATCTGAACTACCAACTGAAAGCTGGATGTTTTTGTTGAATGAACATCTGAGTAACTAACTACCAGCTAGATATTCGCGAATTAACATTAAAATATCCAACTTCAAGCTGTACATTGTCGAATAAACATCTGAACTACCAACTGCAAGCTAGATGTATTTTGTTGAATAAACATCTGAACTACCAACTACCAGCTAGATATTCGCGAATAAACATTTAAATGTCTAACTACAAGCTGCATATTGTTGAATAAACATCTGAACTACCAACTGCAAGCGGGATGTATTTTGTTGAATAAACATATGAATAACCAACTACCAGCTGGATATATGCGAATAAACATTAAAACTACCAACTACAAACTGTATATTGTGGAATAAACATCTGAACTACCAACTACAAGCTGGATATATTTTGTTGAATAAACATATAAATAACCAACTACCAGCTGGATATATGCGAATAAACATTAAAACTACCAACTACAAACTGTATATTGTGGAATAAACATCTGATCTACCAACTACAAGGTGGATGTGTTTTGTTGAATAAACATCTGAATAACCAACTACCAGCTAGATATTCGCGAATAAACATTTGAACTACCAACTACAAGCTGGATGTGTTTTGTTGAATAAACATCTGAATAACCAACTACCAGCTAGATATTCGCGAATAAACATTTGAACTGCCAATTACAAGCTTGATTTATTTTGTCGAATAAACATTTAAATAACCAACTACCAGCTCGATATTCACGAATAAACATTTGAATTCCCAACTGCGATGTCACGGTGAGCAATCACGTGATCGTAATACGTCATTTTGATCGTCCGCAAAGAATATTTTATAAACAAAAGTCTTCGACTAAATTCTTCAAGTGAGCGTAAGTTTTTCATTTCTCAACCGAATTCTGTCAGATTTGTCACAGGCAAAGGGGAAAACAGTACTCTGTCCCCGGTTGATAACAGTTTTCTTGAAATAAGTCGCTCTTTTGTAAACATTCTGGAAAACCTTTGCAACAACGCCTGAATTTAACGGCTTGTCCGCAAAGAATATTTCAATTTCGGCAGTGTATTTGGAGTAATCCACTTTTAGTGCCATACATTCACGACGAAACACATGTCAGGTCGACTCAGTGCCTCGTAAAACGATAAAACATTTAGTTTGTAACAAAGCTAATCCTCAAAGGTAAAACATTTAACGCTAATCCGCATAGTTATTTTTCTTTCAGGAGTATTGAAAGTCGAGAGACGGGTGAACAACCACACCTTTGTGGAATCTGCGGGAAAAGTTTTCGCTACAAACGCAATCTTTGTGTCATGGCTACTGCATATATATATAGGAAAACACTGTATTTTATTTCTGATAATTTGAACTGTGTATGAAGGCGGAGCTTAGACTGTGATCTATCTGCAATAGACAACATGAGTAAAGAGTAACCTTTTTGATATTTGTATTGCCTTGATATATTGCTTTTGGTTCACAAAAATTATTTGGAAAAGTCTCAATCGGCCGGTCAAACATTTTGGGAGTTATGTTCCTAGTGTTTGTTTGCATCGCTTGAAGTGACGTTATATGCTCATCTTACTGCACAAAGTGTATTTTTGGTGACAATTTTATAAAAGCAATTTTCGGTTGTTGTGCATTTAAATGTGTTAAATTAATGAAAATGCCACATTAGTATTTGAAGTTGTTGCTTTAGAAATAAAGAAATTGGACAAATAAAATAATAGTTCCTTTCTTCGCAGTGATCTCCCTTGTGTTGTTGTAGTTTTTGGTAGAGATTTCGGCAGGCAGTGGAAGGGAAGCAACTCCTGTATGCAGTTTTTTTAATTGACTCTCCCAGTCAAAATAGGAAAAGTAATATTTGGAAATTATTATTTCGTACTGGTAGCAGGAAAAGTTTGATGTATTGGCTTTAAAGCTATTATTTCGTTTACTCTTTTAACACACACCTATATCAGCTGGATTTTTCTTGAAAAAAGAAATGTGCATAATTCCACTTTGATTTCTCGTAAATGATTCTTATTTAGACACGTACATTTTTAAAGCTATACTGTAGCAACGTCCACTGGGTTTTTTATATCAGCGGTAATAAAAGAACCCTCACTATTTCAAAAGTGATTTTTTTTGAGCGGCGGTGTTTGTAAAAGATATAATCCAAAATATGCTTATAATGGGTTTGATCACTTTGTTTGGCCCCGACCTCAACCTTCTTTTCTGGAACTGATTTTGTTACGTCACATGATATTGTAGGGCGTGAGAATAATAGTTTATGTAATGAGCACGAGGTTCAGACCGAAATAGCCGTCACCTCGGGTAACTGTTTTGGCGGGAACGAGGCTCTGTGTCTTATGATTTTTTGAAACTTTTCTTGCATAAAACCCTGGAACTTTGAAGTAGATTTCTAAATGCAAACTTATTAAAATGATGAATAATCATGAAAAACAAACGATTTTCCGACGTTGTGTTTAGGAAAGTGACGTCACAATGTTCATAACGTTACCGTTTATAAGTAATTCAAGAGAGTCGTCTGGCAAAGGAGGGGTGCCAGACCGGTTTTTCCAGCATGGGCAAAATCACCGGAAATGCCGATCCGATATGCAAGAACTGTCAATCAACGTGCCATAATTTTAATTCAATAAACACGTTTCACACCGTTTCATATTTTCGGCGTGGCTAAATGAAATGGGTTATGACCTAGCTTTTGAACCAATCAAATGTTACAAATGGAAGCAAGGTGAATGGAATTCGTATGCACGATCCTCTTTATCACGTGACTGCTTAAATGATAAATTATACAGATATATTGCATATTCAATCGCTCCATTAATAACTTTCTCAGGAACTATGTCTACTAAAATGTACCTCTACTAAAGGCTTATTATCTTTTTGTTTACCTTGTGTTTGTTACTTCTAAAAAGTTTACATATTGTAACAAGCGGTTATAGGCATGTTTGTAGATTTTTTGCTAGACTGCACACTTCCAATGAAAGAGTCCTCGACTCCTTAGCAATCTAATACTGCCAGTCTGGCGATCGAGCGCCTGTTAGATAGGGTGGTTAAGGTCGCTTACTTGTAATCATAAAACTTATCACTAACTGAGGGTCATTGGTTCGAGTCCTGCTACCTACCTGACTATGTGAGAAAGTTTCTTACGGAGGGTATGGGTGTTGTAATTCTCATATCGAAAAACGATGTTTAGGTAATCTGCCAGCCTTTATTTGAATGAAATACACTTAACTCGCAACTGACTTCTATAATTTACCGTATTGTTATTTTGTTGTTGGAAGACATCATAAAGTTACATCGTAACACAGTGGCAAAATATATAGTAAAACTGTATAGTTAACATCAAAGCCATTTTTAAAAACGTCTTTAAATGAAATAATATTTTCGTTATTTGAACTTCGAGGAGAGAGACTACCGACATGGCTATAGAAGGGGTCGAAATTATCAAAAACGGACATGTTAAAAGTTATACTGTTTAGCCATATATACGATAGCAGCTATGAGCTCAAATCATGACCTCAAACATCAAGTATAGTGTGTTCGACATACCATCTTCCTGTGTATTTCTAAAACTTAATTCGATAACTAGCCTGTGTATATTACTGTAACAAATAAGATATTGAATTGCAGACAGCCGAACCAACCAACTTACTGACAGACGAATCCGAACACATCCAGATACGGTCACCAATATATCTATGATCAATTTAATAGAATATAACATAATTATAAATGTCAAAAATTGACGGAGTAAGCAAGTTATAAAGAAACAACATAACATAGTTTGTATTCAATTTAAATTTTGCCAACCGATTCCGTTTTACTAAGTATTCGGGGCAATACATATATCTACACTATATAACAATACTTATGTATGAAAGAGTCTTGGAAATAACTATGCGGATTAGCATTAAATGTTTTACCTTTAAGGATTAGCATTGTTACAAACTGAATGTTTTGTCGTTTTCTCAGGCACTGAGTTGATCTGAAATGTGTTTATTTGCAGTGAAATGACAACGGCATAAGGTTCGTCGTGAATACATGGCACTAAAAGTGGATTACTCCAAATACACTGTCGATATTGAAATATTCTTTGCGGACAAGCCGTTGAATTCAGGCGTTGTTGCAAAGGTTTTCCAGAATGTTTACAAAAGTGCGACTTATTTCAAGAAAACTGTTATCAAATGGGGACAGAGTACTGTTTCCCCTTTGCCTGCAACAAATTTGACAGAAATCGGTTGAGAAATGAAAAACTTTAGTCGAAGACTTTTGTTTATAAAATATTCTTTGCGGACGAACAAAATGACGTATTACGATCACGTGATTGTTCACCGTGGATGTAAAAGCTAATTTTACAGACATACCGATTTTTACGAAAGCCTGTTAGAACCATTCGCAAGAAAAAAAATTATTGTGAAGTCGTAATAACGCGAGAAAAGGTGTAATAATGCGAAAAAGGCGTAATAACGCGAAACAAGGCGTAATAATGCAAAGAAAGGCGTAATAACGTTAAACAAAGGCGTTTTAACGCTAATAAAGGCGTTATAACTCGAAAGAAAGGCGTAGTAACGCTAAAGAAAGGCGTTATAACGCGAAAGTAAAGGCGTTATAACGCTAATAAAATGTGTTATAACGCGTAAGAAAGGCGTAGTAACGCAAACTAAAGGCGTAGTAACGCGAAAGTAAAGGCGTAATAACGCTTTTAAAAGGCGTTATAACGCAAAAGAAAGGCGTTATAACGCAAAATAAAGGTGTTTTAACGCGGACCAAAAGGCGAAATAACGCGAAAGTAAGGCGTTATAACGCTTAACAAAGGCGTATTAACGCGAAATAAAAGGCGTTATAACGCGAAAGAAAGGCGTTATAACGCGAATCAAAAGGCATATAACGCGAAGAAAGAAAGGCGTTATAACGCGAATCAAAAGGCGTAATAACGCGAATCAAAAGGCGTAATAACGCCTTTTGAAAGTCGTTATAACGCCTTTTTAGATAAAAGGTAATCTCAATTTCTTTAGCTGAGAGTTAACAAATATAAAGCAAACAACAATATCGATGCTCAAAATTACATTTTTATACATGCATAATTTTGTTTCGTAAGGCCATGAAATCATAGTACAACAGTCCAATTAATTTGTTGTGAACTTCAAATCAGCTTAAAATTGCCAAACCGTGCGTTAAAATAAAGCATTAAAAAAAGGATTTTGCTATTTAATAGTCACGAATTTCGCGATACCGACGGAACGCGAACATTTGTAGTCGCGAAAATGTGCGACGTCGGTAAAACGCGGAAAAAAGACGCCGCGAACTTTTCTAGGTTTACAGTACGTTAATCCGGGTAACAGATTTTGATAATTTTCAATGAGTGGCCATAGTGTGGTTCCCTGTCGTACTGGCATGCTACAGTACGTCACTCAAAGCTCAATAATGGTGGCGCCCAGTGGATGCTCAATAGTACACTGTTTATATAGTGAAAATGATAAAAGTGTTGATCATTCAAAACTAATATGTTAATTTGAAATAGTTATTGACATAGCTTTAGAGACGGAAGGCTTTTTGAATGCTCAATCTGTGAACGTTGTAAACGTTGAAAAAGTTGGACCAGTAAGTGTACTATATTTCGGACAAGTTACTTCAAGAAGACATTTCGGATAGATGGTATATTTGTTTCGCCATTGTCGAGCTTACAGTTTACCCTACTTTCCAATCCAATCAAATGCCCCCATTTCGTTCAAAAAAGCAATTTGTGTTCTCCATATTGACTCAATATCTTCAATATGAAAAAGATTATTTCACTTATTTTTCCAATAAGTAGGACTGTGACGTCACAGAGATAAACTCCACCTTATTGCCCCGCCCAAAATGGCTGCGCTGACGAAAGGTGTTGAATAAACTTCAAAAGGAAATAAAAAAGCAAAACATTATTCAAAAACTGTATCTTTTCCAGTTTAGCACGGACGAAGACTGATCACTTTTTAGCATTTTAAGAGTATGCTAATTTTTTACATATCTAAAAGAAAAAGCACGACTCGCAACTTTAGTCAGAATATGATCAATACAGACTGACAAAAAGACTTTATAAATGAGAAAGTTACAGGTCTATTTTAATTCTCTTTCCACTCTTCTCCATTACTACTTCTACTGAATATCATCAGGAACAAAAATTCGTATGATTTTTGCACGATCACCACATTCAGTACTCTTCACTGGATCAATATTTTCCTTGTTACAGTTATTTACGTTCACGGAGGATGAAGTTTCAGTTTTTAAGTTTGTATTCCCGGGAATGCAAGGTTCCAGCGTATTGCACACATCATTCTGCAATTTAAAACCATCTCTTTGATATCCGTGTACGGCATTAGATGAAGGTTTTGATCTGGACATCACTGTTTTGTCGGAGAAACGACTATTATAAAGTGTAGAGCACAGTGTAACACGTCCAGAACGGGTCGTACCGATTATAGCCTCTTTAGAGGATGGTGGACCCAATAAGCACAATTACAAGAAACACGTCCAGAGTGGTTTGAAATGTTTCGAGTGCCTGTAGATATTTCGGCCGTTTCAAACAACGTGCGCACCATACATTTTAAGCCCTTTTGCGGTATTTTTCCGCAGCTGAATTTAAGCCTATCAAGCGGTTTTCTATAAAAGTCCCCAATGCGAGGAATTAAATTCAAATACGTTTCGAACATTTTGTAAATTTCGGATTCTGGTTGATCATAATGCACGATTAGTTTCATGAGAGTCCTTGCTTTTTTACTTTGATTTAAGCCCCCTTGGACATTTTTTCGGTTTCTTGGAACAAATTTTACATACCTCCTATCATTTGTTTCATCATATCCAAGAATAAATTGCTCGGCTAATACACCGCGAAATCCGAACACTTTCCCGTTATAAAAAATACGGCATTGCTCAAACCTTTCACTGTATTTACTGAAAATACACCCTTTTCCCAAAATGTTTGTTCATCTTTAGGAGTAACAGGCTCTGCCGATTTTTTTTTCAATACCAATTCCTTCACTAGTTTGTTCCTTCATTCTGGAATCAAGAGCTTTTCTAAATCCAGCGAACGTAAAATCGTCCGTTTTGAAAAAGTTAACAAAAATGTATTTACTTCTTAAATACCGCTGTAAACAAGACGTTAGTGTATCTGGTGGGTAAGACTTTCCATCCTTGCGCCTGATTTCATGAATGAATCTTTGCATCCAATAGTCTATCGACTCGGTGCTTTTAAATCCTGAAATGTCCTCCGGAATAGGATAAACTGGCTCGAACTTGGTTGCGTCGAGGAAGTTACGATATCTGGCCCATTCGGACCAAACAGCACAGCACCAGATATTTGAGGAGTATGTGTTTTTGGGAACGGATTCATTCTTCTTTCTTTCTATATCTCGTGGTGCCAACGGACTGGCAAATCTTCTTACAAATTGTAAAAGAAACAAGTTTAAAATCTTGGTGATTCCGACATGCTATGAGAACCTATTTCGCTGCTTTCCTTACGAGTTTTAAATCACTTTCTACACCTAAAGACAAGAAAAATATCGAATGGACAACAGTAGCCTAGTATGTTAAAAATCAAATCCTTTCATTTTTTGAGTCTTATTTATGTTTATAGAATCAATTCATGAAAAATCTTACCATCTGTTACGTTAAAGTTTGCCGACGGAGATTCAGATGTAGAGCCTACTGGTATATGTTTTACATCCAGTTCCGGCAGGGTACGCTGACAAAGATTTGAGGCATCCGTGTCGGAACGACAATTTAGCTGCTGTGTGTTTATTCTTAGTAATTGGGTAACACTAATGTCCTGTGTATTTGGTAGATCTAAAACATTCCCAAACATAAAGTTTTGGTAGAAGTCATCATCACTATTTAACATATCAAAAGGACAGTCCGTAAAATCACACTCCGACATCACTTTTTTTTTAATGCACTGGATGACTGTCTCTCGCCTAATATTGATTAAATCTGAGTACATGTTGGAATGCAGATAAAAGGGGCGTTTTAGAGATTGCAATGATGTTGGCGTTATTTATAGCGCGCAAGACTTGTGCTTCAGAGCAGGAACGTAGAATCAACGTTCCTGTTCAGAGCTGTCAATCAACACAACGCAGCGTCAGTAGGCGGGACAAACTGTAAGCCGGTTATCAGTCCATATTACAGAAATAAAAAATCTTCATGATTGCATCGGTTCGCTAACGCTCCCTCGAAATAAATTTGTTTATTCCTGTAATATAGACCTATAACCTATACTTATAAATGTTCATATCTAAATATTTAAAGGATAAAAAAAGAGTAAAATATTAAGTGCTGTCGGTAGGATTCGAACCTCGGCCTTAAAATTAGTGCGTAAGTGACTTACCCACTGGGCCACGGGGAGTGATCTAAAAGATAAAGCATAAATAAGACATGAATATTGAATTCCTATATATAAAACAGCTGCTAAGATAAAAGTATACAGACTAGATATCCGAAATGCCAACGAATATCTACCACGTCCGAAAACACGGCTATTTTTCCTGTTGTTTATTTCTCGTTATATTTTACTGGTCAATCAATTATTAATAGCAATTTACATTGGGTTTGTGTTGACAAATCACATACTGCAAGGTTTTTTGAATGTTCAACTCCTACATAAAACCCCCTATTAACTCAAGGTACAAATTTGATAGTAGGCGCTATTTTTCCTGTTGTTTATTTCTCGTTATATTTTACTGGTCAATCAATTATTAATAGCAATTTACATTGGGTTTATGTTGACAAATCACATACTGCAAGGTTTTTTGAATGTTCAACTCCTACATAAACCCCCCTATTAACTCAATGTACAAATTTGATAGTATGGGCGCCGCCATTATTGAGCTTTGCCTGACCCGTACCGTATGGGTAGGGGCAGGTGACACCAGACTATGAGTGGCCAGTGCAGTCCTACAAAAATGTGATTTGGACCTGCTAGATTTCAGGAGAGAAAATACATTTATGAGATTCATTTGTTTTTTGCTAAAAGTCAGAGACATCTCTGTAAATTATATTTCTGTTTAATAGAGATATCTCTCACGTTTTTAAAGATATCTCCCAAAACTTGAGCTATTTTTTAATGTTGAAAAGATATATTTCAATGAAATAGAGATATCTTTCAATGTAATAAAGATATCTCTGTACTTAATAGAGATATATCTACTACACCAAGACATCTATGAGAGGAAGATATACATAGTCATGTATCTGTATAAAATAGAAAGATATCTCTGTAAGTAAAAGAGATATTTTTTGTAGTTAATGAGATATTTTTCTAAAGTACAAAGACCTCTGTCAGCGTGAAAGAGATATCTCTATTTACCGGTATAATAAAATATATCTCTTTAATATAAGAGATAACATCTTTTACTATTTCATTAAAACAAAGATATATATCTGATTCCATACAGATATCTTCTTGAATAAGGGAGATGTCTCTAAAAATCAGAGACATCTCTGTAAATTATTGTAGCTTTTGGCGTTTTCGCACAAACTTGTAAATATTGTGTGTGAAAAAAAAATGTTTTAAAGTCCTTGACTTGTCAAATAAAAATAAAGGAAATTGAAAAAGAATTGTTCAAATTTATTACAAAAACACTAAATTAATCAAGTGAAATAAAGAAATATATCTTACACTTTGTTATTTGTGACATAGATTCACTTAAATTTCCTAAATCAAGAGAAATGTTCATACATACTACTGCAGCAATGCTCAAACAGATTGCTAGGAGAATTATAACTAGATTGACCCTCTGTAATTTGATATGGCTATTAATGTCCGATCAGATGGTGTTTAGGTCATTTATCAGGGAGGTGTTTATTGATACAATTCCATGCTGATGATTACCTGGCAGATAGAAATTCTTGGGAAATAAGGGAGTTTGGCACATTTTTGTGGGTCTGAGTGAGTTTATCGGGATATAATTCACCGTTATATTTCGATAACCACCGAAAAACATAAAATAAATATCATATAACTGTTCTGTGACGTCTTCGTTTACGTTGGCTATTATTGTTTTATTTCTTGATTGATTGCTTTCCTACTCAAGCATATCGACATTTAATACCATATTGCTAGTTTTCAAACAATATCATTTTAACGTATACAGATAGCTCTTGAAATAATATTTCTATCTTTTTAAGATATAAGCTAAAATTTAAAAGATATCTTTGAGTGTAACTTTTTAAAAGTTGAAAGTTGTCAGAAAGACACACAGTCGGAATTTGCCACCGCATAACAGTCTTGAAAAATATAAGAGAATTCTATCAAATCCTTTTTCTTTTAGTATTGCCAAAGCATTGACCCATAGCACATTTAAGTCATTTTCAATCAAAGAGGTAAATTCTGTTGTATCTTCTGGGACTAGTCAAAGTCACAAGTGGCGATCTTGGTACATGACGTTTTTGTCCGTCTGAGACTGGCGTCTTATGATTTACACGTGACTTGTTAACAAGACATAACTCCGTGGCATTGAACGTTTCTTTTTGACACGCGCTTGCGTCGGGGGCTGGCTGCATTCAAACTTAAGTTAGATTATCTCTTGCTTTTCATTCTGGATCTGATAAAAGTGCAACATATTTCGCTTAGTATTGTGAAGCATTGCAAGGAAGTACTTTCGGATGAAGAAAATTTAAAAATCTTCTCTGCAGTTCAAAAATTCATACAAGACACAGCTAGATTTGCAAATTAGCGGGTCTTTTGCGTTTTTTGTTGTCGTTTTTATATAAATATATAAAAATATATATCTTTTGGTAACCACGAACTTGGAACGAGCACACACACACAAGCACATGGAGTTGCTTCTAGTACTTAAGGTAGTTCACCCCTAATAAAAACCTCCACTTGAAACTCTTCAATTTTAATGAGCTAGCCTAGGTTGTTAAGCATTGGATCTTTTGAGGTTTTTGGGGGCGTAGGTTCGAATCCAGCCGGAACCAAATTTTTTTTAAAAACTTTTTTTTCTTTATTTTCATTATTTTTCACTTTTCTTCACATGTTTATATTGTTGTTAGACTAAAAAGAAATGAAATATTTTTTTTACGAATTAGTATTATCTGGCGACAAAAACAAGCAATTTAAAACTAGTTTTATATTTTTAATTTGTGGCAATAATTGGCCATGGCTGGTATGTTTAAAGTACATGCATATTTAAACTCAAATATAAAATGATAGCGTTTTTGCTCCGGCAACGGTAGCAGAAACATAATTTTATGCTATTAATGCCATAAAGGGGCTCGAACGGACCATCTAACCGCGAGAGGTCCTTCCGCCAAAGCGGGTTGCATAAAATAGTACAGTTCAAGTGTTGTGATACACTTTACAAACGTCCAGCAGTGGCCAATCTTAACGATTTATGAAAGAGGAAAAATGTTACCCCCGGAACGCGAAAACGTGTAAATAGCCGCTGAGAGCGTATTAAGCATAATGTCATATCCTAATGGAGATAAATGAGTATCATCCGAACTGAAAAACAATCTGTCTTCAGTGATGTCTGGATATCTAATATATGCACCCCCATTTTTTATAACATATGCCCCGATACAGCTATTAACACGCTTTCTGATTTTATTTGCGACAGAATTGAAAGCAATGTATCTCCAACTCCTTGGTAAAATCTCTGACCACACTATTTTGGTATTTGGTAACATGTTTTGTAAACTTTCATCGCTGTCGTGGATTAATTTTTTAATGTTCCACGTTAGTTCAACTGTTCACCTGGAACCCAGGTCATTCCCTCCAAAGTGTAAAACAAGGAAATCTGGAGGATCATTGAATAATAACAAATGTTTAATGATGTCTTTTACATGATTGATTTTCATACCGCTTAATGATTCCCATAGCAGGGTACAACCTTTATTTGACAAACCTAAATTTAAACCGTCCGGTCGGTTAGATGCACCAGTAATAATTGATGTCCCTACTATCCAGATTGTAGAGGGAATTTCACCTGAAAGAATCTGTTTGGGTTATGCAAAATCATGATTTCAAATATTTTTGAGTTGGAAATAGTATAAGGCTTGCAGTTTCGGCCGAAAATATATATACACTGAATGCTCTTATTATAATGATTCACAAGTAATTCTGATAATACTATCAGCTCAGAATATTAGAACTTTATCGTTATCATTCATATCATTATCCGTTATGTTTGTATTCGTCATTATTATAATTATCTTTACTATGGTTGTTTACGTAACATCAATGGGTATATTTAAAAACCAAAGTAGTATGTCGCCAGCATTGACTTTACAGCTGAAACGACAAGTATAATTGTGATTTGAAAATTGCGTTTTCAGGCCCGGCAACGGAGTCAAAAACGCGGGCTTTACGTAGATGCAATTCAATGCTGAAAAGCGGATCGCCGGCCTTACACTTTAAGGCAATTTGGCAGACCCTTCATATTCAATGTTACATTAACTTTATTGTCTTTATAATTTTCATGAGTATGACTATCTTTATCTTTATAATTATCATATTTATTACTGTTGACATTACATGTTAACCAGCAGTAAACTATCATAGGGTAATTGCTTAAGCCAAATCTAGATTTTCGTCAGCATTCACTTTACAGCTGAACGACAACAATAAAATTTTTGTTTTGAAAATTGCGTGTCTAACCCGGCGACGGAGTCAAACACGCGGGCTCATTCTATAGAGTATTTTAAGCGGATCGCCGGCCCAACACTTTAAGGCAATTGACAGATCCTTGTGAAATAACATTAACATCTTTATATTCAATCATGATTATCATCACCTTTATCTTTATCATAACATTATGATATTATGACGGCATTATTGCGTTGCGCCTCAGCGCAACGCATGTTTGGGGTAATGTAACTGGAAGTCACTGGTGAGGTGGCAATGATCAATTTATCACCGTATCGGTAGTAGTGAATAAATTCGTTTTCGATACTGAAAAGACTTCGTTGAAGTTACTGACATTGAACTAAATTCCACTGGTAAACAGTGCAGTATTCTAAATTTGCTACAAAGGCACAGAATAGTTTAATGATAAAAATGATGAATAATCGTGTTTTATATTAAACATTTCTTTTTCGGCAAATAACAGTTCATTTCGGTGAATATTGAGGTATGTGGTAAAACCCTGACCTGACCAGACCAGAACACACAAAAGGCCGACCGTACCAGAAATTTTCGCCGATATGACAAACACACAATAGCGTTATCATTTCAGTATTAAAAATATCTGCATTTGGTACATGTGTAACCAAACATGATTTTTCATTGTTAAAGTAATAATATATTGAGCACTAAGAGCAGTATCGGAACGTTTTCATCTGTAATAGAAACTATAGAATTCAATATTAGTTCAACGAGTGTATATAGGCCCGCTCATGTTTTACCGACTTCTGAGTATTCTTTGTTTATATTGTTTTGTTCATATCGGCGGAAATTTCCAGTACGTTTCGTGCTTTCCGTGATGTAGTCTTTTACCACCAAAAATTTTTCCAAATTGAAAGACCCGCCATTACGATCTTTGCGGGACTGTTTCTCCCCATTATGATGGTCAGGAAAAATGTTTAAAATTTAAAATTCGCATAGAAAGTACAGTAACAATGCATTGAATATAGCCTATGCACACTACAGATGACCACTATATACAATTTACATTCGTAAATATCCATCTTACAGGTCAAGTTCGATTATGGCCACATTTGCACTTAATAGTTCAGAGAAACACATGTGTGCACCTGTATGATAGTCGTTATACATTTTCCAGGGGCGGATCCAGGATTTGGTCTTAGGGGGGGCGTAACTTTTTTGCCATTTGTTAGTTCTGCTCAAGCCTTATAAGACGGCAATAATGACTGTGTTTTATTCTCTGTTTTTAAGTAATCGAACACTAAATAATGGTGGAGCGAGCGAGTGTATAAATACCATGTATAATTGAATGGCAATGAACAATGTCAGGGCCGTAGCCAGAGGTTAAAAAATAGGGAGGCACTCTCTAGGAGCGTTCGGGGGCATGCTCCCCCGAAAATTATTTTTTTCGAGGGTGCCATTTCGTGCATTTTCCTGCATTTAAAACGTGTTTTTGATACTTTTAAGATACCGATTTCGGAAACAGAAAATATAAATTTATACTGAGATATTTATGTAAGGTTGGGGAATTTTAGGGCCCCCCCCCCCCCCCCTTGGATCCGCTAGTGTTTTCATATTTGCATGTTACTGAAAAGCACAAAGCGGGAGCATCCGTTTCCTTTGGAAACTTTCCTTTGCACAAATTTCTAGATTTTGCTCTTTTACTCTAGGTAGAAAAACTCTGACATATTGTAAAACAAATGATTAAATAGAACACCATCTTATACTTACTACTCTGAGAAATATTACAGTCTGTATGCCCCAAAGTTTTCCTTGCAATAACGGTAAAATACACTTCCACTTAATATACTTGTATAAATTTTGTATATATGTCTTTGCACAGTTATTGTAGTCATAAACAATTATTATAACACTCTAAACACTGCAACCAGGGATTTGACGGGTATATTGTCGTAATTGCAAGACTCAGTGTAATTTGAAACTAAAAAAAAACTTGCTTCTTTCTATTCCTTGGTTTTAATCAATCGACCCCTGTATTAAAGTTGTAAAGTATATTAAGAGTATGCATGTGATTATATTGTCGACCACATTCTAGAGACTACCATCATGTAAATTGGTCAAAATGTTTGTCTCAATGATTTCTAGGTCAAGTTTGAATCTGGATCATCTGGAGTTATATAGAAACTACAATGTAGGTCACACAGTCAAATTAAAGAAGAACCTTGTAAACACTCTAAAAGCCATATTTTATAGCCAATCAAATGAACATTGGTCAAAATGTTTGTCTATGTTATATTGGAATGGTGGTCACCTTGGATCCAAAACTAGGTAACAAGATCAGCTCAAGAGATAACTTTTTATTGCTCTAAAAGTCACATCTTATAACTAATTTTATGAGAATTAGCCAGAATCTTCCGGTCTTGGTGATAACCTAACTAAATCTGGGACACATATAGATCAAGGCTGATTTTGATCACACTGTTTAATAAGTAGGCCATGCACTCAGGTGGACGATATAGGGTCAAGATGGCTACTCTTGTTGGCAGTTCTAGTCAAGTGAAGAAAATCAGTCGATTTAATATGTCTCTCTCTTGTTTTTAACGTCTCAAAATCGTGTTCCGAAGTCTAATACAGTTCTGCCTTTAATACAAGTCATCATCATTTGGGCAACGCTATCTTCTTTGCTGCGATCCGCAGCAACTTTTCTACTTGTTGGAAGTTTACCGGATGTAATTTTTGTATGCGCTGGAGCGCCACCGGCCACGATATTTAATAACATTGATAGGACAGCCAACATTAAACATCTTGGTTGCACCGCCTATTCTGAATGAATGTGACTTCAAGTTTAAAGACTCAAGACTTGCAAATTTAAGCGCTTTCTTGAGAACAGCGTTGAACTGAAAACTGGTTAGCGGAGAGCCATCGAAATGACAGAACAGAGAACCATTTGTTTTTGAGCGATAGTGTAAATAAGACTTAATGTTTTCAGCAGAAGAATTATTATCTGAATCAATCTTTATATCAACTGAACAGCCATTTCTCCTTTGGTCAGTTTTTGACGACTTCATAAAAATTCTGATATAGTTCTCAACAAAGGTAATGTCGTCAAGGTTTAAAACCGTATTCTGTGACCTCTTGTTTGGTAATGTGACCTCTTGTTTGGTAATGTGACCTCTTGTTTGGTAATGTGACCTCTTGTTTGGTAATGTGACCTCTTGTTTGGTAATGTGAACTCTTGTTTGGTAATGTGATCTCTTGTTTGGTAATGTGACCTCTTGTTTGGTAATGTGACCTCTTGTTTGGTAATGTGACCTCTTGTTTGGTAATGTGAACTCTTGTTTGGTAATGTGACCTCTTGTTTGGTAATGTGAACTCTTGTTTGGTAATGTGAACTCTTGTTTGGTAATGTGAATTCTTGTTTGGTAATGTGAACTCTTGTTTGGTAATGTGAACTCATGTTTGGTAATGTGAACTCTTGTTTGGTAATGTGACCTCTTGTTTGGTAATGTGAACTCTTGTTTGGTAATGTGACCTCTTGTTTGGTAATGTGAACTCTTGTTTGGTAATGTGAACTCGCTTAGTCTTAAGAGACCAATGTAAGCAAGAGAAAAGGCAGCAGAAAAGAGCAAGGATTCGTACTGAGACCGACAAACAACGGGTAAAACCTTAATCAGTTGGCCCAGAACACCTTGCGTTATTGGCTGTCTTGTATCATGTCTCTTCCTTAATCTACGCACACCCTCCATCATACTTCTTATTACGAAGTTTTTAGTTTCATCAGTGAATCTATTAATCTTATTTACATAGCTTATAGCAGCAAGCTGAATTCCGACAAAAGAATGAGAATATTGTCTCAAAGCAATGTATTCACATATAGTATCGACTTCTGGAGGCCAAATAGGTACACTTCCTGTTTTTTTACAAAAGCTTTCAAAGACAGATATAGCTGACTGGTAGCTTTTATGAGTATTGTCCGCAAGAGATGCATTGATAAGTCGGTCTACTTCAGGTTGAAGATCTGCTTGAATGATTCGGGTATCAGACATGGAATTTTTGAAACGGTGTCTGGCAGAAGCTTGTTTAAACGAACCCACTGAAAACGGCTAATAGCGTCACAAATTTCATTTTGTTTACCGTAAATGTGTTTCGCTTTGATTTGAATGTTGCTTTTTAGAGTTAATAACACTAAATGTCGTAAAAGTTCCATAACATTCTTGTTTTTAGATGACTTTTTATTTAAAATTTCAACCAACGCCTGATTATCCGATCTCAATATTATCTTTTTATTATTTAGTTCGTCTCCCCACGTGTGGAACGCAAGAAGAATGAGCACAAGTTCTAAATATGTGATATCACAAAAAACGTTTTCTTGCCAATGTTGCGGCCATTTAAATACCGACCAAGAACCGTTAAAGTAACAACCACAGCCTAATTGTTTGTTCCCAGACGAATCTGTAAACAATTCTATTATTCTATCTTCTATCCATTCTGCTTCCGATAACATGCTAATGCCGTTAAAGTCTTGTAAAAATTTTAACCATACATTTGCGTCATCCACCATTCCCTTATTTACCCTGACATAATGATGCGGTTTTTTAGCATGGGACATGCTATCGTAAAATCTTCGATTAAATGCCCTACCGGACGGTATAGCTTTTGAAAGAAAATTCAACAAACCTGTAACTGACTGTAACTGTCTGAATGTAACTTTTTTGCTTTGTATTAAGCTGGCTAAAGCGGTTTGCGCTTTATCTATTTTGTCTTTCGGTACTCGTATAAATTGATTAAATGAATCAATTTCTAAACCAAGATAAGTGATGTTTTGGACTGGCCCGATCCATTTCTCTTCACTCAAAGGAACGTTAAGTTCGGAACATATTTTTTCAAAAGAATGCATGAGGTGGTTACAATTGTCAAATGAATCGCTAGCCATGAAGAAATCATCTAACAAATGGTCAAATTTTTCCGACTGTGACTGATTTATAGCTAGCCATTGTAAAAATGTTGAAAATGTTTCAAATATGAAACAAGAACAAGATGCACCTTGAGGTAACATTTTTTGTATCCAATAACCTTCTTTTGAACGTAAACCAAGTAAGTCAAAATCCCCAGGCCAGATAGGACACAAATTAAAAGCTGAAGAAATATCGGCCTTAGCCATAAACGCGTTTTTACCAATTTTTTTGTACCATTTTTACAGCATTGTCAAATGAAGAATATTTCACATGTTTATAATCAGAGTCTATATAATCATTCACACTGTCACCAGCTGGGAATGATAGATTTGTTATTAAACGCCAGCCTCCAGTTTGCTTTGGAACAAGGCCTATGGGATTTATTCGAAGGTTAGAGATTGGTGGAGACGAAAAAGGACCTAATATTCTCCCTAAGTCGCAATCTTCACGAAGTTTGGCACACAACATTGGTTCATTATTTCGGACAGATATCAAGTTTGATGAAACAATTGGAACTCTTGGTCCGGAATAGTGTAATTTGAAACCATTTTGAAAACCCTCTAAAATGAAATCGGCATCAGATTTGTTCGGATAACTTTTAAGTTTATTTTTTAAGGCATTTATATCAATAGGGGTTTTGCCGAGGTCCCATAACCCTTCCTGGAGCTTGATTTCTTGGTAACTGCGTCGGAGCGCGAGCCCTGAAATGTATGCCGGCGTTAAGCGGTCTTATAGAGCGTATAGAAGGTGTAGGCACAGGCGACTGAAACCTCGGGAAAGTGACATTTCTACAGAATGTGGCTGCATGCGCACCCTGGCACTTTAAACAAGAATGTATATACTGACAATTACTGTTTACGCAATACCCATTGTTGTAAGCGTAACATTTCTTAAATCTAGAAGCAATAGCAGGTTGGTCTTCCAAATGCAATGGTGTCATTGACAACATCCATAATTCTGGGTCGACAGAATTCCAAATAAGAGTTTGGTATATAGATTTCTTTAGCCTGAATTGTTTGTCATACTTGCCAACCGGCGTTTCTTGAAGCTGCAAGCCTTATATTTGCTAGATATTGAAGTCAATTTTGGGTTTCACACGGATGTTTAACAGTATATATTGCAATGAATATCATAAATGCATCGGACCAAGTTTCGATGTTTGAGAGACATTTGTCGGAGTTCCCTTTTTGGGAAACAACCAATTCACCGTTAACTATTTGCAGTTTTTGTTTTGATTCTTCCGGTTTGTTTTGAAGAAGGTTTTGTAGCTCAATGAATTCATTATTCCAATTTTTTTCTTTAAGCTTTTCATTTACATGAGAGGTTAGCATAGTGCTCGTACAAGTTTTTAAAAGTTCACCTGAATTTTGTCCTTCACTAACTGGACCTTGATCTTGACGATTGACCTCCTGTTGAGCTACATTGATCGGACTTCCGGATTGAGTCTGGGAATGCACACTGGCCACAGCACTGGTTTCACTCTGATTCACTTGACGTTTTCTCATCCCCTCCACCTGCTCTGCTAATGGCTGTCGTCTCTTTGGCATTCTCGTTTGTAAAATCAAATGACAATTCAATCAATAAAGAGGTCTAGCCTTCAACCGGGAAACACATTAAATTAAGATCAATTCTAAGATTCTCCGGTGCAAATGTAAACATAGCAGCAATATATCATAATAAAATAATAATAATAGATCTATTCATCATCATCATCATCATCATCATCATCATCATAAACATCATCAACAAGATATTTAATAATTGAAGAGATCTAACTGAAATAAGGCAAATAAATTTTTAACCTCAACTCCAGGCCCAAGGGTGATCATGTCAATTAATGACAAGTGTGATACAGTAGATCTAGATCTAGATCTAGTCTAAATTTTTAAAACGTTTAGCCACGTGGTGTCCAGGTTCAGTTTTTAATATAAACATTAAATTCCTGTTTAGATCTAAATCACTGCATAAATAATCTATTTAATATATTTAAACAACATTTACAATGACTTATTATTTAACAATATAAACAAATCTTGGTCAGAGATGTTACCTCTTATGTGAGCTGTAGAAGAAAAGAACGCAAGTGATTTGATTTGATTTGATTTGATTTGATGAGAATTTTATCAAGGTCCGTCCAAAAGAGCACTTATGTTAGCTTGATATATGGATGAGACCCCGGCATGTCTCCCGTCATGCCTAAAAAATAAAATTTTGAAGCCAGAAATAGGAGAAATTTACCTGACTGCAATTTCCAGCCAGTATAGCCAAAGGTTGTATTTGATTGGTTACCAAATAGTAGGCCAATCACGGCGACCAATGAGATCTAAGTGTGATTGACCTAGTTTGTATGTCTGGATCGTGGTAGCCTAACAGTTTTTAGAAAATTTTGATACTAGATGTTATATGTGTTTGTTTTGTAAAGTAAAAATCCCCTTTAATAAAGTGTTGTCCTATTTTTATTTTGCTTAACTTTTTGTGATGATAAAAATTTTAATTGTCCTGAATGATAGAATAAAATGTTGTCCGAAAAGATGGTTTTACTTATTTGAACAAGTTAAAAAGTATGCATGAAAGTTTGACTTATGTTCCTACTCTGAAATTTTGAAAATATAAAAACCCCTTAAAAGCCAAATAAGCCAGCAACCGCACAGGCTACTTGTTAACTTTACTTCTTTAATTATAATGGTGTACAATAGAAAATTATAAAGAGACTTGTACTAGTTGGTTGTTTACTACCGGAGCTAGAAGCAAAAATCGGATAGCGAATTAACCCATGGAGCCAGGAGAGAAAAATGATTAACCAATCAGCAGGGTGCTAATGGCCGCCAGTTCGGTCTACTACTGTTGAAAAAGCACAGTCCTTAATGTAATTATTTGAATCATTTGTATCATAAATTAGATAAAATTCCAAAATTTGTCTTTAAATATATGAATGTTGCTGTAGATCATGAGTTCGTAAAATAGAAATTTTATTAAAATTTTGTGGAATTTTGGTGAGAAATTCTTTTTAATTGTTTCAGAAGGAAATTTTAATTTTAATCTGTTAATCTTTTTTTATTTTTTACTTATAAATAATAAAAGAAGTGTAGATCATGATTTGCATGATCGGCGATTCGGTCCTCGGACAGATGCTGGTGAACTACTATTCCTGATCCTGGTTGACTAACCAGTACTTTTCACATCTTCTTTGTTGTGAGTGATTGGGTTTTTCGTGCCTGAGTAAGATTGTTCTTAATGTAGTTTTGATCTTATATTACAAATCTTTATTGGTTCGAAAATATAATTGCGAAAGTTAGATATGCTTTTTAAGATTAACATTGCTGTTCGTACAACTTGACCTGACCTACTTGTTGGTTTTGGGTGACCTACTGCGACTTTTAGTGCGCACGAACCGGATGGAGTTATAACAGGTGCGCGTTTGGCTTTTTTTGATCCGGCTATTTTTTGACAGTAGATTACTGCTTCCATTTAGGAAATAAGTAGTTTTTTATGCATTTTCTGCAATGTCTGGGGTATCTAGTTATAGGATCAATCACTGTTTTTGGTTAGTTATGACTTTTTATATGGGCATTAAGTATGCATTTTCTTGTTTAAGCAGTCATTAATTGTGATTATTTCAATTTTCTACGTTTTTCCAGTTATTGTCCTGGTGATTGTTTTGGACATTTATTAGTTGTATGTTTGTTTTTGTAATCACCAGGGGTTTGTATATGCGTGGGTTATAATGGTATGTCGCCACAGACACTATTTTTTCCTATGTAGGTATCAAATTTCTTACTCAGACACTAGAACCGCTGAAAAGTAAAAATTTGTTAATTTCACACATTTCTATAAAATGACTAATAACTATCTAATCTACTGAGCTTCCGTCACATGTCAAGATGTCGGCTTTATACCGGGTTTGTCACGTGGTAGGTATTTGTAGTAATTATTCTATACATGTGTTTTTTATATATTTAGATAGAGAAAAAAGGATTTTTTGCCGATTTTGTTTAAATAAAGCTTTTTTCTTACGGTTTTTTGTGTTATATCTTTGGTCCTTGTTATTCTAAATATAATTTGGTCGAAATATAAACTGTCAATGTTTTGTATCCTTTATAAATTGTCTTTTATGCTACAAAATTTTGGAAAATCGCGGAATAAATTATCTGTAATAAAATTGTCTAATGTTTTCAATCTTTTCTATTTTCATTTCAAATCTTTACTAAATCGTGCTTTATAGTTATGGCTAGGGTGTTGGGTAGCCCTTATCTAGTTCTAAAGTTTTTTGTTATAAAATTTTCATGTTTTCCGGAGGTATATGAATTCAGTGTTTTAGATATGTGTTTTGTCTAAAAGATTTACCTGAGGTGGGGGTTTGATGTCCTTGACCTTCCTGTACCGGAAGCTCATTCTTGTTAACATATATACATGTATAACAAAGTATACTTAACTACTTAAAGGTAAATTACAGGACACCCCTGGTTTACAGAGAGTGTGTTAGGGGTTTCTTAGTGTGGAAATATTTGTTTTATGTCACTAAAATGCGATACTGGCTTGACTATTCTAATCTAATCTACGAAATAACTTATCTACAATCTATAATAGACTTGCCATATCTACCCCTATGTACTTTTATCAAATATAGAGTTGTGTGCTGTGTACTGTATATAGGGTCATAGAGCTCAGGGCTAGCACCATGCATTCCGCGCACCATGCTCCTGCAGAGTCCAAGTACCGTTTTTCCCCCATTGCGAGTTACGCATTATTTCGTTAAGGTGGGAGTCCCAAATAAAGGGTAAGATACGGTTTTTAGTCGATCTACACTTGCGCAGTCCGTGTACTACATCATACTTCCCCTTGGTCTTTTGGTACGACCGTGTGGGTGTGTGGGTTCGAGTGATTGCCGGGCGGCATTAACACTCCGTAAAAGTCACCTATGACGTTTGTGTTTTCAGTAGTGTGTATGTTTGTTCTGGTGTTTTGCCGAGCAGTCCATTATGTAATCGGTCCTAATCTATAGTTTTTCATTGTATCCTATATTTTTGATAAATTCGAATACGGCCAGGCGAATATCTTGTGCTATTTCTTTTGGTGGATCTAACAGAGTTTTTTCCGTAATAGTTATTAGTTCTAATTTCAAAAGTTTTGTTTCAAATATTTTCCTTTCTTCCGAATATAATGGGCAGTGAAACATTAGATGGCAAAAATTTTCTATTTCGTTACAGTGTTGGCAGTTTTTGTCTTCTATGTATCGGTCCCCTTTAAGATAGCTACTTTTTAGTTTAAGTCTAGTATACATTGTGTCTATTTTTCTATCATGATGGTACGTTTGTAATTTGCTAGGCGGTTTAATATTAATTTCTATGTTATGTGTTGAGCAGTAAGTTTCCCATTGCTGTAGATATTTTTGTTTTACTTTATCTTTTATGATGCTGTAGACTTCCGGTACGCTGAGCTTAATATGAATTTCTGTACCGGAAGTGCTGCCGTATTTTGCTTTGTCGTCTGCTAATTCATTTCCGTTTATGCCCACATGACTTGGTACCCACATTTCGTCCCCTCTATGTTTTATATCTGTGATTGTTTTTAGTATATTAAAGATCATTTCTTGTCTGTGAGATTGTCCTGATTTTATTGCCATTAAGGAACTAAGACTATCACTAATAATGACTGATTTTGTAATATGATTTTCTTTACAGTAAGTTATCGCATAATCTATTGCTGCTAATTCGCATGTAAATATTGAAACTTGATGTTGAAGCTTTAAACTCTTGTTGTGTAAGATTGTTCCGTCTTCTCCTATAACTACTATGCCCGCCCCTGCTATTTGTTTTGACGGGTCCTTACTTCCATCTGTATAAATCTGGGTAAAGTCTCTAAAGTGCCGAATAATGTTTAGATTTGCAATAATTTTGTTTCTTTCAGCGTTTTCAGATTTGTTAATTTTTCCTACTAGATCTAAATTGATCTCAGGCATTTCAATATTGATTAGTTGTTCATAGCACGGTTCTTGAATTTGGGTATCGCCTAGGCCGTATTCTGTAATTAGAGTTCTGATGTGTTGTGTGTAAGGTTTCTTTAAATTTTTGTTACTTTTGATTTTGTAAAAATATGCCGGGTGGTCGCATATATCGTCATTGATAGGTAAGTTTGGGCCCAGTCTGGAGCTTCTGGCCCAATATTTTAGTGCTTGAAGTTCTCTCTGTAAAGGTAGTGGGATCATAGCTGTTTCGGTATGTAATGGGAGAGTAGAGGTATGCCTCGGACATCCTATTATGGTTTTTAGTGCCCTATTTTGTATTCTTTGAACCTTTTTTAGTTGTGATTCTTGTGCGGAGGCGTATACTATGCTGCCATAATTGATTTTGCTAAGGATGAGGGCCTTGTAAATGTTTAGAAGGCATTTTTTGTCTGTACCCCAAGATTTTCCCTTTACTGCTCTTATGATATTTAGATCTTTAAGACATCTTTTTGTCATATGTTCTATATGCATTTTCCATGATAGAGTTTTGTCAAAATACATTCCCAAAAATTTTGCGTGTTCATTGTATGTGAGGTTCGTACCACATAACGTTTCGGAAAGTTGTTGGCTCTTTCCGGAGGTTTTACGGACGGTCTATGTATTAATAACACTTGAGTTTTTGCTGGGTTAATTATGAAGCCCCAGGATTTACTCCATTTTTCTATTGTATTCAAAACAGTTTGTGCTTTTTTTACTGCCTGTACCGGACTTAATGATGTTAGCCATGTGGCGGAGTCGTCTACAAATTGAGATATTTTAGCATTTATAGTAGGTTTTTCTCTGTTTAATTCGTTGATTTGTGTTTCAAAGGTATTCATCATGAGGCTAAAAATTATGGGGGACAGAACCGCTCCCTGGGGGCACCCATTTACTGTTTCCACTACCTCTGAGAGAGCTCCATTGTATTTTACCTTAATCTGTCTGTTTTGTAGAAAGCACCTTAACCATTTTATCATTCGTCCTTGTATTCCGGAGTTTTGGAGTTGCAATAGTGCTCCTCCGTTCCACATTTTATCGAAAGCATTACTAAGATCTAAAAATATAGCTATAAGATATTTATGTTCTGCCTGTGCGATTTTGCCATCTGATTCTAATCGTGTAATATTGTCATCACATGAATGATGTGATCTGCATCCTGATTGGTATTTAGACATTATATTGTTTTTTTCCAAATATGCGCACAGCCTGGGTTTTATCATTTTTTGCATTAATTTTGTAAATGTTGATGTTAGAGAAATTGGTCTATAAGAGGCGGGTTCATTTTTGTCTTTATTAGGTTTTAGTAATGGAATGATAACTGCATGGTTCCAGCTTTCTGGCGTGGTGCCCTCTACCCATGATTGATTAAAAATTTGTAAGAATGTATTTCTGCTTTCCTGTGGTAATTTTTTAAGTATTTTGTAATGTATCAGGTCTTCTCCCGGTGCACCGTCCTTGCAGTTAGACAAAGCTTTATTAAATTCAAATATAGTAAATTTTTGATGGTACCGATTCCTCGGTTTATATACCCGCGAGAATTCAGTCAAGCGACATTCCTACGTCATTCCTGAAAGTCTATGATGGGGGCGGAGCTTGTTGTTTACGAGAGATAAAAAGTTTAATCTCTAGCGATTAAACAAGATATTAGCTTATTTGAAGATTTTATTACTTGCAGACACGTCTAAAATCGTCGATGGAGATTTTCAAAATCAATTTATTTTAAATAGAGACGGTAAAACATTGTGAATTTTTGGCATGCTGTTCCCAAAATGTTATAGATAATTTTTAATATACAAAAAGTCATGCCCCATTTCTAGAAAATGTTGATTTTTCCTAAAAACTTTGATGTTCAAAATTGAACATGGCCAAAAAAGTACATGAAAATTGTAATACTATCTGTTTATTTCATAAAAGTTTTATAAAACTTGTTGATTTTATAGTAAAAGGTGTGTAATTTCTGAAAGAAAACATAGTTCTTGTTACTCTGATACCAAATCTATACCAAAGTTTTGAATAATAATTGAAATACATGTATTTTCTTATCTCTTGTGTGATGTCATTTTATAAATAATTCCAAAATGGGGGTAGGGTTATTCAAATTCCTATAACTTTTTTTTTCACTGTAAAATTCTTTTAAATTTGTTTTTAAATCAAGGAAATGATACAGATTAAGAAAATATTAAGCCTATAATGATTTGAATTGGTGTCCATTAGGGGTGTACTACCTTAAGTTACTAAAATTGTTGGTTAAAATGAACCTACATGTAGCTGTTTTGTAGCCATAATTTACTTCTTTAATTGTATTGTATTGTGGCAATCACTTGTGGCTCAAACCATTTGCTGATTTTATGGCAATAAACTATGTTTAAACTAAACTAAGCATTGCAAGCACGTATATTGTAACAGATATGAATGAAGATTTTACATGCTGCTAACAAACGTTTATAAATGTGAAAAGCATATTTTACTTGCGGCTTAAAAAATGATCGAGTTTGTGAAATATCATTTCTACTTACAAGTTTTATGTACACAATGTACTTATATTTAGAAATATGACCTTGACCTTCAGTCATGCCTTTAGAAACTTTTGGAGGGGTTAGTTTTCAAAAAGTTACACTCCGCTCAAAGATATCTTTAAATTTTCAGCTTATTATATATCTTAATGAGATAGAAATATTATTTTAGGAACCATCTGCATACGTTAAAGTGAAATTATTCATGTTTGAAAGCTATAGCAATGTAACACTAAGAGTCGATGAGTGTGAGTATAAAAACAGTCCATCAAGAAATAAAACAATAATAGCCAACGTAAACGAAGACGTTACAGAACATTTATATGATATATATGTCATTTTGAATTGTTTAATGGCCAAAGGCATGTATAAAGTTGATTTTGCTCTAATCATCAAAAGAAATGCGTCCCACACACAGCATGTTTTGTTCGGGTCCCACACATGGCATTTTATAAAAATCGAGTGAAAAAAGCATTAACTTTTGTAAGCTGTCACATTACGTATAAATATGTTCTCCGCTCATTAAACCGTGTGGTGAAACACAATTGCAGGAAATTTATAAACAATTTATACATCGGGGTCCCGCACATAGCACGTCAACTTTCTTCTCGAAAAATGCGCGGTTGCACTTTTTGTCAAAAGTGAAATTTTTTCTACTGAAACTGATAAGCAGTGGTTGTATCTTTCCTATGGCCGGGCTCTCGTCTTTATTTGGTTAAAATCTATGCAGGATTAAGGAAGATATCATGAAAAATGTTACCTGAATCGGCGTTTGTTGTCATTTTTTAGTCCCACACATAGCTGGAAAAGTCACGTGGGATCGGTACCGTGTGCATGTACATTCTGAATCTAATTGACAGACGCATGAATACGTTATTCAATCAGAAGCCTTAATACAAATCCAGCTAGCAGTTTATTCTAATTTATTTTAGCTCTATTATGAAGAAAGCTTGTAGCTGATCGAGTCACTCTCGAGTCCGCTTCCTGGAAAAACCAGTACTGGTGTCATATGAGGAAGTACGGTCGTGACCCCAGTGGGGCTCGAACCCTAAATCTCCAGGATGAGCGGCCGACACCTTAACCTATACACCACCGCTCCCCTTTGAATCCAGCTAGTAGTGATAAGGTAAAACGGAAGCTGAGTTTTATTTCAGAAGCAAAGGGTTTCTTGTGACAATGGGTAGTAGGGAAAGTAGGGTGCAAAATACCGCACGGGCGGTAAAACGCACCAAATTCTTAAAGTACATTGGGAGGTAAAACAGTCCAAGTCGTAAAGTGCGCTGATGCTTAAAGTAGATATATATACAGGGACGTGAAGCACACCGTGACTGACTTTATTGTTTAAATGACAGCCACCTGGAGCGTAATGTTGAAATACTTGATTTATAATGTTACATGCCTCATTACATCCACTACAATAAGGTTACAATTGATCAGATAATCAGTTGTCATCTTGCGTTAGAGTTCTAGGTTTGAATGCTTTATTTTGCACTGCGTTATTCGTTTAACACAATAAATGGATAATAGTTTAAAGACTAAAGACAACTATCGTAATAATTATGAGGAAAGACATTGAAGAACACTTAAATACGTTAGAAAATCAGTTTCAAAATGCAAATACGTCTGTGCGTTAAACATAAACTTAATAAATATCGAATTCAAATCACGCACCAGTAATCATTTCTAACAGTCAGTGAACCACTTCTATCTGCTCTATTACACAGAAAGTTAGCTAATATGTTCATACATACTATAGTTTTCGAGACGAAAGTTATTTTTGGATATTTATTAACATTAATTACTATGAATATACGTCTTTTGTATTACTAAAACGGACAAAATGACCTTTAAACTTTAGTTCGATGCAACAAAGCGTTATGTGGATAAGGTAATAGAAGCAGTTACAATGCTGTAGCACTGATATAATGACGTCAGTGTAGCGCATGCGTGTTTCTGTTTTATTTGTTCGATGCATTTTGCTGTGGAACAGTCGCCATATTGGAACCGAAATTCCACTAGAATTCGTTCTATAGATCTTCTTAGGCGAGTTGTTGTATTTTTATGAATAGCCGAAGAAACTATATTATTGATATATTGATAGCGTTGTGGCTACAGAGTATAGCCTGTTTGTATTAACGATTTTTGGGCTTTATAATAGCGACCACGGTGATGACCTACATTAGCAATGCAAAACCAATTAGAGTTGCGTCCCTTGAATGAATCTAATGAATATTTATGAAGCGCTAAATCAGCCCAAGAATGGTGCCGATTTATTTCGCTTTAAAAACGGAATTGCCGGAAAACAGTCTAATTTGAATATTTAATTAAGACCTGTATACCTCGGGGAAAACCCGCAAATTATCCGAAAGCCGTAATTTATCAGTACAAAAACAAGTGTCAAAAGTTTGAAAATGTTGATATTCCGTTAATCGGTCAATTTCGCTTGGTTTTCAGGTTTTATTTGAAAGGTATATACCCCAATCGGGAGATATGCTTAGCATGTTGAAGTACATCCGTGGCCATTATTCTGTACACTGTAATGAAATACAGTAATCGTCTCATATAACTGTTAAGTTATAATTTTTCTTGTTATAACAAATTTATATTCTATTTTGCCTTTACAGTATTTATTACATGTGATATTTATTTATTTAGATTTGATTTAAAACTTTTAGCATATACTTAGAACAACGTTTTTACAGATACACAAAGATGAACGTCTAAATAATTATATAATAGTGCAATAAGTGTAAAATGTAATGCAATCGATATTGTATTGGAGAAACAGACGTTCTGCTTCCTAACTTATGTAAAAGAATTAATAATGTGTAAGAATTTGAGCTATATAATGTACGGTCGCATTATTTAGCATTTCAACTAATGCCTTTGATGAAGCCTGGTCACTTGATTAGTTACAATATTTGTAAATGTTAAAGATTGGTTTGAACAAGTTCCCTGTAATGATAATATGTATGTAGATATTAATCCCTTGAGAACAGGAGGTGAAATTTCATAAACTAAAACCTGTTTATGTGTATATAGGTCCGTGTGACGACATATGAAAATATTATATGTGATATAGGATAAGTAGCACAAGCATATTAGCCTATGAGACATCAAAAGTTCCGCAAAATTCATTGAACCGTAACATGCTGACGAAATGTACAACTACGCCTGACAATGATCACTCATGTGACTTTTGGTAAAATTCAACTCCAGCCTGTAGGAGAATTCGTATAGACATTATGAATATGACACATCAGGGTTGCAACTTCCGTGGAAATCAATGAATCGGAACATGCCGACAACTTGTGTTCTATTAAACGACGGTACCGGTATCCTCCGGTACCGGTATCCGCCGGTATCGCCTATTATTGATTTTTCACACATTCAACAGACTGTTAATCCTTTTAAATAATCGATCATTGAGAGTGTCGTATGTTTAACACTTATAAAGTATAAGCAGTTTTAGTAAATTTGATCTCGGGTCGTACCGACTATACCTCGAACGAGGATGGTGGACCTAATAAGCACAATTACAAACAATACAAACAAACAGTAAATTTGATGTATGTGTAACTTAAAATAATTAAATATGAGGCCGTAATGTACAAATTAAGATTAAATTAAGATGCTATGGTTGGTTAAAGGACTAAACTCGGCCGTCTTTTTATGAAACCACATCAGTGCAATTCACACTTACATGTACTTGAAATCATTTATTGTGCTTCAATACGTGACTGCATAATATATTTTGCCCTAATTGTCCATATTTCAAATAATAAGTATGCATGTCTAGATTTCCAAATGTGTAAGTCAAATAAATTATATGTAATGAATAAATAGTAAACATGAATATTACTGTAATTAAAGTCACCTAAAATTTTATAAACTTAGTGATGTTATACTCTAAGAAACATAGAACTGAATAGATAAAATGAACGAAACAAATAAATACAATTGTGGGACATGTTGTACAATTAAGCTTGTCAAAGACATACTAAACAATGACCAAGAAGCAAGAGGTATTTCTGTTAAAGTTGAATGAATGAACGAACGAACGAACGAACGAACGAATGGATGCTTTTATGGGCCGACCTAACAACATAAGTACTACACCCTGCAGTTAGTAGGAGTGGAAGCATCAGAGATAAATAATTAAAAATATTTTATAACCCACCACAGCAAGTAACTGCAAATATGTTTACATGTATGTGATGCATTCATTTGATATTTTTCAAGCGGGACAAAAGATTTATTATAAAAGCATATTTTACTCTAATTGCCGTCTTTTTCACAGCTACCGATACTGAATAAACAACCCAATTAAAGGATTATAGGGGCCCCAAAGTGTCACCATGTATATTGTCACTTTTTTAACACGGATTAATTACTATGAGAAAGTAAAAATGAAGATAGATATGTTCATAACTACAATGTATGTGAAATTAAGAAGTTGCATAGAGTGCATAAAAATAAAGAAATCATTATTCACTAATTCACTCTTAAAACTAAAACAGTCAAGAGTTGATATGAGTCATTTTCTTATATATGTACACAGCATAATTTACTATTAATTGAAAAAACAAGAGCTGTCCCTCACAAGTGACGAATGCCCCCGAAAGAGGTGCCTCACAGTCTGTGTCCTCTCCATGTGCTCAATAAATGTGCTATGTAATTTTAAAATCCTTCCATGCATGACAGAGTAATCATGCATACAGTATTCCATTACTTTAAACACTAAGTGTGACCTTGACCTTTGAGGTAGGGACTTGGGTCTTGCACGCGACACATCCGCTTGATGTGCTAGACATTTGTGCCAAGTTATTTTAAAATCCTTCAAAGCATAATAAAGTTATAGTCCGGACACAAATGTATGCATATATACAGGATTCCATTACCTATAAACTCTAAGTGTGACCTTGACCTTTGTGGTAGGGATGTGGGTCTTGCACGCGACACGTCGTCTTGATGTGCTAGACATTTGTGCCATTCTATTTTAAAATCCTTCAAGGCATGACAAAGTTACAGTCCGGACACGAATGTGTGCATATATGCATATATAGAGGAATCCATTACCTTCAAACTCTAAGTGTGACCTTGACCTTTGAGCTAGGGACCTGGGTCTTGCACGCGACATGTCGTCTTGATGTGCTAGACATTTGTGCCAAGTTATTTTAAAATCCTTCAATGCATGACAAAGTTACAGTCCGGACACGAATGTGTGCATATATGCATATATAGCGGAATCCATTACCTTCAAACTCTAAGTATGACCTTGACCTTTAAGCTAGGGACGTGGGTCTTGCACGCGACACGTCGTCTTGATGTGCTAGACATGTGTGCCAAGTTATTTTAAAATCCTTCAATGCATGACAAAGTTACAGTCCGGACACGAATGTGTGCATATATAGAGGATTCCATAACCTTCATACTCCAAGTGTGACCTTCACCTTTGAGGTAGGGATGTGGGTCTTGCACGCGACACGTCGTCTTGATGTGCTAGACATGTGTGCCAAGTTATTTTAAAATCCTTCAATGCATGACAAAGTTACAGTCCGGACACGAATTTGTAAGTGGGGACGCACGGACGGACGGACAGACGGTGCGATTTTAATACGCCACCCTTCGGGGGCATAAAAATCAAATCTAGTAAATATTTAAATGCACGTGTAGTTAACTTGTAACGCACTTACCATATCTGAACATAGTCAGCGCATGAAGTATATCACACACTTTTTATGAATTATTTTAATTATAATTTACGACTGTAAAATATATATGAAAAAGAGATCTGTATGCAACGCCATTAGGCATGAAAGCATCATATTATCGTGAATGGAAATATTCAAATTATGACTCGTATGTGATTTTAGTAAATATTATAAAATCTGTAAGTATTTGTTGTGAACATAAATACCTAAATAGCCTTATTAACTCAAGCTTACTTGAATAATCTTACTCTTGTGCTAACTTTATTACTGAAATGGTCAAATAAATATAGGTCTTCATATGCAGTTCTGCCACTATTTTGGTATTTGCAGGTTGCAGTTATTAAATATATAAATGCATAATTTGTATTTACTTTACATAAGTACACAACTAGCAGTTTCTTTCTCGATCAACGCCTCTTTCTTCAACAACTTGCAACAATCATTCAAGTATTTCGGATACCGGGATTTGCGATACCGGCGGATACCGGCGTTTCTTGATCGATACCGTCGTTTAGCAGGCACCTTAGGTTTGATGGAAATCTGGCCAATGGTAGAGGAGAAGTAGCAAAAACATCATTAAATTTCAAGAATCAATGACCATACAATGTAAATCCTATAAAAATCACTGAACCGGATGTGCCGGCGATATGCATAACTAATTACTTGGCACTGTTCAATTATCTTTGGTTAAGTGGAAATCTGCCGAGAACTAGCCATAACACCATAAAATTGTATGTATCAAAGGCGTTTATTCCACTGAAAATCATTGAACCGGAACATGCCGATAATATGCACAACTACGCTTATGTGAAGTTTGGTGTAAATCCGCCACGTGGTATCAGAGGAGCTGCGTGGACATACTTAATGACAAAAACAGTAACAGACATGTATCACTAATGAATATGTCTCTCACGGAGGTGGGATACATAATTATTATCAGTATATACATGTTAGATCCTTCTACATAGTTTAAACAACTGCCATACTGAATGTAATAAGTTTAAAACCAATATTTATCCTAATTGGAAAACACCTATTTACGCTTACTACTTGTTACACATCTGCCGTTATACGTATCCTCATTTCATTATAATCTGCGTTCGTATCGTCAGACGTATCCGTTTATCTTCACCGACCTCTATTTTGCTTATATCAAAATGATACCACTTATTCCAAAGTCTAGAGCTGTTTGTATTGATACCCAATACATTTGTCTGTATACGTGTCCAAGGTCATTGATATATATTGATATATACAATTTCGCGTTTTCATCATCGTACCTTCGCGTTTTCGTCATCGTACTTTCGCGGTTTCGTGTTTTCGTCATCGTACTTTCGCGTTTTCGTCATCGTGTTTTCGCGGTTTCGTCATCATACTTTCGCGTTTTCATCATCGTAGTTTTGCCTTTCCGTCATCGTACTTTCGAGATTTTGCGTTTTCGTCATCGTACTTTCGAGTTTTCATCATCGTGTTTTCCCGTTTCAGATTATTTCATTCATAGGCGATGGCCCTAACGGAATTCCGTAAACATTAGTCTATAATTATTATATCGTATACCTCATAAAGAGTAGTGAAAAGCATACGAAAATATAACAGAAATAACGTCTTAAAATCCGTGCAGGTCTACACATCATTTCCAGGTCTACACATACTTTTGCAGCGCTATCGGCCAATCAGGATTAAGTATTTATGACAGGTATACGATATATATAATTATGCTATGATATATAAACTTTAGTTGTTCTTGTAAATGGTCAAGGTAGGTGGCGATTTATAACAATATCAAACATTATTTAATGTTTATAGCTGGAAATACAGCAAAATGTAGCTGTATCTGTATAAGGGGTTAGCTGGCTGCCTGTCTGGCTCGCTTACGTTATAATGGGTTTCAACGTTTTCAGCAAAATTACGACTGTAAAGAGGTGGTCATCTAATCACCGCCCGTGTGGTATTAATTCTATAGGATCAATTTAAGTCTCTGCCAGCCGCTGGCTGCTTTCCTATGGTTTGAAATCATCATGATAAATCTTCACGGAACTCGTGCCTGGACTTTGGATCGAACCAGCTATCCAAGAATTGATATTCCAGCGGCTAAGACACCGCTTATCGGAAATGTAAATTTATATATACTTTCTATGAAATAATATACGTATTAGCTTCTGGCCAAGCCCCTTTAGTATATAGATTATATATAGATTACCATTTTATAAAGTTCTATTGTTTTTTAGTTTAAACCGTCTTTCATGTGCAAAACTGCACCTGAGCAATATAATCGAATTATGTTTTTCAACTGGGGTTATATATTGAAGCCAAACGATGTCGCATATTATACAACACAGAATGCTTATTATGTGACCTATTTATAAACCGTTTTCCAAGAGGATAACTGATTGTTTTGGGTGAAAGATCCAAATACATTTCACTGAGCCAGGATTTGTTATATTAACGGATGTATATACGGTCCCTGACTGAGCTGAGTGAGTACCAAAAGTGCTTTTAACGAGTTGGTGCTTACTCAGTATTAAAACTATAACCTCTTTTCATTTTATAAACCGAAAACAAACATCTGTTCGGCCTAAAAATAATATTCCCAATTTTAGGACATAATTCAATTGTCCTTGCTAAAATAGTAAGGTCATGCACTTTGCACGAGGAAAACGATTTGAAATATACAACAGTAGAACTGTTGTATATGGGATTTATCAAACGGCAATCTTAGCCTGTGATTGGTCGGCTACGGGCAGCTGTTGTCTAATACACACATAAAATTTTGGAATGGGTGTGATAAAATAATGAATACCGTGAATGTAATAACGTCGATTTTGACTGGGTCGTTACTACTTTCATACGATGACGCCGCACACAATGCATTTTTCGCACTAAAAAGAGTTTTTCTTCAATTGTATGCTTTGAATGTCATTCCAATCTATTTTTTTTACACAGAAAATTGTTAAAATGTATATAATAAAAGGGTCATTAGTATAGTAACGTGATACATAAGCCGGATTGGCTGTCGGCGAGTGCGTAGATCCGACGCACGACTCGGACAAATCTAGCATTCTGGATCTACACCCCGGGTATTCGACTACTTCGAACACAGATTGGTACTACTGACGACAGATGTATATACATGCACGTCATGACAGGCACGCTGGAAAAACCCCGATATTTTCATTATTTCATTTTTTTGCCCCGACCATTTGCTTGATATAGGTGGTTATATGTTTAAACTAAGCATGTGTGAAGTTTTATGATAAACTGATGCCTTTTAATTACAGAATTTCCCTAAAATGTTGAAAAAAAAACTACAATAATGTTGCCAAATATGACATCTATTTGCTTATAATAACAATATATATCAATGACCTTGGACACATATACAGACAAATGTATTGGGTATCAATAAACATTTCGGGAAATTCTAAGTTCCGCATTGCCGATGTTCCTACCACCAGTTTGCATACAGGTGTAAACATAAAATCAATACGCTGTAATGTTTGATATCATAATCAATATCAAGAGTTGAAATAATTACATGTATTTGTTGGTATGTTTCTTGACTTAATCCCTATTTGTTTTCATGTTATAACACGATAAGCACATATGAGGACATGTGTTAAATAACAACCTCTTAAGATAATTGAGCATTAAAACAGTTGAAACCTGTAAAACTATCTCCGCGAAAGTGCGAAAGTCATTATCGATGTGCCATAAATAGCATTCATTCAGTGAACATACAAGATATTTTACTATTTATTGTTTAGTTTAGCAAACAAATAAAACAACCGGAGCAGTTCAGGATACCCGTTTATAGCACTGTCACACAGTGCTTTCCCTTAAGTAAAATTTGCCCCTAGTTAAAAAACGCGAAAATCAAAATCAACATTTTTGAAATCGCGAAAATTAGATTCGCTAAAGTTTAAACAGGACCAAAATCGTGAAATATGATGTACGCGAAAAAAAATACAGTAAAACTTTGTTAACTCGAGCATCGATAACTCGAGAACCCCGGATAACTCGAGGACTCCTGTTGGTCCCGGAAATTTTACCTCTATGTTTAACCAGAAAATACTATGGATAACTCAAGCATCGATAACTCGAGAACCCCGGATAAATCGAGGAACACATGTGCTCCAGCCAGGTAGATTTCTTACTAAATTATCTTCGACAACTCGAGGTCACTGATTATCAGATTTTTCTCACCTCCAATGGCGTATCATTATTTTGACACGTCATGTGAAAAACTTCTATTGTTAATTGATTGTTCTCGTAAATTAACGATTAATCGGTCGTCCAGTGGCCAAAGTGTATAGAATGCTTTTCGCACATTTAAATTGTCTTAAATCCTGTGTAATTACACCCACTTGCATCGGTGTACTTGAGCGAGCCAAGCGAAAGCAAGGAAAATTTGAGCATCTTTAAGCCATTTTTGGTCTTTTTGGCGAGAACATACAGGTACAATCTGGATCTATCGCTTGTGACTCTCAACTCCCTCACTCAACATTGGCCCAGTGGTTTCAGAGGAGATGTCGTTTGAATAAAAATGTTGACAAAAGAAGGACGACAGATGATGGACAATCATCCATAAGAAAAGCTCACCCTAAGAGCTAAAAACTTAATGTACGGGAATAACATAAAAAGGTGCTTTTAAAATTTTGGCCTAATTAAACAACCTGAATACCCCAAACATGGAAATAATGAATACAGCCCATTTCTAGAGTGTTTAATCAAATGACTTATTCTCAGTGCAGCCTAAATTTTAACCCATTGGCCTTGATTGGCACAATCAGCAATCCTACATGCTAAATATTTCTTGTGTAACTGTTAAGAAATATATCTTGTGACAATGCTATTGTAAGACAAATTGGTTTTCTATGTTATAACATCATTTTAAGTATTACTAGAGCTATCACTAAATGTGATTAATACCTCTGAAAGACTACTTTATAAACTGAGGAAGTTCATAGTAACAGAATACCTTGCAAAAAAAAACTAAAATAGAGATATTGTTCTTGGCAATAACTCTGTAATGAGTCAAGAAAGAGTTATGGTTCCTGTGCATTGCACTTCCTTTCAATGTACTTGGCCATTGTATGAAGTTGTATTGAATTCCAACCAGTAGTTTTCAAGTAATGCTCCGGACAAGGAAAAGTAACAAAGGGCAATAACTCTGTAAATACTCTAGATACAGTTATGGTGCTTGTACACTGCACTTCTCTAATTGTGCTAGACCATTTTATGAAGTTGTTTTGAATTCCAACTAGTAGTTTTCAAGTAATGCTCCGGACAAGGAAAAGTAACAAAGGGCAATAACTCTATAATGAGTCAAGATAGAGTTATAGTTCCTGTGCACTGCACTTCCTCCCAATGTACTTGACCATTGTATGAAGTTGTACTGAATTCCAACTGATAGTTTTCAAGTTATGCTCTGGACAAGGAAATGTAACTCTGTAGTTAGTAAAGATGGAGTTATGGTTCTTGTGCACTGCACTTCCTTTCATTATGCTTGTCCATTGTATGAAGTTGTATTGAATTCAAACCAGTAATTTTCGACCGACCGACCGACCAACCACTGGGTGACTCCTATATACCCCCCTCAAACTTCGTTGACCCCACGGGTCAAAATTTGAACAACCTAGGTAAAAGTCCACCATGCAATGTCACTTGCCAAATATTTAAGCTCTAGGCCTTCCTGTTCTTGAGAATATTTTTTAAGTTTTTTATATTTGTTGCCATCACAACCACAAGTTCTGCATGGAATGGAATAATTTAAACAACTATGAGAGTGCTTTATTCAAGGAACATCCCTACCAAGTTTCATCAACATTCTCCAAGTGGTTTCAGAGGAGATGTTGTTTGTATTAACAGACGCACAACGTAAGACAGACAGAATGCGATCCAAATAGCTCACTCAGGCACTTTGTGCCAAGTTAACCCCCTGGCAGAGTCAATTTTGACCCAGGAGGCATAATTTCAACAATCTTGGTAGAGGTCCACTACACAATGCCACATGCCAAATATCTAAGCTCTAGGCCTTCCTGTTCTTGAGAAGAGATTTTTGAAGTTTTTCCTTTCTCTTGCCATGGCACCCAGAGTTCTGCATGGAATGAAATTATTTGAGCAACTATAATAGGGCTTCATGCAAGGAACATCCCTGCTAAGTTATATCGTCATTAGCTTAGTTGTTTCAGAGGAGATGTTGTTTGAAGGAAAATGTTAACGGAGGTATGACATACAACGGAAGGAATGCTATCCTCATAGCTCACTCTAGCACTTAGTCACAGGTGAGCTAAAAACAGTAGGGATCAATTCTACCCAATCATCCTATGAAGTTTGAAGACTGGGTGATGTAGATCTCAAGATACTGAGAAAACAAAGCTTTTCAAAGTTCGGGTCACCGTGACCTTGACCTTTGACCTGCAGACCCCAAAGCGATAGGAATAATCTACTTAGTAAGACCAATTATCCTATGAAGTTTGAAGACTGTGGGTCAAATAGATCGCACAAAATCAGCCTCCAGACATCAACAGAAATGGTCTTGTTAGGCTCAGTTATTCGGTGGAACCCCATAAAGGTCACATGACTTAAATTATGATCAAGGACTTTCCTGATGTATTTAAAGGCATGGTACATATAAAAGGTAACAGTACTTGTATATACATTTATTCAATAGTAGCTAAAACACTGCAAGATAAAATCACAGTCTTGTAACTAGAGATAAAGATACCGTTATCAATTTCTCAAACAACAACTACAGTCGACATTGTATTAGGCGACCACACAAGGGACCTTCAAACTCCGGTCTCTTAATAGACTGACTGGTCTCTTAATAGAATTTGTGATATTTCTCTAGACAGACATTTTTGAACTTTTAATAAAATACATGTTTGTTGTATTTTGTTCCTGTATGACATCTTGTATTAAATAACAAAATTATTCTAAATTTTTTTTTTTTTTTTATGTACATCTACATATTTTTAGATAGCAAGTCATCATCAATCATCATCATTTCCAATTATGTCTTTAACGAGGTCAAATACAAACTTCTGCCTCAATTCAAACCAAAAGTAAAACCGGAAGTGCGGTTAACTCTAATTTACTGATGAAAATTTGAATCAAAATCAACATTAAACGTTAACATAAACTGTTCATTTGAAGCGCTATAAATGAAATTTCTATGAAAACTAAAGGATAGTTTGCTTATTTATCTTCATATCACCTCAAATATTGGTCAAACAAGAGCTGTCCCTCAAAAGTGACGAATGCCCCCGAAAGAGGTGCCTCACAGTCTGTGTCCTCTCCATGTGCTCAATAAATGTGCTATGTAATTTTAAAATCCTTCCATGCATGACAGAGTAACCATGCATACAGTTTTCCATTACTTTAAACACTAAGTGTGACCTTGACCTTTGAGCTAGGGACTTGGGTCTTGCACGCAACATATCCACTTGATGTGCTAGACATTTGTGCAAAGTTATTTTAAAATCCTTCAAAGCACGATAAAGTTATAGTCCAGACACAAATGTATGCATATATACAGGATTCCATTACCTATAAACTCTAAGTGTGACCTTGATCTTTGTGGTAGGGATGTGGGTCTTGCACGCAACACGTCATCTTGATGTGCTAGACATTTGTGCCAAGTTATTTTAAAATCCTTCAAAGCACGATAAAGTTATTGTCCGGATACAAATGTATGCATATATACAGGATTCCATTACCTATAAACTCTAAGTGTGACCTTGACCTTTGTGGTAGGGATGTGGGTCTTGCACACAACACGTCATCTTGATGTGCTAGACATTTGTGCCAAATTATTTTAAAATCCTTCAATGCATGACAAAGGTACAGTCCGGACACGAATGTGTGCATATATGCATATATAGAGGAATCCATTACCTTCAAACTCTAAGTTTGACCTTGACCTTTGAGCTAGGGACATGGGTCTTGCACGCGACACGTCGTCTTGATGTGCGAGACATTTGTGCAAAGTTATCTTATAATCCTTCAATGCATGACAAAGTAACAGTCCGGACACGAATGTGTGCATATAAAGAGGATTCCATAACCTTCATACTCCAAGTGTGGCACTGACCTTTGAGGTAGGGATGTGGGTCTTGCATGCGACACGTCATCTTGATGTGCTTCACATGTGTGCCAAGTTATTTTAAAATCCTTCAATGCATGACAGAGTTACAGTCCGGACACGAATTTGTAAGTGGGGATGCACAGACGGACGGACGGAAGTTCTAACATATGGATACTTATGTGGCTACTCTATTGTTCTCTCCATTGTTATTTTAGCCACGTAAGAGAAAACATAGCCACCTAAGAGCTTACAGAATGAATGACATCAAACAGTATTTACTGTTACCTATTGTTCCTATAGCCACCTAAGTATCCAAATGTAAGCACGGACGGACAGACGGACGATGCGATTTTAATATGCCACCCTTCGAGGGCATAAAAAGATTGTGAAATTGGTGAACACTTTTACTTATTCATGCACCAAGAAAATGGTTGTTTGCTTGATTGTTCGATCGTTACATTTAATTGCCGTATCAAAGTATGTAGGTGCAAACAAACTCGCTAATTACCAGGGTGAAAAATACGTAAAGGTGTTATTCGTAAATTATTTAAAAATCGGTCGCTTAATACATACATTTAGAGTAATTGGGACCACTGGTCGCACAATAAAATGGACGCTTAATGGAATGATTTTATATAGTAAAAACGGTCTGGAGGGATTTCAAGTGGTCGTTGAATAGAAAAGTCGCTTAATGCTGGTGGTCACATGTACCATGTCGACTGTATAAATGTGGCTAGTAACACAAATGTTCCTATCAGTCAGTTTTAATCCTGTTATCAATGGCCATTTCTTTCCTCAACTTCCAATTTATGCAAAAAACATGTATTTTCTGGAACTGAATGCCATGAAGACTTTAAAAGGAAGCAGTGATTCCCCTTCAAGTTGCTGTTGTTTTCTTTAATGCTTGTGCAGCAGTGTAAATTTCTCTTAACTGTTTCTTCCTATCACTGTGGCAACCTGAAATAGATTATTTATATAACAAGAGGGCAAAGATGGCCTTTTATCCCTCATCTGAGACCTTTAGAATATTAGCAAGGTTTTCCTCTGATTTGACTGTGCAACCTAGTTTTTTTACCCCATATACGAACTTGCTCTAGAACTCATCAACTTACATGATGATTGGGTAATAAATGTGGCCTTTAGAGAGTTAAAGGTTTTTCATTGATGTGACTGTGTTACCTAATTTGACCCAAATAACTCAGACTTTTGACCTTGTGACCCAATCAATTACATAATAATTGGTCAGGGTCAGCTTCACCAAGCATGAAAGCAATAAATCACCAATATGGAATTCTCCCAACATGTAATACAGTAAACACGTGCCCAAAAAATGAAACAAGAAATCTTTCATATTCTGCAGATTGTTGTTACTGAATTTTAATTTCTATGTATTTACTCAATGTTAAATGTTTATTTCTGTTACAATGAATGCATCTAACCTTTACCATGCTTGCTGCAAATGATCCTGCCTTTGAAACCAGTGTAGATCATGATCAGCCTGCACATCTATGTAGTCTTATCATGATCTGCACTGTTCTATAGTAGGTCAATGCATTTTCACTGAAGCCTCGATAAACAAATTATGGTACTGTCCAAATTGATAGATGGGAGACTACATTTTAGAAATAAACAGAGGGTAAGAATTAGTTCTTGTATGAAAGAAAAACATGTATAGACACATTTGCCATTGATAAATCTTATATCTGTTTATATGTTCTGTATATATTAAATATTCATTGAATTTTATATACCTTGTACCTGTTGTGAATGTAAAATTTACAACTTCCAACTTTATGTAGGAAAAATCTTTACCTTCAAGTAAGAAACATCTTGGCTGACATCATTGATAACAAAGCATGAATAAATAGGGCTCAAGTCCTGATTATAAAAACATCTCCAGCAGAAGGAAATTTTGTCATTACATTACATAGTTGGTATTTATAGCTGCACTGCATGTCCATGTGACAAAATTTACCATACAGAGATCAAGATGTATACAGAATATCTTGAAATTTATCAGTCCTATGGTGTTAAAATACTGCAATAAAATGAGCAAATGGGGTGTTCAAAAGACAACACATTATTCAATAAACTTATATATGCTGGAAATAGCATAAAGCCCATTTCCAGCTTTCTTTCTAAATCTAACAGTGTAAAATCAAGTGATTTCTCTGCAGCCTAAATTCAAAATAAAGAGGGGTGGCACCAAAAACTTAACCAAGGAATGACACCAAAGTGGATGCCGACGCAAGTAGGAGAGCTGCTTCCCTTTTCTTTGAAAAATCTAGCTAATGGGGGTCATAATTTGAAAAATCTTGGTAGAGCTTCACAAGACAATGATACATGCTAAATATCTAAGCTTTAGGCCTTATGGTTTCACATTCTTAAAGTTTTTCCTATTTGTTGCCATAGCAACCATTGTTCTGCTTGGAATAGAATTCTTTGAACAATTTTGGTAGGGCTTCCTGCAAGGAACATCCCTGTATAGTTTCATCAACATTGGCACATTTCAGAGGAGATGTCATTTGAATGAATATGTTGACGGACGACTGACGACGGACAATCATCCATTAGAAAGGTTCACCCTGGCAAAGCCATCTAGGTGAGCTTAAAATGCAGCCACTTTTATATACATTGGGTTAAGTGTGGACAGGCAGACAGACAGACAGACAGACAGACAACAGAAACCGGACAGACAGACACCGAGCGATCACAATAACTCACCTCCAGCACTTTGTGCTCAGGTGAGCTAAAAACCTTGAAGGGCCATCTAATAACTTCTATAACAATCAGCTATTGCATTGTAATTAAAATTGAACTTGACCTGTATTTTATTGCCATAAACCTAAACTAAAATTTTGAATAAAATCTATAAAATATTTCAAAAGTTTTTGATCAAGGGGACAGACAGGCAGATGAACAGATAGGGGTAACATTTTTGCCCTTCCATCATTCTTTATATGGCAGGGGCATAATAAAATCACAGTATTACCTAAAAATGAGTTTGCAGTTGTGGCAGATCCATTTACTGAACACTCCAAACTACCGTCATCGGCTAAGACTGGACCATCATCCCATATTAAATCAAATCCACCAACACGTTTCTCTTTACCTGTTAACCTGTAATGTAGAATAAGTATGGTTTTTGCCTTAATGCAAACCTGCCTTATGACTGTATGCACTGACTACTTCAGCATCAATGGCACACCCTGAAGTTATAGTGCTGCAACCCTTGATGTATTAAGAGGAAATACCACATTTTGTATTATATATGTGACAGCCGATTCTGATGGACTTGCAAAAATTATGTGTATATGTATGTCTCTGCTCTGTGGCAGGGTGGGTGATTTAGCTTGTCTGTTTTCATTTGTTCCATCCAGCTTCTCCAGTTCCATTGTCAATAAAAGTGTGTATTGATAAAAAGTCCACATCTTTTCAATAGTTTTATTGTGCATATATTTCCAAGTAATAACAAATAATGTTGCTCCAGATTGGTTAATAAATCCAATGTTCTTTTTGTTAGGACAACATTAATTCAAGGTAAAACGTCGTCATCAATTTCAGGAGGCTACCCCAGCCTCTTGGGCGACACTTTGATTTTGTGTACCCATCATTTTAACTATTTTAATTATCCAAATGTAAGATTCCAACTCATCATATTGAAAGCTAAAGTAGACTGCCAAAGTAGACTGTCCAAAGTAGACTGTCCAAAGTAGACTGTCCTATTAACTGGAAAGCTCAACTTTTATAATCTAAACATTATTGTTGATTCCAAATGGTTGGAGCCTATAAATTGTAATTAGCCAATGGAAAACATTAATGTCCAGAGGTCAAGAAAACACCTTTTATTGTTCCAGCTAAAAAATGTAATTGACAATGAAAAAGATCTGAAGGGACAGTCAGACAGGTGGTGGAACAATATGCTTCATATCAAGATTTTGCTAGGAACGTTGGCCGAGTTTGAGCAACGGTTGTATTTGAGCGAATGAAGTTCGAGCGAATGAAGTTTATCTGTATTTATATATGTACTTATAGATTTAACAAGAGCTGTCCCTCATAAGTGAAGAATGCCCCCGAAATAGGTGTGTCTCACAGTCTGTGTCCTCTCCATCTGCTCAACATTTTAAAATCCTTTCATGCATGACAGGGTTACCATGTATACACTATTCCATTACCTTTAAACTCTAAGTGTGACCTTGACCTTTAAGGTAGGAACGTGGGTCTTGCATGAGACACATTGTCTTGATGTGCTCAACATTTATGCCAAGTTATTTTATATTCCATCAATACATGACAAAGTTACAGACTGGACAAATATGTGTGCATATATACAGGCTTCTATTACTATCGAACTCTTAGTTTGAGCTTTGAGGTAGGGATGTGGATTTTGAACACAGCACATCGTCTTGAAGTATTGAATAATTTTGCAAAGTTAGTTTAAAATCCTTCAATGCATGACAAAGTTAAAGTCCGGACACAAATTTATGCATATGTACAGGATTCCATTACCTATAAACACTAAGTGTGACCTTGACCTTTGAGGTAGGGACATGGGTCTTGCACATGACACGTCGTCTAAATGTGCTAAACATTTGTGCCACATTATTTTAAAATCAATCATTACATAACAAAGTTACAGCGCAGACACAATTGTGTGCATATATAAAGGATTCTATTACTTTGAACTCTTAGTGTGACCTTTACCTTTGAGGTAGGGACATGGGTACTGCACACTTAACATTGTCTTGATGTGCTGAATATTTGTGCCAAGTTATTTTAAAATCCTTCAATGAATGACAAAGTTACAGCCCGGACACAAAAAAATGTAAGAATGGACGCACAGATGGACATTCTAACATATGGATACCTATGTGGCTACTCTATTGTAAGAGAAAGTATAGACACCTAAGAGCTTAGTCCGGACACGAATGTGTGCATATAAAGAGGATTCCATAACCTTCATACTCCCAGCGCGCCCCCCCCCTTTGAGGTAGGGATGTGGGTCTTGCATGACACGTCATCTTGATGTGCTTCACATGTGTGCCAGTTTTTACCTTCAATGCATGACAGAGTTACAGTCCGGACACAATTTGAGGGGATCCCACACGGCGGCGGACTTGGCTACTTATGTGGCTACTCTATTGTTTTTTCCCTTTTTTTTTTATTGCATAAGAGAAAGCATAGCCACCTAAGAGCTTAGGGAATGAATGACATCAAAGAGTATTTACTGTTACCTATTGTTCCTATAGCCACCCAAGTATCGAAATGCAAGCCTGGATGGACAGACAGGCGGACAGACGGTGTGATTTTAATATGCCACCCTTGCGGGGCATAAAAAGCAAAGTTTGGAATGTTTTTAAATACAAATAAAGGTCATTTCCATTGGTAAGACATTTCCGCTGGTAAGACATCTTTCTTGGTAAAACAAGAGGGCCAAGATGGCCCTTATCATTTACCTGGGACTTATGACAATATCTGACCAAACTTTAACTCTTAACTTAAACTAAATATTATATACACATTCTGTTTGACCTTGACAAGGAAAACATTTTGACTAATTTACTTGATAATTGGGTTGTAAATGTAACCTGTATGGTATACACAAAGTTTTGAATTGGGTGACCTATTCTTGGCCTCAGATTACCCATATTCATACTCAACCTAAATTTCATCAACACAATCATACTGACCAAGTTTCATTAAGATAGATTGAAAAATGCAACCTCTATTGCATACACATGGTTTTTCTACAATTTTACCCCATGACCTAGTTTTTGACTCTAGATGACCAATTATTGAACTCAACCTATATTTCATCAAAGCAATCATGCTGACTAAGTTTTATAAAGGCCCAATTAAAAATGCAACCTCTGTATAATACACAAGGTTTTCCCATGACTTGACTCTGTGACCTAGTTTTTGACCCCAGATGACCAATATTCAAACTTGGGCTAGAAATCATCGAAACAACCTTTCTGACATATTTCAAGGATATTTGGGCTGAAAATGTTACCTCTAGAGTGTTAACAAGGTTTTTCCATATTCAGGCTGTGTGACCTAGTTTTTGACCCCAGATGACCCATATTCGAACTTGAGCTAGAAATCATCTTAACAACCTTTCTGACAAATTTTCAGGATATTTGGGCTGAAAATGTTACCTCTAGAGTGTTAACAAGGTTTTTCCATATTCAGGCTGTGTGACCTAGTTTTTGACCCCAGGTGACCCATATTAAAACTTGAGCTAGAAATCAACCAAACAACCTTTCTGACAAATTGCCAGGATATTTGGACTGAAACAGTAGCCTCTAGAGCCTTAACAAGATTTTTCTATTTTTGGGTCATGTGACCTAGTTTTTACATCCGAGATGACCCATATTCGAACTCGTCCGAGTAATTACTAGGACAAACATCCTGACCAAGTTTCGTGACAATTGAGGCAAAAATGTGACCACTAGAGTGTTAACGAACTAAGTGTGGACGGACGACGGACATTCATCGATCCTAATAGCTCACCCTGAGCCAGCTCAGGTGAGCTAAAAAAACATTGGTGAAGATGTTGATAGTAAACATAGTTTCAAGTCCATACGTTTGATAGTATACAAGATATTCAACTTTATAAAAATCTTTAACAAACAATTCTAAGTTAAAAAGGGGCATAAATCTAACAAAAATCAAAGAGTTACGGGGATTGTTTCCTCACGTGAAGATGTTGATGGTGGACACATACTTTGAGTTTCAAGTCAATACCTTTATAAGTACAGTAAAACTTCGTTAACTCGAGCATCGATAACTCGAGAACCCCGGATAACTCGAGGACTCCTGTCGGTCCCGGCAATTTTGCCTATATGTTTAACCAGAAAATACTATCGATAACTCGAGCATCGATAACTCGAGAACCCCGGATAACTCGAGGAACACCTGTGGTCCCGCCAGGTAGATTTCTTGCTAAATTACCTGCGGCAACTCGAGGTCACTGATTATCAGATTTTTCTCACCTCCAATGGTGCATCATTATTTTGACACGTCATGGGAAAACTTTTATTGTTAATTGATTGTTCTCGTTAGTTATCAATTAATCGGCCGTCCAGTGGCTAAAATGTATAAAATGTTATTCGCACATTTAAATCGTCTTAAATCATGTGTAATTACAGCCACTTGTTACTTTTATTGAATAAGAAGAAAATAAAGAAAATTATGTTTGCGAGTTTTGAATTATGAGAACTTAATGATGAGATGAAAATGTTGAGTCTGAGTAGACTTTTGACGACAAAGCTTGAGAGAAAATCCCAAACTGAATATTCTTTCTAGAATTATAGAAATAAACATGAATAGATTATAGAAATAAACATCTAGCGAAGAACCCGATCTCGGGGGGATACAGTAGCTAGATCGGACAAGCAGAAAACCAAAACAGGAACAAAATGCAAGTTGGAGACGAAGACCATTGAGTTTAAATACAATGCCATCATGGAAGTTAAAAAGGGTCATGACTGAAAGAAATGTGCCTTTTCTTTGTTTCAAAGCTGTTTCATAGCTATCTTTTGCCTATGCAGAAAAACATGGTTCGGATAACTCGAGAACCCGGATAACTCGAGCATTTTACTCGTCCCCGTGCGACCTAGAGTTATCGAGGTTTAACTGTATTCAAAATATTTGACTTTATAAAATCTTTTCCCAAAAATTTTAAGTTAAAAAGAGGCATAAATCTGTAAAAAATCCAAACAGAGTTATGGGGATTGTTTCTGTTGTAGATGTTGATGGTTAACATATACTTTGAGTTTCAAGTCTATACCTTTGATAGTATTCAAGATATTTGAATTTATAAAAAACTTTAACCAAAAGTTCTAAGTTAAAACGGGGCATAAATCTGTCAAAAATCAAACAGAGTTATGGGGATTTTTTCCTCAGGTGTAGATGTCGATGGTAGACATATACTTTGAGTTTCAAGTCAATACCTTTGATAGTATTCAAGATATCTGAATTTATAAAAAACTTTAACCAAGAATTCTAAGTTAAAAAGGGGCATAAATCTGTCAAAAAACAAAACAGAGTTATGGGGATTGTTTCCTCAGGTGTAGATGTTGATGGTAAACAAATAGTTTGAGTTTCAAGTCAATACCTTTGATAGTATTCAAGATATTTGAATTTATAACAAGAGGGCCAAGATGGCCCTATATCGCTCACCTTGGTACAAGTCCACTTGCTTGGTGGAAGATCACTAGATAATGTTACATACCTAGTAAGTTTTCCTATATACGCCTTTGTAAAACAAATGATCCCCCCCCCCCCCCGGGGCAAGGTCAATTTTGACCCCAGGGGCATAATTTGAACAAACTTTAAAGAGGTCTACTAGGCAATGCTACATGCCAAATATCTAAGCTCTAGGCCTTGTGGTTTCAGAGAAGAAGATTTTTAAAGTTTTTACTATATATTCCTATGCAAAACTAAGTGACCCCCGGTGCGGGGTCAATTTTGACCCGGGGGTCATAATTTGAACAATATTGGTAGAGGTCCACTAGCCAATGCTACATGCCAAATATCTAAGCTCTAGGCATTGTGGTTTCAGAGAAGAAGATTTTTAAAGTTTTTACTATATAAAGCCTATGTAAAACTAAGTGACCATCCGTGTGATGACAATATTACACGATTAGAATCAGATGGCAAAATCGCACAGGCAGAACATAAATATCTTATAGCTATATTTTTAGATCTTAGTAATGCTTTCGATAAAATGTGGAACGGAGGAGCACTATTGCAACTCCAAAACTCCGGAATACAAGGACGAATGATAAAATGGTTAAGGTGCTTTCTACAAAACAGACAGATTAAGGTAAAATACAATGGAGCTCTCTCAGAGGTAGTGGAAACAGTAAATTGGTGCCCCCAGGGAGCGGTTCTGTCCCCTATAATTTTTAGCCTCATGATGAATACCTTTGAAACACAAATCAACGAATTAAACAGAGAAAAACCTACTATAAATGCTAAAATATCTCAATTTGTAGATGACTCCGCCACATGGCTAACATCATTAAGTCCGGTACAGGCAGTAAAAAAAGCACAAACTGTTTTGAATACAATAGAAAAATGGAGCAAATCCTGGGGCTTCATAATTTACCCAGCAAAAACTCAAGTGTTATTAATACATAGACCATCCGTAATACCTCCAGAAAGAGCCAACAACTTTCCGAAATTAATGTTATGTGGTACGAACCTCACATACAATGAACACGCAAAATTTTTGGGAATGTATTTTGACAAAACTCTATCATGGAAAATGCATATAGAACATATGACAAAAAGATGTCTTAAAGATCTAAATATCATAAGAGCAGTAAAGGGAAAATCTTGGGGTACAGACAAAAAATGCCTTCTAAACATTTACAAGGCCCTCATCCTTAGCAAAATCAATTATGGCAGCATAGTATACGCCTCCGCAAAAGAATCACAACTAAAAAAGGTTCAAAGAATACAAAATAGGGCACTAAAAACCATAATAGGATGTCCGAGGCATACCTCTACTCTCCCATTACATACCGAAACAGCTATGATCCCACTACCTTTACAGAGAGAACTTCAAGCACTAAAATATTGGGCCAGAAGCTCCAGACTGGGCCCAAACTTACCTATCAATGACGATATATGCGACCACCCGGCATATTTTTACAAAATCAAAAGTAACAAAAATTTAAAGAAACCTTACACACAACACATCAGAATTCTAATTACAGAATACGGCCTAGGCGATACCCAAATTCAAGAACCGTGCTATGAACAACTAATCAATATTGAAATGCCTGAGATCAATTTAGATCTAGTAGGAAAAATTAACAAATCTGAAAACGCTGAAAGAAACAAAATTATTGCAAATCTAAACATTATTCGGCACTTTAGAGACTTTCCCCAAATTTATACAGATGGAAGTAAGGACCCGTCAAAACAAATAGCAGGGGCGGGCATAGTAGTTATAGGAGAAGACGGAACAATCTTACACAACAAGAGTTTAAAGCTTCAACATCAAGTTTCAATATTTACATGCGAATTAGCAGCAATAGATTATGCGATAAGTTACTGTAAAGAAAATCATATTACAAAATCAGTCATTATTAGTGATTGTCTTAGTTCCTTAATGGCAATAAAATCAGGACAATCTCACAGACAAGAAATGATCTTTAATATACTAAAAACAATCACAGATATAAAACATAGAGGGGACGAAATTCAGTTAATGTGGGTACCAAGTCATGTGGGCATAAACGGAAATGAATTAGCAGACGACAAAGCAAAATACGGCAGCACTTCCGGTACAGAAATTCATATTAAGCTCAGCGTACCGGAAGTCTACAGCATCATAAAAGATAAAGTAAAACAAAAATATCTACAGCAATGGGAAACTTACTGCTCAACACATAACATAGAAATTAATATTAAACCGCCTAGCAAATTACAAACGTACCATCATGATAGAAAAATAGACACAATGTATACTAGACTTAAACTAAAAAACTATCTTAAAGGGGATTGATACATAGAAGACAAAAACTGCCAACACTGTAACGAAATAGAAAATTTTGGCCATCTAATGTTTCACTGCCCATTATATTCGGAAGAAAGGAAAATATTTGAAACAAAACTTTTGAAATTAGAACTAATAACTATTACGGAAAAAACTCTGTTAGATCCACCAAAAGAAATAGCACAAGATATTCGCCTGGCCGTATTCGAATTTATCAAAAATATACAGGATACAAGGATACAATGAAAAAATATAGATTAGGACCGATTACATAATGGACTGCTCGGCAAAACACCAGAACAAACATACACACTACTGAAAACACAAACCCCATTGGTGACTTTTACGGAGTGTTAATGCCGCCCGGCAATCACTCGAACCCACACACCCACACGGTCGTACCAAAAGACCAAGGGGAAGTATGATGTAGTACACGGACTGCGCAAGTGTAGATCGACTAAAAACCGTATCTTACCCTTTATTTGGGACTCCCACCTTAACGAAATAATGCGTAACTCGCAATGGGGGAAAAACGGTACTTGGACTCTGCAGGAGCATGGTGCGCGGAATGCATGGTGCTAGCCCTGAGCTCTATGACCCTATATACAGTACACAGCACACAACTCACACAACTCTATATTTGATAAAAGTACATAGGGGTAGATATGGCAAGTCTATTATAGATTGTAGATACAGTGATCGGAACGTAACAGTTGTCAAAATTTGCGTATATCGTGCGTGTAACGTGCGTATAACGTGCGTGCGCTCATCGTGTCTTTTTTCAATCGTATATCGTGTATCCTATCGTATCATTCATCGTGCAACGTGCTACATAATACTTATACATGATATACTATACACGATATACGATACACGATTCACGGTGCAAGATAGGCCTTTACGGTATACGATTCGATGTTTTATTTACTCGTGAATTGTTTTACTAAGCGTGTACATCTCCGCAAAAGGAAATTAAGAGCTGACTTCACATTTTATTATTTTTCATTCGTCAGTACAATACGGACAGTAATGACTTCCGGGACAGGCGGAAGACAATAACACCTGAAATCCGAAATTTAATCATATTTTATCGACGGAAAGGACATAATATTTCTTCATTATCTAAAGGGCAGTAGACAAGGTATAAGGAAAATCATTAGGAATTATAACAGGGCAGGGAACATCAACTACTTTAGAAGGTAAACTACTGAATATTTATTAGCTAGATAAAAATAATATGACGAATCGACGAATCATCCATAGTTTTCTAAAATCAGTTAAAGTCCGAGCTAAAATAATAAAATAATTGTACAGTACCTTATTAAAATTACATAATCCTCGTAATCGTTATAAAAAATAATCGCCACACGAATTTACTTACAAAACTATGAATGATTTATTGAAAAGATACTTATGTTGACTTTCAAAAAGACAAATGGACAGTGTCTTTCGTGTAGTGGCGCTTTAAAGAAACGTGTTGACAGCAATTAACTTCGCCCATTTTCTCGCACCTCAGAATCAATATTCAAATTCAAATTTGACACTTACTGTAAATTATTTCGCACCTAGGTAAACTGTGGACATTTGAAATTTAACGAAGTCCTTTTTATATTGTGTAGGTGCGAAACCTATCATTAATTAGTCTTATTCTTTTGGTCCAATTCACGGTATAAGGACAACAAATTGTAAAAGAGAAACAAAACAAACAAACAAAATTAAGTAAAATGTAAAAAGGCTAAAGTAATCTTTTAACGTGTATCCGTCTATCGTGTAGCGTGCAGCGTGCGCTTCGTATATCGTTCATATCGTGTATCGTTCTGAATCGGGTACCGTGTATTTACCCGCGCGTAACGTGCGTGTATCGTGCGTACATCGTGCGTGTATCGTGCGCTCCGTGTGACAACTGTTACGTTCCGACTACTGTATGTTATTTCGTAGATTAGATTAGAATAGACAAGTCAGTATCGCATTTTAGTGACATAAAACAAATATTTCCACACTCTCTGTAAACCAGGGGTGTCCTGTAATTTACCTTTAAGTAGTTTAGTATACTTTATTATACATGTATATATGTTAACAAGAATGAGCTTCCGGTACAGAAAGGTCAAGGACATCAAACCCCCACCTCAGGTGAATCTTTTAGCCAAAACACATATCTAAAACACTGAATTCATATACCTCCGGAAAACATGAAAATTTTATAACAAAAAACTTTAGAACTAGATAAGGGCTACCCAACACCCTAGCCATAACTATAAAGCACGATTTAGTAAAGATTTGAAATGAAAATAGAAAAGATTGAAAACATTAGACAATTTTATTACAGATAATTTATTCCGCGATTTTCCAAAATTTTGTAGCATAAAAGACAATTTATAAAGGATACAAAACATTGACAGTTTATATTTCGACCAAATTATATTTAGAATAACAAGGACCAAAGATATAACACAAACTAGATGGGTGTTCAGTAGAACACTTGTGTCGCCCTCTTATGCTTTGTCAGAATAACCAACAATTTTGTGACAAAATCTAAGTGTAAAAAGGGGCATAACTCTGTCAAATATGACCTTGACCAACAAACTTTGGCGGCATCATGACCCTTATGTCATAAGCAATACAATTTGAAAGTTTGATGAAGAAATCTTAAGAAATGGCAAAGTTATAGCCAACGTTAAGTTTTCGTGACAAAATCTAAGTACAAAAAGGGGCATAACTCTGTCAAATAAGACCTTGACCTACAAAATTTAGTGGCATCACAACCCTTTTGACATAAGCAATATAATTTGAAAGTTTGATAAAGAAATCTTAAGAAATGGCAAAGTTATAGCAAAAATCTAAATATATAAAGGGGCATAACTCTGTCAAATATTACCTTGACCAACAAACTTTGGCGGCATCACGACCCTTATGTCATAAGCAATGCAATTTGAAAGTTTGATGAAGAAATCTTAAGAAATGGCAAAGTTATAGCCAACGTTAAGTTTTCGTGACAAAATCTAAGTACAAAAAGGGGCATAACTCTGTCAAATATGACCTTGACCTACACAATTTGGCAGCATCACAACCCTTTTGACATAAGCAATACAATTTGAAAGTTTGATAAAGAAATCTTAAGAAATGGCAAAGTTATAGCAAAAATCTAAGTATAAAAAGGGGCATAACTCTGTCAAATATGACCTTGACCTACAAAATTTGGCAGCATCACGACCCTTATTTCATAAGCAATACAATTAGAAAGTTTGATGAAGAAATCTTAAGAAATGGCAAAGTTATAGCCAACGTTAAGTTTTCATGACAAAATCCACGTACAAAAAGGGGCATAACTCTGTCAAATATGACTTTGACCTACAAAATTTGGTGGCATCATGACCCTATTGTCATAAGCAATACAATTGTAAAGTTTGATGAAGAAATCTTAAGAAATGCCAAAGTTATAGCCAACGTTAAGTTTGTGTGACGGACGGACGGACGGACGGACCGACGGACAAAGCGATCCCTATGTATCGCCTTTTCTCCGAAAGGGCGACACAAAAACCGTAAGAAAAAAGCTTTATTTAAACAAAATCGGCAAAAAATCCTTTTTTCTCTATCTAAATATATAAAAAACACATGTATAGAATAATTACTACAAATACCTACCACGTGACAAACCCGGTATAAAGCCGACATCTTGACATGTGACGGAAGCTCAGTAGATTAGATAGTTATTAGTCATTTTATAGAAATGTGTGAAATTAACAAATTTTTACTTTTCAGCGGTTCTAGTGTCTGAGTAAGAAATTTGATACCTACATAGGAAAAAATAGTGTCTGTGGTGACATACCATTATAACCCACGCATATACAAACCCCTGGTGATTACAAAAACAAACATACAACTAATAAATGCCCAAAATAATCACCAGGACAATGACTGGAAAAACGTAGAAAATAGAAATAATCACAATTAATGACTGCTTAAACAAGAAAATGCATACTTAATGCCCATATAAAAAGTCATAACTAACCAAAAACAGTGATTGATCCTATAACTAGATACCCCAGACATTGCAGAAAATGCATAAAACACTACTTATTTCCTAAATGGAAGCAGTAATCTACTGTCAAAAAATAGCCGGATCCAAAAAAAGCCAAACGCGCACCTGTTATAACTCCATCCGGTTAGTGCGCACTAAAAGTCACAGTAGGTCACCCAAAACCAACAAGTAGGTCAGGTCAAGTAGTACGAACAGCAATGTTAATCTTAAAAAGCATATCTAACTTTTGCAATTATATTTTCGAACCAATAAAGATGTGTAATATAAGATCAAAACTACATTAAGAACAATCTTACTCAGGCACGAAAAACCCAATCACTCACAACAAAGAAGATGTGAAAAGTACTGGTTAGTCAACCAGGATCAGGAATAGTAGTTCACCAGCATCTGTCCGAGGACCGAATCACCGATCATGCAAATCATGATCTACACTTACTTCTTTTATTATTAAGGAATTTCTCACCAAAATTCCACAAAATTTTAATAAAATTTCTATTTTACGAACTCATGATCTACAGCAACATTCATATATTTAAAGACAAATTTTGGCATTTTATCTAATTTATGATACAAATGATTCAAATAATTACATTAATGACTGTGCTTTTTCAACAGTAGTAGACCGAACTGGCAGCCACTAGCACCCTGCTGATTGGTTAATCATTTTTGTCTCTCCTGGCTCCATGGGTTAATTCGCTATCCGATTTTTGCTTCTAGCTCCGGTAGTAAACAACCAACTAGTACAAGTCTCTTTATAATTTTCTATTGTACACCATTATAATTAAAGAAGTAAAGTTAACAAGAAGCCTGTGCGGTTGCTGGCTTATTTGGCTTTTAAGGGGTTTTTATATTTTCAAAATTTCAGAGTAGGAACATAAGTCAAACTTTCATGCATACTTTTTAACTTGTTCAAATAAGTAAAACCATCTTTTCGGACAACATTTTATTCTATCATTCAGGACAATTAAAATTTTTATCATCACAAAAAGTTAAGCAAAATAAAAATAGGACAACACTTTATTAAAGGGGATTTTTACTTTACAAAACAAACACATATAACATCTAGTATCAAAATTTTCTAAAAACTGTTAGGCTACCACGATCCAGACATACAAACTAGGTCAATCACACTTAGATCTCATTGGTCGCCGTGATTGGCCTACTATTTGGTAACCAATCAAATACAACCTTTGGCTATACTGGCTGGAAATTGCAGTCAAGTAAATTTCTCCTATTTCTGGCTTCAAAATTTTATTTTTTAGGCATGACGGGAGACATGCCGGGGTCTCATCCAAATATTAAGCTAACATAAGTGCTCTTTTGGACGGATCTTGATAAAATTCTCATCAAATCAAATCAAAAGTGACCATCCGTGCGGGGTCAATTTTGACCCGGGGGGTCATAATTTGAACAATATTGGTAGATGTCCACTAGACAATGCTACTTGCCAAATATCTAAGCTCAAGGCCTTGTCGTTTCAAAGAAGAAGATTTTTTAGGTTTTCCTATATAAAGCCTAAGCAAAACTAAGTGACCACCCACGCGGGGGTCATAATTTGAACAATCTTGGCCTTGTGGCTTCAGAAAAGAAGATTTTTTAAGTTTTTCCTATTTGTTGCCATAGCAACCACAGTTCTGCATGGAATGGAATTCTTTGAACAACTTTGATAGAGCTTCATGCAAGGAACATCCCTGCAAAGTTTCATCAACATTGGCCCAGTGGTTTCAGAGGAGATGTCGTTTGAAGGAAATGGTGGACGGACGGATGGAATGCGATCGTAATAGCTCACTCTGGCACTTTGTGCCAGGTGAGCTAAAAAAGCAGCCTCTGTTGCATACAAAAGGTAAAGAGTGGACAGACAGACAAACAGGACAACGGACACCAGGCGATCACAATAGCTCACCTTTGAACACTTCGTGCCCAGGTGAGCTAATAATACCAGTCTATATCACATATCTACCTATTTTCAAGATCCAGGACATTTAGCACGTCATTCAGCACACCATATTTAAGATCATAGTCTTCCTTTCCACTGGCTGTCAGTGATGGAGAGGCATTAATTTCTATAAGCCACCTGAAATAACATAACATTTTGTTAGTCCACAGGCACCAAATAATGTTTCTAAAACTGTATTTGATCAAATTTATCTGATTTGTTGTGTTTTATGAGCAAGCCTTCACTTCACAAAGCAAAATGCGGTGGTGTAGAGTGTCTGCTGCTCATCTTGGAGGTTGCAGGTTTTAGCCCTACTGGGGTCATGACCTTACCTCCTAATACGACACCAGTATTGGTTTTTCAAGGAAGCAGACTGAGTGACTTGGAAAGCTGCAAGCTTTCTTCAAAATCAAGCTAAAATAAACTAGACCTATCACTAAATGTGATTGATACCCCAGAAAGACTGCTTTATAAACTAAGAAAGTTCGTAGTAAAAGAAAACCTTACAAAAAAAAAAAAAGATATTGTTCTTAGCAATAATTCTGTAATTTGTCAAGATAGAGTTATGGTTCTTGTACACTGCACTTCTTTTCAATGTGCTTGACCATTGTATGAAGTTGTATTGAATTCCAAAAAGTAGTTTTCGAATTATGCTCCGGACAAGGAAAAGTAACAAATGGCAATAGCTCTGTAATTTTTCAAGTTGGAGTTATGTTCTTGTGCACTGCACTTCCTCTCAGTGTGCTTGACCATTGCATGAAGTTGTATTGAATTCCAACTAATAGTTACAAGTTATGCTCTGGACAAGGAAAATGCAACAGACCGCCTGTCAGCCTGCCCATTTCTTAGCAACAATTCTGTAATTTGTCAAGATAGAGTTATGATTTTTGTGCACCAAACTTCCTCTCATTGTGCTTGACCATTATATCATGTTTTATTGAATTCCAACAAATAGTTTTAGAATTATGCTCCGGACAAGGAAAAGTAACAAAGGGCAATAATTTGTAATGAGTCAAGATAGAGTTATGGTTCTTGTGCACAGCACTTCCTCTCAATGTAGTTGACCATTGCATGAAGTTGTATTGAATTCCAACAAGTAGTTATCAAGTCATGCTCCAGACAAGGAAAAGTAACAAAGGGCAATAATTCTGTAACTAGAGCTATCACTAAATGTGATTAATACCCCCAAAAGGATTGCTTTATAAACTGAAGAAGTTCGTAGTAACATAATACCTTGCAAACAAACTAAAAAGAGATATTGTTCTTAGAAGTTCCTCTCATTGTGCTTGACCATTGTATGAAGTTGTATTGAATTCCAACTTGTAGTTTTCGAAAAATGCTCCAGACAGGGAAAAGTAACAAAGGGCAATAACACTGTAATTAGTCAAGATGGATTTATGGTTCCTGTGCACTGCACTTCCTCTCACTGTGCTTGACCATTGTATGAAGTTGTATTCAATTCCAACCAGAAGTTTTCAAGTTATGCTCCGGACAAGGAAAAGTAACAAAGGGTAATAACTCTGTAATGAGTCAAGATGGAGTTATGGTTCCTGTGCACTGCACTTCCTCTAAATGTACTTGACCATTGTATGAGGTTGTACTGAATTCCAACTAGTAGTTTTCAAGTTATGCTTCGGACAAGGAAAAGTAAAAAGGGCAATAACTCAGTAAATATTCAAGATAGAGTTATAGTTATTGTACACTGCACTTCCTCTGAGTGTGCTTGATCATTGTATGAAGTTGTATTGAATTCCAACAAGTAGTTTTCAAGTTATGCTCCGGACAAGGAAAAGTAACAAAGGGCAATAACTCTGTAATTAGTCAAGATGGAGTTATAGTTCTTGTGCACTGCACTTCCTCTCAATGTGCTTGACCATTGTATGAAGTTGTATTGAATTCCAACCAGTAGTTTTCAAGTTATGCTCCGGACAAGTAAAAGTAACAAAGGGCATAACTCAGTAAATACTCAAGATAGAGTTATAGTTCTTGTACACTGCACTTCCTCTGAGTGTGCTTGATCATTGTATGAAGTTGTATTGAATTCCAACTAGTAGTTTTCAAGTTATGCTCCGGACAAGGAAAAGTAACAAAGGGCAATAACTCTGTAATTAGTCAAGATGGAGTTATGGTTCTTGTGCACTGCACTTCCTCTCAATGTGCTTGACCATTGTATGAAGTTGTATTGAATTCCAACTCGTAGTTTTCAAGTTATGCTCCGGACAAGGAAAAGTAACAAAGGGCAATAACTCTGTAATTAGTCAAGATGGAGTTATAGTTCTTGTGCACTGCACTTCCTCTCAATGTGCTTGACCATTGTATGAAGTTGTATTGAATTCCAACCAGTAGTTTTCAAGTTATGCTCCGGACAAGGAAAATGCAACAGACCGCCCGACCGACCGACCGACCGACCGACCGACCGACCGACCGACCGACCACCGGGTGACTCCTATATACCCCCCTAAACTTCGTTTTGGGGGTATAACTACTCCAGAACGAGTTATGGTTCTTGTGCACTGCACTTCCTCTCATTGTGCTTGACCATTGTATGAATTTTTTTTTGAATTCCAACCAGTAGTTTTCAAGTTATGCTCCGGACAAGGAAAAGTAACAAAGGGCAATAACTCTGTAATTAGTCAAGATGCAGTGTTGGTTCTTGTGCACTGCACTTTTTCACAACTTGCTTGACCGTTGTATGAAGTTGTATTGAATTCCAACTAGTAGTTTTCAAGTTATGCTCTGGACAAGGAAAATGCAATATACCGCCTGCCCGACCAACCACCGGGTGACTCCTATATACCCACCCATAACCTTGTTTCCGGTGTATAATATGTGTAAACTAAAGAACGAAATCAACTAGAGCTATCACTTAATGTGATTAATACCCCCGTAGGCTGCTTTATAAATTGAGGAAGTTCATAGTAACAGAATACCTTGCACGAAAAAACCTAAAAACGAGACATTTTTCTTGGCAATAACTCTGTAATTTTTCAAGCTAGAGTTATCGTTCTTGAACACTGCTTTTTCTCTCATTGTGCTTGACCATTGTATGAATAGTATTGAATTCCAACTGGTAATTTTCAAGTTATGCTCTGGACAAGAAAAAGTAACAAAGGGTAATAATTGTGTAATTAGTCAAGATGGAGTTATGGTTCTTATGCACTGCACTTCCTTTCATTGTGCTTGACTATTGTATGAAGTTGTATTAAATTCCAACCAGTTGTTTTAAAGTTATGCTCAGGACAAGCAAAAGAAACAAAGGGCAATAACTCTGTAATGATTCAAGTAGAGCTATGGTTCCTGTACAATGCACTTCCTCTAAATGTACTTGATCATTGTATGAAGTTGTATTGAATTCCAACCAGCAGTTTTCAAGTTATGCTCCGGACAAGGAAAAGTAACAAAGGGCAATAATTCTATAATTAGTCAAGATGGAGTTATGGTTCTTGTACACTGCACTTTCTCTCATTGAGCTACACCATTGTATGAAGTTGTATTGAATTCCAACCAGTAGTTTTCAAGTTATGCTCCGGACAAGGAAAAGTAACAAAGGGGAATAACTCTATAATTAGTCAAGATGGAGTTATGGTTCTTGTGCACTGCACTTCCTCTCAATGTGCTTGACCATTGTATGAAGTTGTATTGAATTCCGACTAGTAGTTACAAGTTATGCTCTGGACAAGGAAAATGCAACAGACCGCCTGTCTGCCTGCCCACCCACCTGCCCAACCGACCGACTCCTATATATACCCCTAAACTTTGTTTCAGGGGTATAACTAGATGGTTGTTTTTGTCACAAAAACATAATATTATAGCAGTCTGTCAATAATTGTTATAGCGCATTGTCGGAACCCACGGTTAATTCCTGCCGCTTCTCTCCGTCATATATTCATTTGGGTAATGAACAGCTTGGGTTACTGAGGATGGAAATAGTGAAACTGGATATCAAAATAAAACAAGCAGGTTTCAACAGAGCTTTTAGAAATTGTTGAATACAAGAGGTCCAAGATGGCCCTATATCGCTCACCCCCCCCCACACCCCCGGGCAAGGTCAATTTTAACCCCAGGGACATAATTTGATAAAACTTTGAAGAGATCTACCAGGCAATGCTACAGGCCAAATATCTAAGCTCTAGGCCTTTTGGTTTCAGAGAAGAAGATTTTTAAAGTTTTTACTATATAAGTCTATGTAAAACTAAGTGACCCCCCGTGCTGGGTCAATTTTGATCCAGGGGTCATAATTTGAACACTTTTGGTAGAGCTCCATAGCCAATGCTACATGCCAAATATCTAAGCTGTAGGCCTTGTGGTTTCAGAGAAGAAGATTTTTAAAGTTTTTCCTATATAAAGCCTATGCAAAACTAAGTGACCACCCCCGCGGGGTCAATTTTGAACCTGGGGTCATAATTTGTACAATCTTGGTAGAGGTCCAATAGACAATGCTACACACCAAATATCTAAGCTCTAGGCCTTGTGGTTTCAGAGAAGAATTTTCCTATATAAGCCTATGCAAAACTAAGTGGCCACCCCCTCGGGTCAATTTTGACCCAGAGGTCATAATTTTAACAATCTTGGTAGAGGTCCACTAGACAATGCTACATGCCAAATATCTAAGCTCTAGGCCTTGTGGTTTCAGAGAAGAAGATTTTTAAAGTTTTTCCTATATAAAGCCTATGCAAAACTAAGTGACCACCCCCGCGGGGTCAATTTTGAACCTGGGGTCATAATTTGTACAATCTTGGTAGAGGTCCACTAGACAATGCTACACACCAAATATCTAAGCTCTAGGCCTTGTGGTTTCAGAGAAGAATTTTCCTATATAAGCCTATGCAAAACTAAGTGACCACCCCCTCGGGGTCAATTTTGACCCGGGGGTCATAATTTGAACAATCTTGTTAGAGGTCCACCAGACAATGCTACATGCCAAATATCTAAGCTCTAGGCCTTGTGGTTTCAGAGAAGAAGATTTTTAAAGTTTTTCCTATTTGTTGCCATAGCTACCAGAGTTCTGCATGACGGACGACTTACAATTATCAATTATTATCATCAATTAGAAAAGCTCACCCTGTACAAGAGGGCCATGGTGGCCCTATCTTGCTTACCTGAGTACCAGTGCACTTACCTAAGGAAATGGTCAATTTTGACCCCAGGTGCATGATTTGTACAAAGTTGGTAGAGGGCCATTAGACAATAATACATACAAATATCTTAGCTCTAACACAAGGAGAAGATTTTTAAAGTTTTTCCTATACCAAGTGACCCCCGAGGCAGGGTCAATTTTGATCCCTGGGGCATGATTTGAACAAAATTTGAAGAGGTTCCATAGACACTGTTACACACTAAATATCTAAGCTTTAGACCTTGTGGTTTAGGAGAAGATTTCTACAGGTTTTCCTATATATGTTTATGTAACAAGTCACCCCCTGGGTGGGGCCAATATTGAGCCCTGGAGCATGAAACTGGGTAGAGATTCATTACACAATGCTGTATACTAAAAATATTAGGTTGAGGCCTTGTGGTTTTGGAGAAAAAGATTTTTGAGGTTTTTCCTATAGAAACCTATGTAAAGTCAAGTGACCCCAAGGCTGGGTCAATTTTGATCCACGGGTCGTGATTTGAAAAATTTTGGTAGAAGTCCATTAGGCAATGATACATGCCAAGTATCTAAGCTTTAGGCCTTGCATTTTCAAAGAAGAATTTTTTTTTATTTTTTCCTATATAAGCTATGTAAAATCAACTGACCACTGCCCCGAAGGCAGGGTCGGTTTTGACCCCCCCTCCCCGCCCACTTTATGATATTAGAAAGAGTGATTATTTGAGCCAATGACAATTTTATTTTGATAACCGGTTTCAGAGAAATAGAGTTTTAAAATTTTTAAATTGAATATAGAAGAAAGAAGAGCTGTCAGTAGGACAGCACGCTTGACTTACTCAGTGCTTGCAAATAAAACAAAACAGTTAAAACAAGGATCTGTATAAACAAGGGCCAAAAGTAGCAAGATATTAAGTAAAAAATTATCAAAGTTAAATGTTTGATATCCCTAAATACTACAGCAAAGTTGTAGATTAATACTTTAAGTGGTTAATGATACTGGCAAGCAAGGAAAAGCCGATGGCAAGGAATTGTCGGCGGCATTTTAGTTTTCCCGTTACATGCCTCTATAACTAGTCTGTATGAAGGAAATTTTGATCAAAATCTATTGGAGGATTTGTTTTGAAGCTGACTGACAGAAATCATGAGTCAAATTGTTAAATATTACTAAGATATTGATTTTTCATTTCAGCGTACTCGCAACCTTGACATATGTTGTCAACAAAGACACGTGGGGGTCATGTGACTGCTGTCAACTTCTGATTTCCGCGCGAAAATATTACTTTAGTTGTTCTTAAAACATTAGAAAATCATGTTAAAATACATTTCAACACGCAATAAAAATGTATTGATAACATTTTCAAACCGTACACTAGTATATCGGGATGATTTGACTCTTCAATTCAACGGAATTAATTTCTACTGATTGTATAGTATTTCCCCTTTGTTTGAGGGAGGCTCAATGCAGGGAAATCATAGGCTATATTGCCAAGCAAACACATAGAAAAAATGTCGGGAGTTCTAATCTGATGTTAGCTCCGACTGGAGGCTGTGCAGGGTATTAAGCAAAACAATTTGCATCTATTTCAGTCGGACTAAGTAGAAAACGGTAACTTCCGGCAACAATGACACATGTAGGTATATAGACCTACTTACAAAGCCGCAAATTAATATAATTTCTCAAAGACAATTTATTGTTAAAAACTATTAGAAATAATTATTTTAAATTCTTTTCAATTATTTTTGTGTTATACGTGACATGAGCTATGTATCGGCGATAAATGCAAGCCGCCGACATTTCCTGCTGTAATGCCTATTTTTCGTGTGCTCTAAGTACCCCTTTTAAGGCCCCTTATTTACGAGCATGCGCGACTAATGTAAGCAAAAATTATCTCCCACGACGGAGGTCAAGGCTAAGATTTGCAAAGTAGTCAACGTTTTGATTCTGTCTCATCTATTTCTAAAATAAACGAAAAAAACATGCAAAATCCATCGGCTTTTCCTTGCTTGCCAGTATATGTGCATGACAGTGCCAGTTGCACACAAGACTTTAACTTGGAATTTCTAAGTACAAATCAAGACAGATTTTAACAGAGTTATCTTCTCCTAACAGATAGGTGTCATGATGGTATATAAAATGATTAGTCAACAAGAATGAAAATTTAACTGAGTTTCTAAGTTAAAAAGGGCCATAATTCAAATAAAATTCTTGACAGAGTTACCTTCTCCTGCCTATGTTTGGGGATCACGATGGTAATCAAGTATTCCAACTTTCAAAGTTATATCTCAAACAATTCAGTCAAAAAGTGGACTGGTACGAAAAACTTAACCGAGATTCTAAGTCGATAACAAGAGGGCCATGATGGCCCTTTATCGCTCACCAGAGTACAACTGCTTTTTACAAAGTTGCTAGAAATCATCGAAACAACCTTTCTGACAAATTTCCAGGATATTTCGGCTGAAAATGTTACCTCTAGAGTGTTAACAAGGTTTTTCCATATTTGGGCTCTGTGACCTAGTTTTTGACCCCAGATGACCCATATTCGAACTTGAGCTAGAAATCATAGAAACAACCTTTCTGACAAATTTCCAGGATATTTGGGCTGAAAATGTTACCTCTAGAGTATTAACAACGCTTTTCCATATTTGGGCTCTGTGACCTAGTTTTTGACCCCAGATGACCCATATTCGAACTTGAGCTAGAAATCATCGAAACAACCTTTCTGACAAATTTCCAGGATATTTGGGCTGAAAATGTTACCTCTAGAGTGTTAACAAGGTTTTTCCATATTTGGGCTGTGTGACCTAGTTTTTGACCCCAGATGACCCATATTCGAACTTGAGCTAGAAATCATCGAAACAACCTTTCTGACAAATTTCAAGGATATTTGGGCTGAAAATGTAACATCTAGAGTGTCAACAAGGTTTTTCCATATTTGGGCTCTGTGACCTAGGTTTCGACCCCAGAAGACCCATATTCGAACTTGGGCTAGAAATCATTGAAACAACCTTTCTGAAAAATTTCCAGGATATTTGGGCTGAAAATGTTACCTCTAGAGTATTAACAACGCTTTTCCATATTTGGGCTCTGTAACCTAGGTTTCGACCCCAGAAGACCCATATTCGAACTTGAGCTAGAAATCATCGAAACAACCTTTCTGACAAATTTCCAGGATATTTGGGCTGAAAATGTTACCTCTAGAGTGTTAACAAGGTTTTTCCATATTTGGGCTGTGTGACCTAGTTTTTGACCCCAGGTGACCCATATTAAAACTTGAGCTAGAAATCAACCAAACAACCTTTCTGACAAATTTCAAGGGTATTTGGGCTGAAAATGTAACATCTAGAGTGTCAACAAGGTGTTTCCATATTTGGGCTCTGTGACCTAGGTTTCGACCCCAGAAGACCCATATTCGAACTTGGGCTAGAAATCATTGAAACAACCTTTCTGAAAAATTTCCAGGATATTTGGGCTGAAAATGTTACCTCTAGAGTATTAACAAAGTTTTTCCATATTTGAGTCCTGTGACCTAGTTTTTGACCCCAGATGACCCATATTCGAACTTGAGCTAGAAATCATCAAAACAACCTTTCCGACAAATTTCCAGGATATTTAGGCTGAAAATGTTACCTCTAGAGTGTAAACAAGGTTTTTCCATATTTGGGCTGTATCACCTAGTTTTTGACCCCAGATGACCCATATTCGAACTTGAGCTAGAAATCATCAAAACAACCTTTCCGACAAATTTCCAGGATATTTGGGCTGAAAATGTTACCTCTAGAGTGTTAACAAGGTTTTTCCATATTTGGGCTCTGTGACCTAGTTTTTGACCCCAGATGACCCATATTCGAACTTGAGCTAGAAATCATAGAAACAACCTTTCTGACAAATTTCCAGGATATTTGGGCTGAAAATGTTACCTCTAGAGTATTAACAACGCTTTTCCATATTTGGGCTCTGTGACCTAGTTTTTGACCCCAGATGACCCATATTCGAACTTGAGCTAGAAATCATCGAAACAACCTTTCTGACAAATTTCCAGGATATTTGGGCTGAAAATGTTACCTCTAGAGTGTTAACAAGGTTTTTCCATATTTGGGCTCTGTGACCTAGTTTTTGACCCCAGATGACCCATATTCGAACTTGAGCTAGAAATCATCAAAACAACCTTTCCGACAAATTTCCAGGAATCAGGAATTTGGGCTGAAAATGTTACCTCTAGAGTATTAACAAGGCTTTTCCATATTTGGGCTCTGTGACCTAGTTTTTGACCCCAGATGACCCATATTCGAACTTGAGCTAGAAATCATCTTAACAACCTTTCTGACAAATTTCCAGGATATTTGGGCTGAAAATGTTACCTCTAGAGTGTTAACAAGGTTTTTCCATATTTGGGCTCTGTGACCTAGTTTTTGACCCCAGATGACCCATATTAAAACTTGAGCTAGAAATCAACCAAACAACCTTTCTGACAAATTGCCAGGATATTTGGGCTGAAAAGTAGCCTTTAGAGCCTTAACAAGTTTTTCCATTTTTGGGCCATGTGACCTAGTTTTTGACCCGAGGTGACCCATATTCGAACTCGTCCGAGTAATTACTAGGACAAACATCCTGACCAATTTCCGGGACAATTGAGGCAAAAATGTGGCCCCTAGAGCGTTAACGATTTCTATTTTTGTAGTGTGGACGGACGACGGACATTCATCGATCCTAATAGCTACACCCTGAGCCAGCTCAGGTGAGCTAAAAAAACATTGGTGAAGATGTTGATAGTAAACATAGTTTCAAGTCCATCGTTTGATAGTATTCAGATATTCAACTTTATAAAATCTTTAACAAACAATTCTAAGTTAAAAAGGGGCATAAATCTAACAAAAATCAAAGAGTTATGGGGATTGTTTCCTCACGTGAAGATGTTGATGGTGGACACATACTTTGAGTTTCAAGTCAATACCTTTACAAGTATTCAAAATATTTGACTTTATAAAATCTTTTCCCAAAAATTCTAAGTTAAAAAGAGGCATAAATCTGTAAAAAATCCAAACACAGTTATGGGGATTGTTTCTGTTGTAGATGTTGATGGTTAACATATACTTTGAGTTTCAAGTCAATACCTTTGATAGTATTCAAGATATTTGAATTTATAAAAAACTTTAACCAAAAGTTCTAAGTTAAAACGGGGCATAAATCTGTCAAAAATCAAACAGAGTTATGGGGATTTTTTCCTCAGGTGTAGATGTCGATGGTAGACATATACTTTGAGTTTCAAGTCAATACCTTTGATAGTATTCAAGATATTTGAATTTATAAAAAACTTTAACCAAAAATTCTAAGTTAAAAAGGGGTATAAATCTGTCAAAAATCAAAACAGAGTTATGGGGATTGTTTCCTCAGGTGTAGATGTTGATGGTAAACAAATAGTTTGAGTTTCAAGTCAATACCTTTGATAGTATTCAAGATATTTGAATTTATAACAAGAGGGCCAAGATGGCCCTATATCGCTCACCTTGGTACAAGTCCACTTGCCTGGTGGAAGATCACTAGATAATGTTATATACCAAATAAGTTTTCCTATATACGCCTTTGTAAAACAAATTATCTCCCCCCCACCCCACCCCCCCGGGCAAGGTCAATTTTGACCCCAGGGGCATAATTTGAACAAACTTTAAAGAGGTCTACTAGGCAATGCTACATGCCAAATATCTAAGCTCTAGGCCTTGTGGTTTCAGAGAAGATTTTTAAAGTTTTTACTATATATTCCTATGCAAAACTAAGTGACCCCCGGTGCGGGGTCAATTTTGAGCCGGGGGTCATAATTTGAACAATCTTGGTAGAGGTCCACTAGCCAATGCTACATGCCAAATATCTAAGCTCTAGGCCTTGTGGTTTCAGAGAAGAAGATTTTTAAAGTTTTTACTATATAAGCCTATGTAAAACTAAGTGACCCCTGGTGCGGGGTCAATTTTGATCCGGGGCTCATAATTTGAACAATCTTGGTAGAGGTCCACTAGCCAATGCTACATGCCAAATATCTAAGCTCTAGGCCTTGTGGTTTCAGAGAAGAAGATTTTTTAAGTTTTTCCTATATATTCCTATGCAAAACTAAGTGACCCCCGGTGCGGGGTCAATTTTGCCCCGGGGGTCATAATTTGAACAATCTTGGTAGAGGTCTACTAGACAATGCTACATGCCAAATATCTTAGCTCTAGGCCTTGTGGTTTCAGAGAAGAAGATTTTTAAAGTTTTCCCTATATATTCCTATGCAAAAACTAAGGGCCCACCCGCGCAGGGTCAATTTTGACCCGGGGGTCATAATTTGAACAATCTTGGTAGAGGTCCACTAGACAATGCTACATGCCAAATATCTAAGCTCTAGGCCTTGTGGTTTCAGAGAAGAAGATTTTTAAAGTTTTTCCTATTTGTTGCCCTAGCAACCAGAGTTCTGCATGGAATGGAATTCTTTGAACAATTTTGGTAGAGCTTCATGCAAGGAACATTCCTGCATAGTTTTATCAACATTGGCCTAGAGGTTTCAGAGGAGATGTCATTTGAATCAAAATGTTGACGGACGACGGACAATCATCGATCAGAAAAGCTTCAAAAACTTTAACCAACGCCGGGGCGAGTGCAATAGCCTCCTTATTCTTCGAATAGTCGAGCTAAAAACGAAATAACATTTTGATATCCTCACCTGCAAAAGAAATGCAACTTTACCTTTGCAATTAAACTTAATATGCATACAATTAGACATAGGTCAGTACTGGTGTCATTTGAAAACAGTTTTTTATCTCATGGTAACTCTTAGCAGCCAGATATGGTACCTTACCATTTGGAGGATTTCATGAACAACAGGTTGGCTCTATATCGCTCACCCGAGTTCAAGAACTCTTACCTAAGAAAGTCACTTGTTGCTAAAGGGAGTCAGTAATTGCTGAGAAAGTCACTGGTTGCTAGGAGTAGTCATTGGTTGCTAAGACACTTGTTCCAAGGGGACTCACTTGTTCCAAGGGGAAATCACTGGTTGGTAGGTGAAGTCAGTGGTTGCTAATGAAGTCAGTGGTTGCTAAAGAAGTCAGTGGTTGCTATAGGAATTCATTGGAAGCTAGTTTTCTCCTATAACTCTATATGAAGACAAGGGACTTCCCCCCCACCCCCACATACATACATGGCGAGCAAGGTCGATTTTGACTCCAGGGGCATGATTTGAAGAAACTTGGTAGAGGACCACTCTAAATATCTAAGCTCTATAGCCTCATAGTTTTAGAGAAGAAGAGTTTAAAACTTTTTCCAATATCAAATGACCCCTGCACAGGGTCAATTTTGACCCATGTGGCATAATTTGAACAAACTTTAAAGAGGTCAACTAGACACTGTCACAAACTAAATATCTAAGCTCTAGACCTTATGGTTTCGGAGAAGATTTTTACAGGCTTTTCTATATACGTCTGTGTAAAACAAGTGACCCCCTAAGGAGGGCCAATACTGATCGCAGAGGAATGATTAAAACAAACTTGGTAGAGGTTCACTAGAAAATGCTGTAAACTACATTATCTTAGCTCTAGACTTGTGGTTTTAGAGTAGAACATCTTTAAAGTTTTTCCTATAGAAACCTATGTAACAATCACGTGACACCTATCCCCCTCTCCCGCCACAGGGTTAATTTTGACCCTGGGGTCATGATTTAAAGATTCAATTTAAAGCCCAAAAGACAATGCTACATGTCAAATATCTAAGCTTAAGGCCTTGCAGTTTCAGAGTTGAAGATTTTTAAAGTTTTTCCTATATTAGCTATAGAGTTGGGTACCGCCAAAAAAACTATACCATGGTATACTGCGGCTTTTTTACTAAATACCACGGTATGTACCACGATGTACTGCCAATTTTAACATTATTGATAATTGTACTATCATGTAATTTTCAAAAACAAAAATTGTCATTTAAACAATATTCATTCAGAAAAAAGTATTTATGAATCAAATTTAGAAATGTATTGTCTTTGAAATTAGACATAAAACTTTAAAAGAACACATCAAGACTTGGAAAGTAAACAATATAAATGTGTTCACCTATAAAGAAATTCAAAATTTGGAGAAAAACTCTTTCATGTTTGCCAAACAAATATTATTGATGCATTATTAAATTCTTTTTTTTAATATGCACGGTCGCAAAAAAGACGTAAATAACATTGCAAAAACATTTAAAAAAATTTCAAGTCATTTCTATGCAGACACGCTGCAAAACAATTTTATTGTTGAAACAATTAAAAAGTAAACAGCAATTATATGTTTTTAGCGTGAAAACTTCGGTGAAAATTAAGGGCTAATGAGCAAAATACACTCTAATTTTCGAGTCACTTCCCTTCAAGCTCCCCACTATTTCTTTCTGTTGACTGAACAATTAAACATGATCTGTAATTATCAATAAAGAGTCCCGAAAACATGCAATAATTACTGGTATATGCATGCTAATTTTCAATTAACTTCTCTCCAAACATGCATTGTTCCCCATTGTTGAAACAATTTTTTAACAAGAGGGCCATAATGGCCCTTTATCGCTCACCGGAGTACAACTGCTTTTAACAAAGTTGCTAGAAATCATCGAAACAACCTTTCTGACAATTTTCCAGGATATTTGGGCTGAAAATATTACCTCTAGAGTGTTAACAAGGTTTTTCCATATTTGGGCTATGTGACCTAGTTTTTGACCCAAGATGACCCATATTCTAACTTGAGCTAGAAATCATAGAAACAACCTTTCTGACATATTTCCAGGATATTTGGGCTGAAAATGGTACCTCTAGAGTATTAACAAGGCTTTTCCATATTTGGGCTGTGTGACCTAGTTTTGACCCCAGATGACCCATATTGAAACTTGAGCTAGAAATCATTGAAACAACCTTTCTGACAAATTTCAAGGATATCTGGGCTAAAAATGTAACATCTTGAGTGTTAACAAGGTTTTTCCATATTTGGGCCCTGTGACCTAGTTTTGGACCCCAGATGACCCATATTCGAACTTGGGCTAGAAATCATCGAAACAACCTTTCTGACATATTTCCAGGATATTTGGGCTGAAAATGTGACCTCTAGAGTGTTAACAAGGTTTTTCCATATTCAGGCTGTGTGACCTAGTTTTTGACCCCAGATGACCCATATTCGAACTTGAGCTAGAAATCATCGAAACAACCTTTTTGACAAATTTCCAGGATATTTGGGCTGAAAATATTACTTCTAGAGTGTTAACAAGGTTTTTCCATATTTGGGCTGTGTGACCTAGTTTTTGACCCCAGGTGACCCATATTAAAACTTGAGCTAGAAATCAACCAAACAACCTTTCTGACAAATTGCCAGGATATTTGGACTGAAACAGTAGCCTCTAGAGCCTTAACAATATTTTTCTATTTTTGGGACGGACAATCATCGATCCTAATGAAAAGAGGAAAGAGTTTGTCGGCGGTTACGAAAAACCATAATACCATATTTCCCCGCCTATAAGGCGATCCGCTTATAAGACGACCCCCCTACTTTGCCATGGAAATTGTGTGGTTTTTGAATAGACTCATTTGTAAGACGAGGCGATTTTTTAAATGAAACCCAGTTACTTTATTTTCTTCAAGTTCGTATGATTTCTAAGCTAATAAGTTAATTTTTTAATCGCCGATTTTTTTGCGTATTATAAACCAATCTGTGTATTGTCAATTCGGATATTGATTTTTTGTAACACTTTGAAAACATAATTGCGTAAATATGTGGCATTGGCTGATCAATCAATTATGAAAACATATGACAGCTTGTATATAATTATTAAGAGTGCCTAGGTTCCTCCAAAGTAGCGACAATTACGTTGTAGTTTAAAGACAAAAAAGGATCGAGATGGCAATAAAGTCAATTAAAAATTATTTTTTCATTCCCATTGTTACAATTTCTTGGGAGTTATCACAAAATGTTTGCAAAAAATAAGCAAACTTAAGTTGACAAAACAACCGCGGCAACGAATTTTACAAAAAAACTTTCGGCCTTTTGTCTAAGCCTCTCGCTCCTATTTTCTTTTAACAACGACGTAATTGTCGCTAATTTGGGGTATCCTGGGCACTATTACTTATTATACACAAGCTGCCAGATGTTTTCATAAATTGATTAATCAGCCGATGACACGTATTTACCGGACGCAATTATCGTCTCAAAGTGTCACCAAAAATCAATATCCGAATTAACAATACACAGACTAGACTGATTATCGGGTTTCTTTACAATAAACGCTGTGTAAACGCTTGATTCAGATATCAATTTTAGGCCGCTTATATCATACCGGAAAAAAACAAATATGAAGGAAAAAGTCTGCACCAATTATTTTCGCCACGTTTACCTTCAGATTCTTTAAATAATTGCAAATGGCGACATTTGCGATCGACAGCGGAGGTGAGTTAACACAATAACGTAATTCGCCAATGTACGGTACCGGTAATTGTTCGACTGTCGTCTGCACATAGACACTCGCGGGACGACATTCGATATTGCCGATTTATTCACAAATGTATCTAGGATTGATTTTTATTTTTGGTTGATTCTCATGGCCTCGCTTATAAGACGAGGACCCCACTTTGAGGCAAAAATCGGGACTTTATTTCCTCGTCTTATAAGCGGGGAAATACGGTAAGCCAATAATTAATAGAAAAACACGCAAATTTCAAGCCATTCTCAGCAAACACACCGTAATTTAAAGGCATAATTTAATCTAAATGATTTGGCGTCACAAATTCAATTATACACAGATTATCGAGTGTTACAACCGCGCACATGTGCGGTAATAACTATCGGAAAACGTTGCGTTTTAATTGGTCGAGAGCGTGAAATGGGTAACGCCTTTTCTTTTTATCAGCACTGTGTATTGTTTATTGCGGTGTCATATACAATTCTATTATTAGAACTAAAAGTTTTCCCTATTTGTTGCCATAGCAACCAGAGTTCTGCAAGGATTGGAATTATTTAAACAAATTTGGTAGAGCTTCATGCAAGGAACATCCCTGCCAAGTTTCAGTAACACTGGCCCTGAGGTTTCAGAGGAGATGTGACCTAGTTTATAATCCCAGGTGATCCCCAAATTTCACGATGTTTGGGTTTTAAATATGGCCTCCACACTGTAAACAAGGTTTTAATTTTATTTGTTCAAGTGACCTAGTCACCAGGCAAACACCAAATTTCACGATGTTTGGGTTTTAAATATGGCCTCCAGACTGTAAACAAGGTTTTAATTTTATTTGTTCAAGTGACCTAGTTTTTGACCCCAAGTAGCCCAGTTTCGCATTTGACCACAAAGATTCTGACCAAGTTTTATTAAGACTGGATATTAAATGTAGTCTTTTTTTGAAAGGATTTTCAAAGATAGGGTCACTGTGACCTTGGACCCACTGACTTAAAAAATACAGAGATCCTCTACTCAGTAAGACCAATCATCCAATGATTTTTTTTCAAAGTTCCAGGAAGAGCTATTAGTTTCCTGTCACATTGACCCACTGACCCTAAAACAGTAGGGATCATCTACTCAGTGAGACAACACATCCTATGCAAGTTTGAAGACTGGTGATGTTAATATCAAAACTTTGAGTGGAAAGGATTTTCAGTTCCAGTCACTTTGACCCACTGACCCCAAAAACAATAGGCATCATCTACATGTTGCAGGAAACCTTCTGAGCAAGTTTGATGAAAGTTGAATGAAAATTGTAACCTGCCCATAGAGTGTTATCAAGGAAATGCTATTGGAGGTCACTGTGACCTTGACCTTTGACCCACTGACCCCAAATACTATAAGAATCATCTGCAAGTTGCCGGTAACCTAATAAGCAAGTTACATTGGAGTCAAATGAAAATTGCAACCCGTAGAGCATTATCAAGGAAAAGTGTACAGACAGACAGACATACCTAAAATTGGCAGTTGCGCAGCTATTCTTTTGTTCTCTCTATTGTACTTTTTAGCTACTTAAGCCCAGAAATAGCTACATAAGACAAACAGAATAAATGATATCAAAGAGAATTAACTGTTACTTGTTGCCTAGCCACTTAACCTATGCCTTTTGGGCGCGGAGGGACGGACAAAGGACAAACCACCATAGCATAAGCTCTGGTGGACTATGTCCAGTAGGGCTAAAAATCGGACATACATCACTATTTCTTTTTATCAAATGCTTAGCACTTTGTCTCCTTTTTAGTTTAGGCCATTTTTCAACAACATGGGCAGTACTGAGACAGATTATGAATTACTTCCATTGTAATAAGTCTTGTCTCAATGAAAGAAAATGAAATAAATGTAAAATCACCTTCAAGAAGGACATTTTTCACTTGTTTGATGGTAACAGGTGGCAGGAGCAAAATTTTAATGTCAACAAAATAAACCAGAAGTGACAGTGTGCATAATTATATCAGTCAGATACTTCTGATTGCACCAATGAAAATTAACACCTGTAAAATGTGAACAAAAGATATGACATAAAAGCTGCTACATACACTCAAATATCTAAAGATCTACCCATGAAAGACATAAATGCAATTCTCACCGAAACTACCAGGACATACACCCTAATGTCAAACTTTCTTCCACCAATAAGGTATGGGTTCTCAATATATCTCTGAACAACATATGTCTCTGGTACCTCACGATTTGGATCAGTTAGAGGCTGATATTCACCCTGAAATAAAAACACATAGCCTGTTGCTCAGTTAATAGGATCTGATTTGAAATACAGGTAAGCTAGTTTAGTTTTGAATCCGTTCAATAAACATAAATATGTTTGGTTAAGATTGATGATTGGTACGGACAATAATAATATGTTATAATTTACAGTTGGAACTCATTATCTCAACATCGCTTATTTCGAGTTTTCGTTATTTGACCTATTTTGTAAAGTCCAAAATTTATTCGTTCTTTTTTCTATATAAAATTCGTTTTTGATCTCGACTTTTTCATCTCAATTTTTTTATCATCTTGATCTAATAATTTTGTCCCGATGCAAGATTTTACATTGTTTTCACACGTTTTATCTCGATGTTTGAAATGGCTCAGGTGTGAACAATTAACGGCATGTCGTAAAAGGTGTTGTAATTAAAATCACCAACACTAAATTATTTGACAATCCAAGCTGTCGGACACCCGAATGTTTATTCTATTCAGCTTTTAATTTACAAATGTCAAAATTGAGTGATTAAGAAAACTTGTATAAAAGATTAGCTAGGTTAGATTTTATACCACTGTCATTTCGACATCTTATTGAAAAGCTTTATTGTAATTTAATAAGATTGCTAAATAAACTACAGTTCTATACAAAGACAAAGCAAGGACGAAGATTCCTGGTTGTTGTAAGTAAGGCCAATTTATCATCCCATATTTTATAATCACATCCCAACGAAGGATTATTCTTACCATATTGAATTTGAATGCATCAAAACAACTTTTTATGACAGAAAAGTGTATTGTATGCAAACAAACACAACAGACACGTCTGGCAAGGTCAACACAATAAAGATGTGCATGTATAAAGCATTGTTGGATATCTCGATTTTTCATTATCTCCAGTTTAGTTTCAAGGTCCCAAGGACTTCGAGATATCAAATTTCGACTGTAGTTTATTCAAAGGCAGTAACTCCTGAGTGCTTTGAGTGGGGATAGACCTTAGATGAGATTGAATACTCATCAACAATGTCTCCACATTTCCTGAAAATTGAACTTGGAGTATCATTTAGGCTGATAGTGGAGAGTACTAACTGGTAATGTTCTGGCAATGTAACATTATGCAATTATTGCATGTGTGTTCTGGGAACTGTCAAATCTGTTTTCCCGCAGTAATGACTGTTTCCAAATACACAAATAATTTGTGTCTCATAAAACAAGTGGATGGGGTATTGGCATGCAATACAAAGTCCCAACCAGTGTCTTTGACAAAGGACACACAGCTTGTGCTTGGGCTGGGATACGAACCTGGGACCTCCTGTTCTGGAGGCTAACATCCTAACCACTGAGCTATAGTGGCTCATAGAAAGGGTTAAGGAGATGATTATTAGTCTGATGATCTTTGACCAACTATGACCTTGAGAATGCTTGGTTTGGATATTGCATGTAGTCATCATAAGGTGAACATTTGGCTCAAGTTTCAAACAAATCCTTCCAGGGGTTAAAGAGATATAGTCTTTCGACCGTTGACACTGAAATGAGACCTTTACCTTGAGCAAGGCAAGGTATTGGCAACAACTAGAAGATATTTAAAAATTAGCCTATGAATGTATAATAAGAAGGCCATGATGGCCCTTTATCGCTCACCCGAGTACAACTGCTTTTCCATATTTGGGCTCTGTGACCTAATTTTTGACCCCAGATGACCCATATTGAAACTTGAGCTAGAAATCATCGAAACAACCTTTCTAACAAATTTCAAGGATAGTTGGGCTGAAAATGTAACCTCTAGAGTGTTAACAAGGTTTTTCCACATTTGGGCTCCGTGACCTAGTTTTTGACCCCAGATGACCAATATTCGAACTTGAGCTAGAAATCATCAAAACGACCTTTCCGACAAATTTCCAGGATATCTGGGCTGAAAATGTTACCTCTAGAGTGTTAACAAGGTTTTTCCATATTTGGGCTGTGTGACCTAGTTTTTGACCCCAAATGACCCATATTCGAACCTGAGCTAGAAATCATCGAAACAAGCTTTCTGACAAATTTCAAGGATATCTGGGCTGAAAATGTAACATCTAGAGTGTTAACAAGGTTTTCCCATATTTGGGCTATGTGACCTAGTTTTTGACCCCAGATGACCCATATTCGAACTTGGGCTAGAAATCATCAAAACAACCTTTCTGACATATTTCAAGGATATTTGGGCTGAAAATGTTACCTCTAGAGTATTAACAAGGTTTTTCCATATTCAGGCTGTGTGACCTAGTTTTTGACCCCAGATGACCCATATTCGAACTTGAGCTAGAAATCATCGAAACAACCTTTTTGACAAATTTCCAGGATATTTGGGCTGAAAATGTTACCTCTAGAGTGTTAACAAGGTTTTTCCATATTTGGGCTGTGTGAACTAGTTTTTGACCCCAGGTAACCCATATTTAAACTTGAGCTAGAAATCAACCACACAACCTTTCTGACAAATTGCCAGGATATTTGGACTGAAACAGTAGCCTCTAGAGCCTTAACAAGATTTTTCTATTTTTGGGTCATGTGACCTAGTTTTTCAGACGAGATGACCCATATTCGAACTCATGCGAGTAATTACTGGGACAAACATCCTGACCAAGTTTCGTGACAATTGAGGCAAAAATGTGACCACTAGAGTGTTAACGAACTAAGTGTGGATGGACGATGGACGACAGATGACGGACATTCATTGATCCTAATAGCTCGCCCTGAGCCTACAGCTCAGGTGAGCTAAAAAAACAAGAGGGCAAAGATGGCCCTATATCACTCACCTGGCTAACATTGGCTATAATACAAGGTCACCAATAGCAGAAAGGGTCAATTTTGATCTGGGAGACATAATTGAGTATCTTGAAAGATGTCAACCAGGCAATGATACATGCCAAATATCAAGCTCTACCCTTCCCATGCCTATAATTGAACTTATCCGAGATCTTATAATCATACACATTCTCTGTAAATATGATAAGGATTAAAGAAGAAATGAAGGTGCTAGAGTGTAAACATAGCGAAATATTGCATTTTTTGTCAAATCAAGGACCATAACTCTGGAAAAACTAATCCCATCAAGCCCCTAATTAAACTCATTTAAGATGTTATGGTCATACACATTCTCTGTAACTATGTTTAGAATTAGTGAAGAAATGAAGGTCCTAGAGTGTAAAATGGTTAAATCATGCATTCTTCTTTAAATCAGGGGCAATAATTCAGAAAGTACTGATCCGATCAAGTCCATAATCAAACTCATCAGAGGTCTCGCGACCATATACATTGTATTAAAATTTCATTATGATAGTTTCAAAAATGTAGACGCTAGAGTGTAGACAAAGTAATTGTGAACGGACGGATTGACAACGGACATTCAATGCCCATAAAAGCTCACCATGACCACTTCATGATCAGGGTGAGCTAACAAGAGCTGTCAGTAGGACAGCGCGCTCGACTTTTTTAGTGCTTGCCAATAAAACAAAACTTTGACAGTTAAGGGCACACAAGACTTTAACTAGGAATTTCTAAGTACAAATCAAGAAACATTTTCACAGAGTTATCTTCTCTTGCTTACAGATAGGTCTCATGATGGTACATAAGTACTCCAACTTTCAAAGTAATATCTCAAATGGTTAAGTCAACAAGTGGACAAGAATGAAAATTTTAACTGAGTTTCTAAGTCAAAAAGGGCCATAATTCATGTAAAATCCTTGACAGAATTACCTTCTCCTGCCCATGTTTTGGGATCATGATGGTAAACAAGTATTCCAACTTTCAAAGTAATATCTCGAACAGTTTAGTCAAAAGAGGTGTCAGTAGAAAAACCCCCCAATTTTTTTTTTTTTAAAAAAAAAAAAAAAAAAAAAAAAAAAGGGGACACAAGAATTTAACTAGGAATTTCTAAGTACAAATCAAGAACTTTTCACAGAGTTATCTTCTCTTGCTTAATAGGTCCATGATGGTACATAAGTACTCCAACTTTCAAAGTAATATCTAAATGGACAAGTCAACAAGTGGACAGAATGAAAATTTTAACTAAGTTTCTAAGTCAAAAAGGGCCAATCAATAAAACCTTGACAGAATTACCTTCTCCTGCCCCTGTTTTGGGACATGAGGTAAACAGATTCCAACTTTCAAGTAATATTGGAACGGTTTAGTAAAAAAGGGACGGGAAAAAAAAAACCACCCCCCAATTCAGTCGAGAAAGGGCCTTAATTTTTAAAACAAATCCCTGACAGATGGGCCTTCTCTTTCTCACAGAGGGGGTAATGATGTAAACAAGCATTCAAAGTTTCAAAGCAATATCTCAAAGGGTTAAGGCAATAAGTGGATTTTACCCATATTCAATGTATTTTCTAAGTAAAAAAGGGGCATAATTCTGTTCAAAACCTTGACAGAGTTATGTACTCTTGTCTGTTGATGTAGGTCATGATGGTAAACAAGTATGGTAAGTTTCAAAGCAATACCTCCAATGGTTTGGAAATAAAGTGAGGTGGTACGAAAAACTTAACCAAGCTCAATACACTTTCTAAGTCAAAAAAGGGCCATAATTCTGTAAAAAACCATGACAGAGTTATGTACTCTTGTCTGTAGATGGAGGTTATGATGGTAAACAAGTATGGTAAGTTTCAAAGCCATACCTCCAATACTTTTGAAATAAAGTGGGGTGGTACGAAAAACTTAACCAAGGTGTGACCCACCCCAACGCCGACGCCCGACCCCCGCGCCAGGTAGGATAGCTCCCCTTTTCATAGAAAAGTCGAGCTAAAAAGTGGACTGGTACGAAAAACTTAACCAAGATTCTAAGTCGATAAAGGGCCTTAATTTTTAAAACAAATCCCTGACAGAGTTACCTTCTCTTGCCTACAGATGGGGTAATGATGTAAACAAGCATTCATGGTTTCAAAGCAATATCTGAAAGGGTTAAGGCATAAGTGGATTTTACCCATATTCAATGTATTTTCTAAGTAAAAAAGAGGCATAATTCTTGTTTCAAAACCTTGGCAGAGTTATGTACTCTTGTCTGTTGATGTAGGTCATGATGGTAAACAAGTATGGTTAGTTTCAAAGCAATACCTCCAATGGTTTTGAAATCAAGTGAGGTGGTACTGAAAAACTTAACCAAGCTCAATACACTTAGTCAAAAAAGGGCCATAATTCTGTAAAAACCTTGCACAGAGTTATGTACTCTTGTCTGTAGATGGAGGTTATGATGGTAAAACTTGTATGGTAAGTTTCAAAGCCATACCTCTAATAGTTTTGAAATAAAGTGGGGTGGTACGAAAAACTTAACCAAGGTGTGACACCAACGCCGACGCCGGGGCGAGTAGGATAGCTCCCCTTTTCATAGAAAAGTCAAGCTAAAAAGGGATCATTTACAGGGTGCAGGCAACCTTTTGAGCAAGTTTGATGAAAATTGAATGAAAGTTGTGATATGTATAGTGTTATCACGGAAAACCTAAAGGAGTTCACTTTGACCTTGAACTTTCATCCATTGACCCCAAAAACTATAGGCATCATCCATTATTTATGTTGCAAGTGGCCTTCTGCGCAAGTCTGATGAAAAGTGAATGAAAACAATGGAGCAACCACCCGACCGACCAAAACAAAAAATGGCGGTAAATGACGTCACAGTTTCTCTTGATAAATGACGTCACTGTGTAAACAAAACCAGTTAATTAAGTCAATGTCGATGGTATAGTCGCATTAATCAAGTAAACTGGACGTGCGTAAGGAGAATTTCTGTTTAGGATTTAATTGATATTTTTTGTTTCACAACGTAAATAAAGTATAGTTTTGGGTGCGATCAAGCACTATGTTTTTAGCTCTAGATACATAAACAGTGGTAAATTCACGTGTGAACCTACCAAATTTCCTACGCAAAGGGGTTCCATGTGGGGAATTCTATTTTATCAACATGAAGTTTTGATTTACCGCTCAACATAGTAGGGCCTATTTAAAGCAGTTTTCTCGTAGAATCTGCAATAAAATCAAATAAAGTATGCAAGAAAAAGGATCTTGCATGGCCTACTGTGGAGGACTGGGTTGTTCCGACCCTCGGGAAAGTGGGGGGAAGTCAAAACCTCGCTTCGCTCGGTTCCTCCTATCCCCCCGCTTTCCCTCTGGTCAGAACAACCCAGTCCTCCACAGCAGGCCATGTAGTGTTATTAAGGAAATGCTATGGGGGGGTCTCTATGACCTTTACCTTTGACATACTGATCCAGAAAACAATATGGATCACCAACAGTTTGAAGGTAACCTTCTGAGCAAATTCTTAAATGAAAATTGTGACCTGTAAAGCGTTATCAAGGAAAGATAAGAACAAACTAGGTGGAGGTCCAATAGACAATGTTTACATACTAAATATCTAAGCTCTAGGCCTTATGGTGAGAAGAAGATTTTTAATGTTTTTCCTCTATAAGTCTATATGAAAACCAGTGACCCCTAGGTATGGTCAATTTTGACTCCAAAGGCATGATTTGAAAAAACTTGGTAGGAATCCATTAGACAATGCTACATACCAAACTTAATATTTGCTACATACAATGCTACAGTAGTTGGAACGTAACAGTTGTCACACGGAGCGCACGATACGCGCATAATATACGTAAGTGACATGTACAATAAATACATGGTGCACGATTTAGAACGATACACGATATGAACAATATACGCAGTGCACGCTGCACACTACAAGTTAGACAAAGTACACGTTATATGATTACTTTTGACTTTTTACAGTTTACTTAAATTGATTGAGTTTTTTTTCACAAAATCTGTTTGTTTTGATTCTCTATAACAATTTGTTGTCCTTATACTGTTTAATGAGACCAAAAGTATAAGACCGAATAATTACAGGCTTCGCACCTACACAATAGCAAAACTGCTTCGGAAAGTTACAAATGTCAGTAGTTTATATAGATGCAAAATAAATTACAGTAAGTGTCAAATTTGTATTTAATATTGATCCTGAGATGCGAGAAAGTGGGCGAAAATTAATTGCTGTCAACACCTATCTTTAAAGCACCACCACATGAAAGACACTGTCCATTTGTCTTTTTAACAGTCAACATAATTATCTTTTCAATAAATCATACATTGTTTTTATGTTATTCGAGTGGCGGTTATTTTTATAAAGATAACATGGATTATCCTAAACAAGATGTAATTGTAATAAGGTAGAGCAATCCGGTCTATTATCGACACCTTAACCCATTATCTATTCATAAATGAAAACTTGAACAAGATAGCTGATCGTAGAGTTCTACATCAGAGTTACCTCCCTTTGACTAAGCAGCGCAAGGAAAGAGATGATTCATAGCAGTTCAGCATGTCACTTTTACACATGATTTTGTATGATATCGGTGCTAAGTGCATTATCGACATACTTCTGGGTATTATCGACACCCCGCACAGTTTTTAAAAAATATTTTATTCTGAACTGAAAAAAATCTAGATTTAGATCTACTGTCTACACAATAAACGCAACTACTAAAACAATGTATTGTGCAGAAACTTATCAGTAAAACAGATCTACATTTGTATTATCTTAACTTGTTCACTCAAAGATGCAACTATCGCAAAAATATTCATGCTCCATCAGTACATCGTCAGTTACTCAAAGATGGAACTATCGCAAAAGTATTCATGCTCCATCAGTTCATCGTCAGTTAAGGATTGGAGAACCAGATTTTCACTACACACAACATGCAATCGCCTATCACACAGAGCACACACCACATACCTTTCGGAATCTGTTTTGTCGCAAACGAAACACTTGTATGTGCATGATTCAATTTCGGACAAATCGGGGTCGGAGTCTGCATAATCAATTTTAATATTTTCTTTGTCACTCGATACGTCGCTTTTGTCTACTCTCTTTCTTTTCATACACTTAGATTTACTCACTTTTCGCTTTTGAGCTTTCAGTGCTTCTCTTACGTATCTCTTTTGTTCTCTCTCTAGCTTTCGCTTCTCTTTCAACATCTCTCTTTCTACTTTCTTTATCTCTCTTTCAACCTTTCTTTCTTGTTTCCTTTTTTCATCTTGAAGTTTTTTCTCTTCATGCTCTTTCAGAAGCCTGATGGCTTCATGGCCGGATAAGGCCTTTGGCATTTTGCTTGTCAAACTATTTCTTGATTTCTTGTTCTTTAGCTCTGGCACACAAAGTGCATTAAAGGCAGGGGATACATATGTTTGAGAAACAGGTTTTCTTAGAGGAGGAAGGGCCAACATATTTTCCGAATGCACGGGTGTAAGTGCACTACTTAAAGTTGTGCTGACTGTGGCAAGCTCGTTTTCTTTGTTGGCCTTGCATACAGTTTCACAAAAGACTGGTGTGGTGGTACCTATTTCAGGTGTATTTGTGACTTTAGGAGCATCGCCTAACGGATGACCAGATTCTGTAACATTAGTTGTAGGGTTGTCACCAGAAGGGTTTAAAGCATGTGCAGCAGTGATGTTACAGGAGGGCTTCACGATGGGACTCGTCATTGGACAATGTGCATTGAAAACAGGACTGTCTATTGGAAGGCTTTTTTCAGGACTTCCTTCATGTACAAGTGAGGAAGAATTTTTAACCGATGAATTCACTTATCACCTAATGGGTTTGCTGCAGGAGTGCTGATTGGAGCTTTTGGAGAAGGACTTTGTTTTGGTGGGCTAGCCATTGTACCTGTTTCAGGTATACTTGATTTGAAGAGTGTTAAAGGACTAAGTTTACTTTTGTCAATATTTCTTGGTTGAAGGGGAAAGAGTCCAGATCTTTTGAAGCCCTGATAAGCAATGGTAACGGTAGCTACTTTGTCCCATGACAACTTAAAGAGCTTTGGAAACAAGGATTTTGTCACAACAGATCCAATATTCTGCACATGCCATTCTCTCAACTCTGCCTGCCAAGCAGACTTTAAAGGCCCAAACAAACCTATGTCGCATGCCTGCATGATATGCGTGGCGTTAGGGACAAGACAGTAAAGCACAACCTTATTTTCATTACAGAAACTTGCCGCTTCCAAGGAAATGTGCGTACTGTGCCCATCTACAAAAAGCAATACAGGAAATGAGATGGAGTTGCTTCTAACAAATGCAACAAATTCCTTTAAGAACTGAACAAACAAGTCTCCGTCCATCCAGCCTTTAAGGGATGTTGCGAATATAGCATCTGGAAAATCAGACAGACCTACGTCACGAAGACGTTGCCCTGGATAAATGATCATTGGAGGCATGAAATCGCCATTAGCATTCATACATGCCATGACGGTTATTTGACATTTATTATTTGATACAATTTGATACATGTGCTTGCTTCCCTGGGGGGCAAGCACTCTGCCAGACGTGACACACAGCGGAAACCCGCTTTCGTCAGCATTAAATGTCCGCCTTGGATCTTGAAGTATGTCTTCCCAGTCTTGGATTTCGTCAGACAAATACTCTCGCAGCTTTGAATACCAGCTTTCGATCATTTCGTAGGAGATGATTGCCCTCTCCCTACCAAGGGCCTGGGGCTTTCTCTCTTTAATCTCTGGATGTCGCTTACAAAATCCATCGTACCTACAAAAATGTATATGAAATATTCTATTAGATCTGATATACTGTTGTTATTGTTTTTGTTGTTATATTTATTGTTGTTATTGTTTTACTATCACTGTTGTTATTATTATTATTGTTATCATTATTATTACTGTTATTATTTTTATCATTATTATTCTTACTCTGTTACCACCAATACTTGTACTTATATTCAAATTCAAGTTGAATAATGTAGATTATGTATTACGTACCAATCTTCACCTGGAAGATTGTTCCCCCCCCCCCCCCCCCCCCCCCCCCCCCCCCCCCCCCCCCCCCCCCCCCCCCCCCCCCCCCCCCCCCCCCCCCCCCCCCCCCCCCCCCCCCCCCCCCCCCCCCCCCCCCCCCCCCCCCCCCCCCCCCCCCCCCCTGGAGATTGTTTTTAAAAGGTGTTTGTCTCCCATCGCTGTCCATGATCTTTTTAACTTCATATCTTAGTTGCTTTCTGCTTATGGGATAACCAATCCTGTACATAAGTTCGACATACTCCACCAGACAGTTTTCTTCTGCAGCTGTCAGAACCGTTTTACGTCCCGGTTTAACATGATTTAATGGCACACGACCGGCTAGTTTGTCGAGCAGCGTGGTTCTTGGTACACCACACAAAGCTGCTGCTTTTTTCCTGGAAACACCATCACGTACGAGCTGTATAGCTCGCTGCATCTTTTCCGGGGTGTATTGCTGGCGTTTAACCTTCAACATTTCAAACTGAAAACATAAGATGTAATTTATGACCTGAGCAGAAATTAAGTTTAATGGGTGTCGATAAAACACCGACATTTCAATATTATGTGTGAAATTTCGACACCCACGTGACTTACACGTGGAAGCTGATATCTGATATTCCGCCATTTTTTAAATTTCTACACACATTTATTACAACAGAAAACATATACTAAACATATAGATATTAAAGAAATAATTAGATTATAAGCCGACAAACAAGTACAGTATCCTTATCAAAATGAATAAGGGAAGAAAATCGCTTACTTATCAGGTTTACAAGGTAAACACAATGATCCAGATTTTAGACAAAAATGGCCCGTATATCTCAGAGACTTCCAGGAATCACAGTCATGACGTCATACTCACATACTGATGTAACATCATCAAGTTAATAGCGCGAGATGTTTGAAAAATTTGCGGTAGAGTCTTAAAAGTGTCGAAAAACGCCGTATGTCGATAATGCACCGGATTGCTCTACTATACAATTATTTTATTAATTTTTGCACGGACTTTAACTGATTTTGTAAAACTATCGTTGATTCCTCATATTATTTTTATTTACCCTATAAATATTCAATAGCTTACCTTCTAAAGTAGTTGATCTTCCCTGTCCTGTTATAATTTAGAACGAATCTCCTTATACTTTGTCTCCTGCACTTAAAATAATGCTGTGACAACAACAGTTTAGATTTTGAAGAAAAATGATGTCCTTTCCGTTGATGAAATATAATTACAATTTGGATTTCAGGTGTAAACTGTCTTCCACCTGTCCCGGAAGTCATTATTACTGGTATTGCACTGGGGATGTACAGAGATGTACACCCTTAGTAAAACAATTCACGACTGAATAAAACATCGTATTGCATACCGTAAACGCCTATCGGGCATCGTACACCGGTAATCATATATCGTATATCATGTATAGTATATGGTGCACGTTGCATGATGAATGATACGATATGATACACGATATATGATTTACAAAATACACGATGAACGCATGCATGTTATACGCATGTAACACGCACTATATACGCAAATTTTACAACTGTTACGTTATGACTACTGTATGTATAAATATCTAAAGGTCTTGTAGATCTGGAGAAGAAGATTTTACAAGTTTTTCCTACGTAAGTCTATCATGAAAAGTGAGCCCCTGGGTGTGTTCAAATTTGATGATTTGTAAAAACGTGGCCCAGGTCCACTAGACAATGTTACATACCAAATATCTAAGCTCTAGGAGTTATAGTTTTGGAGAAGATTCATGAGGCAAGATTTTTGTAAAACATTTCTATGGTGTAATCAAGTAATCCCCAGTTAAAACAATATTGGTAGTGGTCCACTAGGATATGTTATATGCCATATATCTAAGCTCTGGACCATGTGGTTTTGGAGAAGATTTTAAAAGTAGTTTTTTTATATAGAAATTTATGTGCAGGAGGGCCAAGATGGCACTATATCTCTCGCCTTGCTACCACTGGCTATATATAATATGGTCAACAATCACAAATACAGGTACAACTAGAGATTGTTTTTCATGAAAAAACATATGGCTTCTCCCCCCAACCATGACCTTGACCTTTGAGCTAGTAACTCCAAATTATGATACACACAACTTGACTTCATATTGATACTTCCTGCAAAGTTTTATGAAAATCTAGCAAGGGGTTTTGGAGAAAAAGTGCGGACAAGATTTGTGTTTTCAGGTCCCTGTGACCTTGACCTTTGAGCGAGTGATCCATAATTATGCAAGAGCTGTTTGTAAAACAGGTATGCCCCCCTTGATGCAAAAGTTGTACGATGCAAGATATAAAGTCACTGAGAAATATGTGAAAACCAAGTCTGTAGAAATTGTAGAATTAAACAAGAGCTGTCACAAGTGACGATGCAAGGTATAAAGTCACTGAGAAATATGTGAAAACCAAGTCTGTAGAAATTGTAGAATTAAACAAGAGCTGTCACAAGTGACGAATGCCCCCAAAAGAAGTGTCTCACAGACTGTGTCCTCTCCATGTGCTCTATTTGATGAGATTAAACATGCAATAAATGAAAGAGATAAACTCCATAAATCAAAACGCTTTGACAAGTATAAATATATGAAAAATAAAGTTAACAGTATGATCCGGAAAAGTAAACGGCTATTTTATGACACCTCCATTAAAAACAACAAAAGCCCATCATATATATGGAAAACGCTGAAAACTATTAATAATTCAGATAATAGTTGTTCAGATACAATAACATTGCCACCAAGTCTAAACTGTAAAAATCAGATCATTGAGGGACAAGCTAAACATACTGGATGCATTAAATGATCATTTTATAAACATATCTAATATAATAGAAAAGACGAAGCTCATTAAAGGTAACTTTTCGCAATTACAGATGTATTTACATGAAAAACTACTCTATAAACAGTTCGATATTGAATATATATCACCATACCAAGTTAAGTTGATTATAGATAAATTAGATGCTACTAAATCAACCGGTCTAGATGGAATTGGGCCAAAGATCTTAAAGCAGAGCGGTGGTTTCATTACACCAGCGACTGCACATATTTTAGGAAGCTCAAAAATGTTTTTTTATCTTATGCAACAAGTTATTATCATTATTTCAGTATTTCTATATATTAAATGTTTTTCATTACATATGTATAACTTTATACCACTTTTCATACTTTGACCAGTATTAGTTTGATTACCTTTGTTAACGACTGATGCCACATTTATTGCCTAACTCCTCATAAATGTTAGGTAATGTAGTTGCTAGGGACCAGATGTAAACCACTATAGTACATGTATTTAACTGAGGTGCTCTTATTATGTAACAGACACTTTTTATCATTCTAAATTTTATGAATCTTACAAATTAACTTGTAAATCCTGTCCAAAGTTAGGTAACAATTATGTGCACAGATTATGCCATAAAATGGTCAAAACTGTCTATATTGACAAATGGAACACCTAGAGTGCTTTCTTTATATTAGTTTTCATTGGTCATAGAATTATTCTAAGTCTGTATTGTGAATTTAATTGGTTTATTAAAAGGTCCGCCTACTTTGCGTTCAAGAATTTTTCAGTATTTAAATGAAAGATACTCAGGATATAGGGAGATGAATGAATAAATGGATAAATACACATACTAATACTTAGTGAAAGATATACTTAGTGATAAACAGAACTTTTGTGAAAAAGAAAATAGATTCAAGATTTCTTAGTGCTGATTTTGGAAATTTAGATATCAATTGATACATTAATATGAACTGAGATACAGAATAATGGATAGAAACATTGTGTTACAAAACTGGAAATTTTGAATATAACTTATGTACTGTTATTTGTTATATATTTCTACCTGTGAATAAATAAACGATAATGAGACAGACAGTATTCGGTTCCTTACTCGCCACCCTTCCCAGAGGTGTTAAACATACAGTAAATTGTAGCATCCAACATGGTATATTTACAGATACTCTTAAACAAGCCTTCGTTATTCCAATTTTCAAACAAGGTGAAAAATCTGATCCACAAAATTACAGGCCTATATCAATTTTAAAAACAATTTCTAAAGTCTAAAGTATTTGAGCACCATGTAGTACAGTCATTCATGGGTTGGACCGGGAAAAAATTTGAACAGAAATGAATCCTTCACCATGACTTTGCAAATGGTCTACCTTTTAACATAAAGAAAAGTTCCCATTGATATGTGTGGTGGAAATGTTATTTTTTTTGTACATTGCCCAGGAGGTTGAAGATGCAATCAAAGAAAAAGAAGTATCACTTGTTAATTGGATTAATCCCGAAAGAGCATTCAATAAAGTCTGGACTAACTGTCTCCCTGTGAAGCTACTACGGAATGGAATGAATCAGAGGCACAATGTACAAGTGGAAAAAGTCCTATCTGTTTAACGCAAGGGCTAGAGTCTGTGTTAATGGGATACAAAGTTGTAAATTCTTAAAACCACAATCGTGGCCCTCAATGAGATGTATTGTCATCCACCCTATTTCTTCTTTTCATAAAAGCTTCCAAGAGGAGTTAAAGCTTCCTCTATGCAGACTACTTTGTGCTTTAATGTTCAGATGCATCAATTGCTATATTTAGGATGCAGCAACCTGCTGACATGCTTTCAGCATGGGCAAAAGACTGGTGCGTACATGTAAACACAGGATAGTATAAAGCTAGCGATAATACGTAAGTTAGTTGACACTAACTAAGTGAGCGAATGAGAAGATAATGAATACAAAATACTTGGGAACAGTGAGGCCACACCTTAAATACAGCCCTACAGCTTAGACGATTGCCGAAAATACAAATAAACAAGTGCCGCATAAGGTCCAAAACAAGGCCTTAAGAATAATTACTTGATTTAAGGCAATGGAGGAAGCCACTGCCATTCTACTAATTGGTAAGAGAAGGGGTGCGAAAGCGCAAATGCAAGGCAGCAAGTACCAGTTCTTGCCAGACCACCCCATGAATACAAAACTTGAGGCCCCATTGTCTGAAAAGAGGGAACTGTGTCAATGAATCCAAGAAGCTGAGAAAAGCAAATGCTTCCCATCTTGGGTCACTGACAACTTTTGATCAGTGGGAACTGCCAGGGCCACAGATGCACAACATGTCAAACATTAGTATCTGCACTACAGTGCCGGGTTCCAACTCGGTGTGAAAGATGAAAATATCAAGAGATTCATAGCACTAGCCATGTTCTCAGAAGATTATCCTTCAGAGACATAGACGCATATGTACTCAGACTGCTACAGCTGCTACACAAGATGGCAGTTCTGGTATTTTCACCATGTACACAATTGGTGGATCAGAGATAGTTAGCATATAAGCAGGCAAGCACTGTTGCAACTAAAAAAAGCAGAAATAGAAGTCATCATACAGCATCGAAAGCAGCTGAATAGTCAGAAAAGGACTATCATCGGGTAGTCGTTCTAACACATGCTATATAAGTCCATAAAGCATTGGCATATGTCAAATTGTCATCCCTTGCCCAAGAACATAACAGGTACAGCGAGAAGCAAAAAGTGTCACTAAAATGGATGCATACAAAAACACTATGGTGTTTATGACAATGGGATGGCAGAGCAATTGGCAAATCAAGGGGTAAGAGGCTGCCAGTCACTCCATAGAGTCACTTATGAAAATACTAAAGCTCACGGTGACTAAGATTCTTACAAGAGTGTAGAGGCAGAAAGATGACCACCATCTACTAGACAAATGGGAACAAGCCATTCAGTATTCAATACCGGACACAAAAGGCTCGATGCTCATACATATGTTTGAAAAACTAAAGGTGTTGAGTGTGTGGTCTTTCAGACCAAACACCAGCACATTTACTTGAGATTATCCTACTCACTCCCTTTTAAAGTAAGAATTTCTGTTATTGGCTTTTAATTAAACTTCGATTGATTATTGCCAACATGTATTAATTTCTTTCATGTGTTTCTATTCAGTAATACTAATAGCTTTATATTACTATATCTATTTTCATGAAAATATATCTCTCTTAATCAGTAATTTGGGCATTTCCTTGGCATTTTTATGTTTAAGGTGAGAATACTTGCTTTAATGTTTTAAGTTCAATTATCATCAGCAAATGTTAATTTCGTTCCTACGTATCAATTCAGTACTGCTAGCAGTTTGGTTCTTAACCAATTGTTACCTATCTTCACTATCTTTCAGAATTTGATCATGTTTCTTATGATTTAAGTGGGAATTTCTGTTCTTTGATTTCAGGCAACATACATTTATATCCTTCATAGTCTTCAATAGGGAACTTCAATAAATAAAGAATCTGCCAAGTACCGTTGTCTTCAATAATGAAGAATTTGTGAATGAAAATGAGATCACTGATGATTTCTTGTTTTGATATATATTTGCTGCAAAAAAACTAAAAATATGTAGACATTACCATACCCCAACATAAAATGGCAGTAAATCTTGATTTGAATACCATAGATTAACTCGAATAAAATCAGATGACGAAGGTTTTCAAAATTAGTTTTATGGTTTCCGAATATTCCTAACATTCTGCATTCCCGAGTAACACAAGTCCCTTCGGTGCTTTGATTTCCTTTGTGTATTTTTTCTGTTACATCATAACTAGCCTCTATTATAATAACGAGTGGTTTTGTTTTCTGACTCGAGATAACTTCACCCTTTTGGTTGAAGGCGTTAGCATTAAGCCAGACATTGTATATGACAAAGTAAGAAGTTTGAAACCGAAGGTAGGAGTCTTGTACAGGTTCTTCACAGAAATCCTATTAACCTGTTTATACATTTTCATTCAGCTTATACTTTTATTTCTTATCACTGTAAATTGTTTTGCATGCAAAAGTAGTCAGTTTTCATTAAACAAAAGAAGAAACAGGTGAAAAGTAAAAATAAACAAATGATCATGCAATACAAACTTAAATTACGTGTTTGTTACTAAAACAACCATTTGATCTTGACCTTAAGTTAGAGGTCAGGTGTTAAAATGTCTGTAAAATGTAAGAAATAGATTGCTAATCAAAATGTTTGAAAGAAATAATACAAAAACCATTAAAATATACCAAAATATTGCAAAAGATGCAATAAGACATGGGGAACTTAACCCTATTTAACATTTAAAGGGCATGACCTTGACCTTGAAAAAAAACTTTTTCCACCAATGGAACTTTTGGGAACTTTGTTGTTTCTTAAACTACAGATGTTGGTGATACTGAAAATACATGTTTCATTTCTGTTCAAATTTATTCCCACTTGAGCATATTTTTGAGCTAGGATGACTGTACTAATGTTGCTAATCAAATTCACAATTATTTCAAAGACACAGACGTCTTACAAATAACACAGTCTGGGTTTAGAAAACAGCATTCGTGTCAAACGGCACTTACACATTTAATAGATAATTGGTTGAGTGATATTGATTCTGGTAAACATGTTGGTGCAGTCTTTCTTGACCTCAGAAAAGCATTGATCTTGTTGACCACGAAATATTATTGTATAAGCTTAAATTATATCACTTTTCAGACAAGTCATTAAAACTATTTGAATCATATCTAAGTAACCGGACACAGGCAATTAAAGTAAGCAATACATTCTCTAAAACCAGAATTGTAAAATCAGGTGTTCCGCAAGGATCCATACTTGGCCCCCTTCTATTTTTTATTTATATCAATGATTTTGCACTGACAGCCAAGTCTGTTAATATTGATCTTTATGCAGACGACTCAACACTTTATAAATCAAGTTATAATGTATCTGACATAGAAAATAATCTTCAAAAAAGTCTAAACAGTATAAATGAATGGTGTATACTGAATAATATGTCTTTGCACCCTACAAAAACAAAATGTAGGGTGTTATCTTCAAAACATAAGATCAAAACAGTAAGAGAGTTAAAATTGAAAATAGGACGAACTCTGATAGAAAATGTTATCACTCAAAAACTCCTAGGAATATGTATTAATAACACACTTTCATGGAAATATCAAATATCAAAAGTATGTAGTAAACTTAACACAAAAGTAGCATTATTAAAACATATTATATACTTCTTGTCTGAGGACATGAAGCGAATGTATTATAAGGCATATATTATGCCATTATTTGATTATTGTTGTACTGTGTGTGGAAAGGGAATAAATTGCAAATCGGATATTAATAAAATAACGAAAATTCAAAAGAGAGCGGCTAGAATTATATTAAATAAACCATTACGAACTAACTCATGTGATATGTTCAGAGAATTAAAATGGCTTTCGTTTGAAAATAGATGTAACTAGAACTATCACTGAAGGTGATGAATACCCCGAACACCCCAATGACACAGTATTTAAAATTTATGTAATATTTGATGCTTTGATTATTGGACCTGTACAACTTAAGGCTTCTGTGAAGTATAATTAAATTTTGACCAGCAGGTTTGAAGATTAAAAGATTTTACTATCTCAAGCCCCTGTGACCTTTGATCTAGTGACCATCTCAAGCCCCTGTGACCTTTGATCTAGTGACCCAAAACATGGACCATGCACAACTAGGCATGGTGCTTATCACTTCTATGAAGTATCATTAAATTCTGACCAGGGGTTTTGGAGATTTAGCGTCCACAAGATTTTACCATCTCAAGCCCCTATGACCTTGACCTTTGACCTAGAGACCCGAAACCTGGACCATGTACAACTAAGCATTGTACTTATCACTTGTATGAAGTATCATTAAATTCTGACCAGGGGTTTTGGAGATTTAGGGTCCACAAGATTTTACCATCTCGAGCACCTGTCACCTTGACCTTTGACCTAGAGACCCGTAACATGGACTATGCACAACTAGGCATTGTACTTATCACTTGTGTGAAGTATCATCAAATTCTGACCAGGGGTTTTGGAGATTAAGCGTCCACCAGATTTTACTATCCCGAGCCCCTGTGACCTTGACCTTTGACCTAGAGACCCGAAACATAGACCATGCACAACTAGGCACTGTACTTATCACTTGTGTGAAGTATCATTAAATTCTGACCAGGGGTATTGGAGATCTAGTGTCCACAAGATTCCATCTACAGACGGACAGACGGACAGACAGATGGACAGACCAGCTGAATCCAGTATACCCCCCCTAACACTTTGTGTTCGGGGGGTATAATTATCACATGGGGATACTTGTTTACAAGTGTAAAAATAGGCAAGTTCCAAATTATATTTCAAATCTTATAACTTTTTCAACCAATAGCAGATATAATCTAAGTTCAACTGAACGTCTTGATATTGTTCCACCGAAACCAAGATCAGTTTATTTAAAAGATTCATTCACATACAGCAGCGCAAATATATGGAGAACCATACCACCAAGTATCAGAAATCTTCCTTCACTTAATTCATTTAAATACAACTACAAAAACATGCTATTAGACGAACAGACCAAAGCATAAACTGTTTAATGTATTCATCGACTGTTTTATCGTGCATTCATATTATAGCATTTATGTCAGTTACTTGAATGTTTTCTTACTGTTACATATGTGATACTATTGTGTACTTGCCATTGAATTTATTTAATTTATCATTATAATTATTTAAAATCTAAAATTAAAGTGTTTGTTGGGTGTACATGAATCATATGTTTGTTTCTGATATGTGTGTTTTTAATTATGTGTTTATTCCACTTGATAGTTTTGTATTTGCTTTATTTTCTTTTTAGCTTTATCAATGGCCACATTGTAAATAAGAATATGTAATTTGTTACATAACTTAATGTGTAATACCTTCGTAAAATAAAGAAATTATTATTATTATTATAATTGTGCTATGTAACTTTAAAATCCTTCCATGCATGACAGAGTTACCATGCATACAGTATTTCATTACTATTAAACACTAAGTGTGACCTTGAACTTTGAGGTAGGGACATGGTTCTTGCACACAACACATTGTCTTGATGTGCTGAACATTTGTGCAAAGTTATTTTAAAATCAATCAAGGCATGACAAAGTTACAGTCTGGACACAATTGTATGCATATATACAGGATTCCATTACCTATAAACTTTAAGTGTGACCTTGACCTTTGAGGTAGGGGCATGGGTCTTGCACGCGACACGTCTTCTTGATGTGCTAGACATTTGTGCAAAGTTATTTTAAAATCCTTCAATGCATGACAAGGTTACAGTCCGGACATAAATGTGTGCATATATAGAGGATTCCATTACCTTCAAACTCTAAATGTGACCTTGACCTTTGAGGTAGGGATGTGGGTCTTGCACGCGACACATTGTCTTGATGTGCTAGACATTTGTGCCAAGTTGTTTTAAAATCCTTCAATGCATGACAAAGTTACAGTCCGGACACGAATGTGTAAGTGCGGACGCACAGACAAACGGACGGACAGATGGACGGACGGATGGAAGGACAAATGCTGTGTCAGGTACAGGTTAAAGCAGTTTTGTATTGTATTTCACAGTTTCCTTTGTAACAGGAAAATTTCAAGCATTATACCTTTTTCCAATCAGTGATATCTTTCAGCTTCCTAAACAAGAATATGCCACGACCTTGTGATTTTGCTGCTGGTTTCATTATCCAAATAATGCCTGGATTCTTTTTAAACTCTTCAACAAATATATGATATTCACTCTGAAAGAGAATAAATTAAACATAAAACAAGACGGCCATCATGGCTATCACTCACCTGAGTACTAGTGCACTTACCTAAGGAAGTCAATTATTGCTAAATAGAGTCAGTAGTTGCTAAACAAGTCACTGGTTGCTAGGGAAGTCACTTGTTCCAAGGGGAAGTCACTGGTTGCTAGGGGAAGTCACTGGTTGCCAAGGAAGTCACCATTTGCTAAGGAAGTCATTGGAAGCTAGGTTTCTCTTATAACTCTACATTAAAGACACAACCCAACATCACTCCCTCATGGTCAATTTTAGCAGCTACTGACAACTGACTTCCTTAAGTGCATTGGTACTCAGTTGAGCCATATAGGGCCATCATGGCCCTCTTGTTTTTTTCTTCAGACAAAAATTCTGGACAACAGAAATTGTAAATTACTTGTAGCTTTATTTGTCTGCCACATAACTCAGTAAGTATGGAATGGAATTTATTCAAACTGCATATAAAGACAGAGGGCATTATGTGAAAGTGTACATGGTTGTTTTGAATTGTCTTCTTTTTTTTCTCCAGAGTATAACTGCAAAAGTAATGAAGGGAATTTATTTAAGCTGCATACAAAGATAGAGGACATTGAGTGGATTTGTAATATCAAAGTACCATAACTGTACCTTGCCGAACTTTTAATTACATCCCTTTATATAAACAAGAGGGCCATCATGGCCCTATATCGCTCACCTGACTACCATTGGCTATAATACAAGGGCTCATGATTCTAACATAATTCGTAGAGGTCCAATACACAATGCTAAGTAACATTCCAAATATCTATTCTCTGCCTGTCGGCCTTCTTGTTTTTTTAAGTTTTCCCTATATAAGCCTATGTGAAATCAAGTCACCTCCCTTCCGCGCCCCCCCCTCCCGGGAAGGGTTAATTTTGACCTGGGGGTCATGATTTGAACAATCTTGGTAGAAGTCCAATAGGCATTTTTACATGCCAAATATCTAATCTCTAGGCCTTGTGGTTTCAGGGAAGAAGATTATTAAAGTTTTTCCTATATAAGCCTATGCAAACCAAGTGACCCCCGGGCAGGGTCGATTTGACCCAGGGGTCATGATTTGAACAATTTTGCTAGAGGTCCACTAGCAAATGCTACATGCCAAATATCTAAGCTCTAGGCCTTGTGGTTTCAGAGAAGAGGATTTTTTTAAGTTTTCCCTAATTAAGCCTATGTAAAACTAAGTGACTCCCTGTGTGGGGTCAATTTTGATTCGAGGGTCATAATTTGAACAATCTTGGTAGAGGTCCAGTAGACAATGCTACATACGAAATATCTCAGCTCTAGGCCTTGTGGTTTCAGAGAAGAAGATTTTAAAACTTTTTCCTATAAAGCCTATGCAAAACTAAGTGACCATCCGTGCAGGGTCAACTTTGACCCGGGGGTCATAATTTGAACAATCTTGGTAGAGGTCCACTAGACAATGCTACATGCCAAATATCTAAGCTCAAGGCCTTGTCGTTTCAAAGAAGAAGATTTTTCCTATATAAGCCTATGCAAAACCAAGTGACCCCTGGGCGGGGTCAATTTGACCCGGGGGTCATAATTCGAACAATTTTGCTAGAGGTCAACTAGCAAATGCTATGTATACATGCCAAATATCTAAGCTCTAGGCCTTTCGGTTTCAGAGAAGATTTTTAAAGTTTTTCCTATTTGTTGCCATAGCAACCAGAGTTCTGCATGGAATGGAATTCTTTGAACAACTTTGATAGAGCTTCATGCTAGGATCATCCTTGCAAAGTTTCATCAACATTGGCCAAGTGGTTTCAGAGGAGATGTCGTTTGAAGGAAATCGTGGACGGACAGACGCCGGATGGAATGCGATCCTAATAGCTCACTCTGGCACTTTGTGCCAGGTGAGCTAAAAATGTTGTAAAAAATCAAGACAAATACTTTCCTGAAGACTTTAAACCAGTACCTGGAATATTGAAATTGATACATTAGTCCAATGAAATGCTTACAATACTCCAGTACTTGTTTTAACCATGGTAAGCTCAAGGCCAAAGTCACACTTAAGGGTCAAAGGTAACCAATCTGTTAATCTAATTGCATTGATAAAGGTCATGGTCACTATTGGGGTCAGAGGTCAGGCCGCTATATCTTCCATACCCCTTGAATGATTTAGATTTATGTCTCTTTTTAGTTAAAGAATTATTTAAAGTCTAATATCTTGAAAACTATCGAACAATTGTTTCCTTAGCTGTAGATGATGATGGTAAAGATATAATTTGAGTTTGAAGTAAATACCTTTGACAGAAGTCAAGATATTTGATTTAAAAAAATCTTTAACCAAAAGTTCTAAGTTAAAAAGGGGCATAAATCTGTCAAAAATCAAAACAGAGTTAAGGGGATTGTTTCCTCAGGTGTAGATGTTGATGGTAAAGATACATTTTGAGTTTCAAGTCAATACCTTTGATAATATTCAAGATATTTGACTTTATTAAAAAATTTAACCAACACAGACGCCGGGGCAAGTGCAATAGCCTCCTTATTCTTCAAATAGTCGAGCTAATAAACAGATTACACGTTATATACGATCACTAGGATTTCACATTTTATCTAAATTTAGACCTTTTAATCAGACCAAAAGAATCAGATCAATTAGAAGCTTCGTACCTTAACAATAAACTAGAGCTATCACTAAATGTGATTAATACCCCCAAAAGGATTGCTTTATAAACTGAAGAAGTTCGTAGTAACATAATACCTTGCAAACAAACTAAAAAGAGATATTGTTCTTAGCAGTTCCTCTCATTGTGCTTGACCATTGTATGAAGTTGTATTGAATTCCAACTTGTAGTTTTTCGAAAAATGCTCCAGACAGGGAAAAGTAACAAAGGGCAATAACTCTGTAATTAGTCAAGATGGAGATATGGTTCCTGTGCACTGCACTCCCTCTCACTGTTCTTGACCATTGTATGAAGTTGTATTGAATTCCAACCAGAAGTTTTCAAGTTATGCTCCGGACAAGGAAAAGTAACAAAGGGTAATTACTCTCTAATGAGTCAAGATGGAGTTATGGTTCCTGTGCACTGCACTTCCTCTAAATGTACTTGACCATTGTATGAGGTTGTACTGAATTCCAAATATTAGTTTTCAAGTTATGCTTCGGACAAGGAAAAGTAACAAAGGGCAATAACTCAGTAAATACTCAAGATAGAGTTATAGTTCTTGTACACTGCACTTTCTCTGAGTGTGCTTGATCATTGTATGAAGTTGTATTGAATTCAAACTAATAGTTTTCAAGTTATGCTCCAGACAAGTAAAAGTAACAAAGGGCAATAACTCTGTAATTAGTCAAGATGGAGTTATAGTTCTTGTGCACTGCACTTCCTCTCAATGTGCTTGACCATTGTATGAAGTTGTATTGAATTCCAACTAGTAGTTTTCAAGTTATGCTTCGGACAAGGAAAACTAACAAAGGGCAATAACTCAGTAAATACTCAAGATAGAGTTATAGTTCTTGTACACTGCACTTCCTCTGAGTGTGCTTGATCATTGTATGAAGTTGTATTGAATTCCAACTAGTAGATTTCAAGTTATGCTTCGGACAAGGAAAAGTAACAAAGGGCAATAACTCTGTAATTAGTCAAGATGGAGTTATGGTTCTTGTGCACTGCACTTCCTCTCAATGTGCTTGACCATTGTATGAAGTTGTATTGAATTCCAACCAGAAGTTTTCAAGTTATGCTCCGGACAAGGAAAAGTAACAAAGGGCCATAACTCTGTAATTAGTCAAGATGGAGTTATAGTTCTTGTGCACTGCACTTCCTCTCAATGTGCTTGACCATTGTATGAAGTTGTATTGAATTCCAACTAGTAGTTTTCGAATTATGCTCCGGACAAGGAAAATGCAACAGACCGACCGACCGACCGACCGACCAACCGACCGACCAACCACCGGGTGACTCCTATATACCCCCCTTAACTTCGTTTTGGGGGTATAAAAATGACATTGATAAGTGTCAAAGATCCACAGTTTTCATATCACAGTATGTGACAAATTTGAACACCTGTCGGATTGACTTTGGCAGGAAATTTATCCCGATGTGCGAGAAAATGGGCGTAATTAAAGTTAATTCCCATGAACACTTTTTGTTAAATAAATTCTACATTAAAGACACTTTTTAGGACCATGGCATATAAATGTTCAAACATAATAGTCTTATACTGGAACCTTGAATGGATATGTTGATGGGTGTCAAGTGGGTGGGGTAAATTGACATTGAAGAAACTGAAAGCTTGAAATGGCATTTTCGAATGAATCAAGCATTTGGAACCAGGTTTTTAATGTTATTTTATAGTATTTATATTTGTGATGATTATACAGCCCCTAATTTTGACCAATGTTTAAATAGAAAAAAGTTTTGAACAATATTTATTTTTCCGGTAGGCGAAAGTGAAAATTGTCCCTCTAGAAATCTAAGATTATATTCTAAGAGAAGGGAAGATAATTAAAGCGCAATGCAGTATGTATGTACTGTGGACTATGGTGATTAATTCTATATAAAGTGTTATATCATGTTACTTTATATTTTGTTTTAGTGGGCCTATTCGTTAGGTGGGGTATATAAACAAAGCGCTGAAGGCACTGGAGGTGTCCTTTATACAATATGGTGACCACTTCCCATTGCATACAGATCTGAAATGGTACATTGTAACCAGAGGACAGTGATGACTCAATCCTGCAGAGCTGCATTCTAGTTCCAATATGATTGCTCCATTGATGTTCTTAATGTGAACACTCGCTTTTAGTGTGGGGTACAATGACGGGATATGGCAAGTGTATATTACCGGCTTGCCCATTAATATCAATATCTATTTACGTGTCATTGACCAATCAAACGGCTGGCAACTTCATGGAAGGGTAACAAATACATCAATTATAAGATTAGCTAGAGTTATGGTTCTTGGTCACTGCACTCCTTGATGGTGTGATTCAAGTGTCAATTCAATCCCAGTGTTCAATACTATCCAACTTACAGTACACACAAGGTGTTTTTTCCAATTGTCACCCATCACCGCCATGTCCAGCAATCGTGACCCAAATGCCTCCTTGAGTCACCCGTCACCGCGAATTAGCGTGTCCGCCATAATTATATATAATAATAAAATAATTGTAAAATACTTCATTTCAGTGGAGTTGGTCACCGCGAATCACCGCGACCGCATATCTCAGCGCATCGTAAATGGTCACGGTGGCCGTTTAGGTGACCAAAACTTTTTTAGGGTGACCATGTCACCGTGACTGGTCACCTAGAATGAATTTCTGACGCGGTCACTGGGTGACATTTGGAAACAAGAGGGCCAAGATGGCCCTATATCGCTCACCTTGGTACAAGTCCACTTGCCTGGTGGAAGATCACTAGATAATGTTATATACCAAATAAGTTTTCCTATATACGCCATTGTAAAACAAATGATCCCCCCCCCCCCGGCAAGGTCAATTTTGACCCCAGGGGCATAATTTGAACAAACTTTGAAGATGTCTACTAGGCAATGCTACATGCCAAATATTTAAGCTCTAGGCCTTGTGGTTTCAAAGAAGAAGATTTTTAAAGTTTTTACTATATAAGCCTATGTAAAACTAAGTGACCCCCCGTGCGGGGTCAATTTTGATCCGAGGGTCATAATTTGAACAATCTTGGTAGAGATCCACTAGCCAATGCTACCTGCCAAATATCTAAGCTCTAGGCCTTGTGGTTTCAGAGAACAAGATTTTAAAAGTTTTTCCTACATAAGCCTATGTAAAACTAAGTGACCCCCCGTGTGGGGTCAATTTTGATCCGGGGCTCATAATTTGAACAATCTTGGTAGGGGTCCACTAGCCAATGCTTCATGCCAAATATCTTAGCTCTAGGCCTTGTGGTTTCAGAGAAGAAGATTTTTAAAGTTTTTCCTATATATTTCTATGCAAAACTAAGTGACTACCCCCGCAGGGTCAATTTTGACCCGGGGGTCATTATTTGAACAACCTTGGTAGAGGTCCACTAGACAATGCTACATGCCAAATATCTAAGCTCTAGGCCTTGTGGTTTCAGAGAAGAAGATTTTTAAAGTTTTTCCTTTTTGTTGCCATAGCAACCAGAGTTCTGCATGGAATGGAATTCTTTGAACAATTTTGGTAGAGCTTCATGCAAGGAACATTCCTGCATAGTTTTATCAACATTGGCCTAGAGGTTTCAGAGGAGATGTCATTTGAATCAAAATGTTGACGGACGACGGACAATCATCGATCAGAAAAGCTCACCCTGGCATAGCCAGGTGAGCTAAAAACACCTTGCGTGTACTGTACATTCCTGACAAGGTTTTAACAGAAAGGGAGATATATTGAATATTAAAGTTATCTAAAGTTACAGTTCTCCCTACCCTAAATGTCTTCAATAAATTGCATGAAGTATTAAATCAGGACGGCCCTATAAGTGGTCTGTAAATCAAACTGTCTTTAATGTGACATAATTTCTTCCTAAATTTATAAATCCTGCCCAAGCTGAGTGGCTCTTACATATATTGTACATCTTTTATGTATTTATCTTTCATATTTCCTCCAAACATGAATCATACTTAAGTTTCCTAATAATATAATAGAGCCTGCACAGGACTGACGTACACTTGTATACAGTAGTCGGAATGTAACAGTTGTCACATGGTGTGCACAATACACGCACGATGTACGCATGTTAGACGCACATTGTACATTCGGTAAATACATGATGAGCGATACAGAACGATACACGATATAAGCGCGCACGCTACACGATAGACAGATTACACGTTATACGATAACTTTGGGACTTCACATTTTATCTTAATTTAGACCTTTTAATCAGACCGAAAGAATCAGATCAATTAGAAGCTTTATACCTTAACAATAACAAGGGCTGTCAGTAGGACAGCGCGCTCGACTTTTTTAGTGCTTGCCAATAAAACAAAACTTTGACAGTGAAGGGCACACAAGACTTTAATAAGGAATTTCTAAGTTCAAATCAAGAAACATTTTCACAGAGTTATCTTCTTTTGCTTACAGATAGGTCTCATGATGGTACATAAGTACTCCAACTTCCAAAGTAATATCTCAAATGGTTAAGTCAACAAGTGGACAAGAATGAAAATTTTAACTGAGTTTCTAAGTCAAAAAGGGCCATAATTCAAATAAAATCCTTTACAAAATTACCTTCTCCTGCCAATGTTTGGGGATCATGATGGTAAACAAGTATTCCAACTTTCAAAATAATATCTCAAACAGTTTAGTCAATCAAAGGACTGAAAGTGCTGGAAGATCGGTTGTCTCTGAACAACACAGTCTGCACACATACATGTGTAAATATCAGGACAACACAGATTGTACACATCACATGTGTAAATATCAGGACACCCTTGCACGAGTAAAGTTATAAACTGGAGACACAACTGTCCACAAATTTTGACCTTTAACCATTTGTGTAAACTTTATTTTTGAGATAGGAACCCATGTGCTTACATTTTGCATTCAGTGACTATGTTCAACTACCCTTTGCAGTATTAAGCTGTGAATGGTAACTGAGAAATGGATTTTGACAAAACTGAACTGAAAATTCATAGTTTGAACAACTTTTAATGCCATTCAAAAGTTATGGGATATGCCCATATGGTTGATTGCATTGTGCCAATTCACTGATTCGGATTTAACGTCGCACTCAACAGCTAAGGTCATATTGCAACGTCCAGCTTTCATGGAGGAGGAAGACCCTAGGTGCCAATTCTGGCATATTTCAGTCACGAGCGGGCACCTGGGTAGAACCTAGATAGCTCCCAGACATAAAAGAATTCGACCCAAGTAGGGCACGAACCTACAGCGCTGAGGGACAAGTAAACATCAGTCAATGACCTCAACCACTCGGCAACTGATGCCATTGTTTGATGCCAAGCAATTGTTTGAAGTTTCAAGGCTTTAATGGTTACCGAGAACATGAATTTTAAGAAAGCTTAACACAATTCGTATGTAGGTCATGATGGTAAACAAGTATGGTTAGTTTCAAAGCAATACCTCCAATGGTTTTGAAATAAAGTGAGGTGGTACGAAAAACTTAACCAAGCTTGGTTGGGGTAATACTTTATGGGGGTAGTAATAAATTTAAAGTAAAATTAAACAGACTGTTAAGTATTATAACTTTTCTCACCCATTTTGGGATGAAATTTGTAAAACTTTCTAGGATACGAACCAAAAACAGGTTAAAACTCATTTGCAAAATTATTTTGGACCCTCTGTAGAATAATGGAATGGTCCAATTGCATGACACAACTCTGCATCCAGTGGTGGACAGCAGATTCAATTAGAACCCTGGAGAAGACACATCTCACAGCCTAGATTATACAGTCTCAAGATGCCATATATGGTGTTAACACATACATGTATGTACATGAAACATATAATCTTATATGGAATTATATGTTTATTTGACATACTGATGATGAAGAAGATACAATGAACATCAATGGATGGTTAATTACTGGGCAGAAAAGTGATGTACATTCCATATTAAATTTATGTGATGGCATTTTTGGCCTGGGGACTGAAAGTCTCCTAGGCTTAAGTTAGCATACCACATTTCAAACACTACTGACAATTTAACTGTGCTATGTGCAAATAACAACTGTAAACATGCACTTTGGGAAAGTAGTGCAAGACAGACCAGATCAATCTTTTGTTTGAATGTCGCATACAATAAGAACATAATTTAATTACAAACAAGAGCCATGTTACACATGGTTAATCCCCCCGCCGGGAAGAAGTTACCTGAAGGTTGTACTTTCGTACATTTTACTTGGTGAGAGGAAATCCTTAAAAAGCCATATAGTTATGGTCATGCTGGGTACAGTTTTCAAGTAAGTGGAAAAAGAATAAGGCAATGAAGAGAAGGTTTGCAAAATTATATTAATGTTCATTATCAGTATAGGTATGATATTTTTCTATTTGACTAAAAGTAGGCAAGGTAGAGTTATTGTTCTTGCACACTGCACTTCCTACCAATGTGCTATGTCAGTGTATTAAGTTTGAAGAAAATCCCTCAAGTACTTTTGGAGTTATGCTCGAATTTTTTTTTCAAGTAAATCTGATAAAGGGGAATAACTCTAAAAGTAGGCAAGGTAGAGTTATTGTTCTTACACACTGCACTTCCTACCAATGTGCTATGTCAGTGTATTAAGTTTGAAGAAAATCCCTCAAGTACTTTTGGAGTTATGCTTCGGACAAGTAAATCTGATAAAGGGAATAACTCTAAAAGTAGGCAAGGTAGAGTTATTGTTCTTGCACACTGCACTTCCTACCAATGTGCTATGTCAGTGTATTAAGTTTGAAGTAAATCCCTCAAGTACTTTTGGAGTTATGCTCTGGACAAAACTTTTAAAGTAAATCTGATAAAGGGAATAACTCTAAAAGTAGGCAAGGTAGAGTTATTGTTCTTGTACACTGCACTTCCTACCAATGTGCTATGTCAGTGTATTAAGTTTGAAGTAAATCCCTCAAGTACTTTTGGAGTTATGCTCTGGACAAAACTTTTAAAGTAAATCTGATAAAGGGGAATAACTCTAAAAGTAGGCAAAGTAGAGTTATTGTTCTTGCACACTGCACTTCCTACCAATGTGCTATGTCAGTGTATTAAGTTTGAAGTAAATCCCTCAAGTACTTTTGGAGTTATGCTCTGGACAAAACTTTTAAAGTAAATCTGATAAAGGGGAATAACTCTAAAGGTAGGCAAGGTAGAGTTATTGTTCTTGCACACTGCACTTCCTACCAATGTGCTATGTCAGTGTATTAAGTTTGAATAAAATCCCTCAAGTACTTTTGGAGTTATGCTCCGGACAAAGTTTTTCAAGTAAATCTGATAAAAGGGGAATAACTCTAAAAGTAGGCAAGGTGGAGTTATTGTTCTTACACACTGCACTTCCTCCCAATGTGCTCTGTCAGTGTATGAAGTTTGAAGAAAATCGCTCAAGTACTTTTGGAGTTATGCTCCGGACAAAATTGGGACAGACGGACGGACGGACGGACGGACGGACGAAGACCATTTCTAATATCCCCTTCGCCTTCGGCGGGGGGATAAACAAGAGCCATGTTACACATGGTTAATCCCCCCGCCGGGAAGAAGTTACCTGAAGGTTGTACTTTCGTACATTTTACTTGGTGAGAGGAAATCCTTAAAAAGCCGTGTAGTTATGGTCATGCTGAGTACAGTTTTCAAGTAAGTGGAAAAAGAATAAGGCAATGAAGAGAAGGTTTGCAAAATTATATTAATGTTCATTATCAGTATAGGTATGATATTTTTCTATTTGACTAAAAGTAGGCAAGGTAGAGTTATTGTTCTTGCACACTGCACTTCCTACCAATGTGCTATGTCAGTGTATTAAGTTTGAAGAAAATCCCTCAAGTACTTTTGGAGTTATGCTCTGGAAATTTTTTTCCAAGTAAATCTGATAACGGGGAATAACTCTAAAAGTAGGCAAGGTAGAGTTATTGTTCTTACACACTGCACTTCCTACCAATGTGCTATGTCAGTGTATTAAGTTTGAAGAAAATCCCTCAAGTACTTTTGGAGTTATGCTCTGGAATTTTTTTTTTAAGTAAATCTGATAAAGGGGAATAACTCTAAACATAGGCAATGTAGAGTTATTGTTCTTGTACACTGCACTTCCTACCAATGTGCTATGTCAGTGTATTAAGTTTGAAGAAAATCCCTAAAGTACTTTTGGAGTTATGCTCTGGACAAAACTTTTAAAGTAAATCTGACAAAGGGGAATAACTCTAAAAGTAGGCAAGGTAGAGTTATTGTTCTTGCACACTGCACTTCCTACCAATGTGCTATGTCAGTGTATTAAGTTTGAAGTAAATCCCTCAAGTACTTTTGGAGTTATGCTTCAGACAAGTAAATCTGATAACGGGGAATAACTCTAAAAGTAGGCAAGATAGAGTTACTGTTCTTGCACACTGCACTTCCTACCAATGTGCTATGTCAGTGTATTAAGTTTGAAGTAAATCCCTCAAGTACTTTTGGAGTTATGCTCTGGAAAATTTTTTTCAAGTAAATCTGATAAAGGGGAATAACTCTAAACATAGGCAAGGTAGAGTTATTGTTCTTGCACACTGCACTTCCTACCAATGTGCTATGTCAGTGTATTAAGTTTGAAGTAAATCCCTCAAGTACTTTTGGAGTTATGCTCTGGACAAAACTTTTAAAGTAAATCTGATAAAGGGGAATAACTCTAAAAGTAGGCAAGGTAGAGTTATTGTTCTTGCACACTGCACTTCCTACCAATGTGCTATGTCAGTGTATTAAGTTTGAAGTAAATCCCTTAAGTACTTTTGGAGTTATGCTTCAGACAAGTAAATCTGATAAAGGGGAATAACTCTAAAAGTAGGCAAGATAGAGTTACTGTTCTTGCACACTGCACTTCCTACCAATGTGCTATGTCAGTGTATTAAGTTCGAAGTAAATCCCTCAAGTACTTTTGGAGTTATGCTCTGGACAAAACTTTTATAGTAAATCTGATAAAGGGAATTACTCTAAAAGTAGGCAAGGTAGAGTTATTGTTCTTGCACACTGCACTTCCTACCAATGTGCTATGTCAGTGTATTAAGTTTGAAGAAAATCCCTCAAGTACTTTTGGAGTTATGCTCTGGACAAAGTTTTTCAAGTAAATCTGATAAAGGGGAATAACTCTTAAATAGGCAAGGTAGAGTTATTGTTCTTACACACTGCACTTCCTCCCAATGTGCTCTGTCAGTGTATGAAGTTTGAAGAAAATCTCTCAAGTACTTTTGGAGTTATGCTCCGGACAAAATTGGGACGGACGAAGACCATTTCTAATATCCCCTTCGCCTTTGGCGGGGGATAAATAAAACAAGAGCTATCACTAAATGTGATTAATACAGGGGGTATAAACAGTACATACAACTTCAAACAATTGCAGAAAGGTCTATAACTTACAGGCTGCATTACACATTTTTTTCTGTTTTAGAAATTACTGCGCTGTTAGCTGATTACAGAAGATAATCATATGCATATCACGGAAAAGTACGGATATGTACGGAAATTTACGGAAACGTACGGAATTCGATTTAAGAGTTTGTAGTTTGATTTTCAAATTTTTGATGTTAATTCATTGACAACTTTCTTATTTACGAACGATTACATATATATTTACCTAAAAGTAAATTTCTTTAAAAAAAAAAATACAATTTACGTACATTCCCGAGAAGGAACTCACGTGATCAAAATCACCCGCCATTTATCGAGGACCCTGCATGTCAAGGCCCAGTGAACGGTTTCACCGATTACAACTACATGGTAAGCAAGAATCATTTTTGGTTTTCCCTGTTATACACATTGTACAGTACTGTATTTATATTTCATTGTTGGTATTGCTTTGTTTATTTCTGTTTCAAGGGGTTGTCCTTGGTACACAATAATTTCCGATCCACATCATCAGATATCGCTTCAAGTTGAACAAAGGGCAGATTGAATTATTTTTATTGTTCTCTCAAACAATTGATATTGTTGACCATGTGATTATTTTTCATTTAATGTACGTTTTATAATAAAACAAACTTCCCTGCCACCCATATATTTGTGAATCATTAATTCTGTGTCATAATTATACTAAATTTCGCCCTATCCACATTCCCGCGCTTTAGGTAAAGCGAAGGTCAAAAGTTGTTTTTAGGGGAGTTAATCTATAACCCCAAGGCCTTCAGCGCTCACAGCACTTTGATTTACATAAGTAGTTTCATCAGTATAAAGGCTATGAGACTATAGCATTTTAGATGTACATATATTTCCAAGATTAATTTTGTTTGCATATCCTATGTACATAACTCTGCTGATATTATGAGGTGGTAATACATGTACATATACTATACATGTAGTGGATCATTTGGAAAAATTGTTCCTGGAATACACATGTAGCATTAGCAAATAAATTGATGGAAGACTGACAACAATATGAAAGAGCTAAGATATATATTACAAATCTAATAAAACCTATTTCAAGGTATACAACTTGAATAAAATCAATTTTTTCTATGTGCCCCTTTCTGAAGTAAGAGTCTGTTATAGTTAAACTGGTAAGAAAGATGCAGGTGATCAGATTTGGCATCTGTATGGCCAGTGGCCAATCCAAACAGGCAAGGATATACTTAATGATCATGATATGGTTGATGTTTCATTCAACTGGAAGTAGTAGGAGTAGGTTTGTAAGCAGAAACCAGCTTACATTTATCCTGAACCCGCCCCCCTATCCCTTCCGTCCCCCACAGATTATAGATAATAGCCAGTGATATTTGTTTAATTATAATTATTATATGGTGCCATACAGACAGTGCAAATTACCATACAGTATGTAATTATATATCAGATATAAATTACAGTTACAGTATTTTATAACTAAAACAGGCATGTAACAAGTACAGTGGTGGGGCAAACCCTACTGACATGTCACCCATCACACTCTGCTAATTTCTGTTATGTGCAGACTATGATTTGCTGAATAATAACAAGATTGAATTTTATGTTTTGGGTTGCCAATATAAATCAACAGCCACTAACAATGAACAAGAGCTGTCCCTCACAAGTGACGAATGCCCCCGAAAGAGGTGCCTCACAGTCTGTGTCCTCTCCATGTGCTCAATAAATGTGCTATGTAATTTTAAAATCCTTCCATGCATGACAGAGTAATCATGCATACAGTATTCCATTACTTTAAACACTAAGTGTGACCTTGACCTTTGAGGTAGGGACTTGGGTCTTGCACGCGACACATCCGCTTGATGTGCTAGACATTTGTGCCAAGTTATTTTAAAATCCTTCAAAGCATAATAAAGTTATAGTCCGGACACAAATGTATGCATATATACAGGATTCCATTACCTATAAACTCTAAGTGTGACTTGACCTTTGTGGTAGGGATGTGGGTCTTGCACACGACATGTCGTCTTGATGTGCTAGACATTTGTGCCATACTATTTTAAAATCCTTCAAGGCATGACAAAGTTACAGTCCGGACACGAATGTGTGCATATATGCATATATAGAGGAATCCATTACCTTCAATCTCTAAGTGTGACCTTGACTTTTGAGCTAGGGACCTGGGTCTTGCACGCGACACGTCGTCTTGATGTGCTAGACATTTGTGCCAAGTTATTTTAAAATCCTTCAATGCATGACAAAGTTACAGTCCGGACACGAATGTGTGCATATATGCATATATAGAGGAATCCATTACCTTCAAACTCTAAGTATGACCTTGACCTTTGAGCTAGGGACGTGGGTCTTGCACGCGACACGTCGTCTTGATGTGCTAGACATGTGTGCCTAGTTATTTTAAAATCCTTCAATGCATGACAAAGTTACAGTCCGGACACGAATGTGTGCATATATAAAAGATTCCATAACCTTCATACTCCAAGTGTGACCTTCACCTTTGAGGTAGGGATGTGGGTCTTGCACGCGACACGTCGTCTTGATGTGCTAGACATGTGTGCCAAGTTATTTTAAAATCCTTCAATGCATGACAAAGTTACAGTCCGGACACGAATTTGTAAGTGGGGACGCACGGACGGACGGACAGACGGACGGACGGACAGACGGTCAGACGGACAGACGGTGCGATTTTAATATGCCACCCTTCGGGGGCATAAAAAGCTTGTTTACTACTACAATTGAAACACTAAGTATTTGTTAAATATAAAAAATTGCATTTATACAAGAATTGTTTAGGATTTTGACTAGTGACCTACAGGAAGCGGTCTGATAGCAACTGGAGTAAATTAGGTAACTGAATTTTATCAGTCATTTGACAGTCTACTATGTTATTTTCCAACAACCTCTACATGTATACACATTTACTTAAGGCTTTTCCCACAGGATGGCCAGGTCGCACTGTTTTGCGGCAATACGTGTTTTTTTAAGTTTCAATTCTCTACATCATCCATCAAGGATAGTGGTTCGAATCCTGGCATATATTTCTGTGGGTGAGTATGGAATGTCCTGGATGATGGCCCATAAAACAGGCCCCTTTTGTCTGCATCATCTGCTCTCATTACCAGATATTATTATAAACCTACATGAGCTGGGCACTATGACATGGTTACTGGTAAGCCTGTTATTAGGCATTGATAACATTTTTGAATAATAATTATGTTTTCAATAACTCTAGTCTTTTTATTTCATTGAGACCAGAGATGATAGTGAATCTGAAAATATATACAATAAAGCAAGTTTTTTAGGTTGATGATGTAAAAGCCAGCTCAATGCAGTGTCTATTGTTATCATTTCTGTTGTATAAAACCGGTTATAGAGTATTCCTGATAAATGGAACAATAATTTGCCAATTTGCATATGATGGCAACAGACCTGTTTAGATGGATTACAACAGCTGAAGCTACTACACCAGAGCCTGGATTTTTAGACCCATCTGTGTATATATGTAGATGTCCAGAGTAAAAAATATCTGATATTCATTTGATTTTCTAACTTTGCGAGATAAGGTATGTCAGATTTTTTCATTTTGTTTTCATAGGGCACTTGTAGGAGAATCTTACAAAATAGCCGTGCTTTATGATCTCACCGACCAAAACCTTCACTTTCGCTCAATATTTAAGAATCTATTCCTGGCGCCTCAGTCTAAGGGGCAGAACCCCAGCCTCAAGTTCAAACAGGTAGGCAGGAGTAGAGGACAATGCACTTAGGTCCAGCCGGAGGCCTTTATTTTGGACAATGTGGACCCTGTTTTGAATGACATCGACGCTTTTGATGAGACTCAAACTAATTAATCAGTCAAAGACACTACCTCATTACCTTTCTCTTTATGTGAGCTAAAGGATTATATTAGTATAATTCATAGTTTTAATTCAATATCGGGAATTTTAAAAGGATTACCAGGATTACCCGAAACAAATTTTGATTGCACTTTAAATAATTTCGTAAAAGTGTAGTTGATTCGGGGTATTATTTGCATCAAAATGGAGATGTGCACGCTAAGTAAAACGATTAACTACGGAATACACCATCGAATCGTATGTATACCGTATGCATTATTGTGCATCGGGAATCGTATATCGTGTATAGTATATGGTGCACGTTGCACAATGAATGGTATGATATGATACACGCTATACGATGACAAAATACACGATGAGTGCACGCACGTTATATGCATGTTACAGGCACGTTATTCGCACGATATACGCAAATTTTGATAACTGTATGGAGCGGACACAAAATACAGATATATGACCTTTGATCTCTAATTGTGATTTTGACCTAGAGCTGATGTGGTTGGTTCACAGATTCTGCACATCCTGTAGTTTAGGTGAGCATCTGACCAAAGTTTCATGAAAATCTGTTGAGGGGCTTAGGAGATATGGAGCGGACACGAAATGCAAGACTGGACCCTTTGACCTTGAGCTGTGATCCTGACCTTGATCCGGCACAGTTGGTTCATGGGTTCTGCACATTAGGAGATATGAAGCGGACACGATTTTGACAGGCCAGGACAGGACAGGTCAGACAGACAGACAGACAGACATGGAAAAAACAGACAGACAGACATGGAAAAAACAGACAGACAGACATGGCAAAAACAATATGTCTCTCCCATACAGTAAACTCTACTTATAAGGAACTCTTCAGGACCTATCAAATTTGTTCCTAACATCCGAAGTTCCTTATACAGTAGACTCTGTATATATCGACTCCGGAGAGAACATAACTTTGGATATAACAAACAGATTTTTTTCCCTTCTTTGTTTAATGTTACAATATATGGTTAATATTGTATTCGGTTATAAGGAAACTTCAGATGTAAGGAATAATATTTTCTGTCCCCACAATGAAAAGTATATATCAAACTGCAAATATGTTCCAAAGAGTAAAATATATCTGTTGACATTGCATTTTTCCTTTGCCGTCTGCATTGTATTTTTCATAGCGCACTTGTAGCTATAATTCATAAAGGTAAATCATTACACATGTGTAACCTTTTGGTAAACTAGTTAAATGAGAATACAAACATAATTGCTAAGTATGATATGATAATATTTTATGTAAATAATTGTGATCGTTTTTTTATAAAAAGATGCAGATGGAAAAATACCTTGTTAAATATTTTAAGTTATGGCAAGTGAGCGAAAATCAGCTTTCTACAATTGTATTTGTTAAGGTATTGCCAATTAAAACATGAGCCGTCTTTTTTATGTTTTATTAATCCTTGCAATTATCTAACATAGGTTTATGGATATAGAAAAGGATAACAGTTACAGATATTTATAACTCTTCAAAAGGAGGTAGGAAAATAAAAATTAACTATAATTAAATTAACTAGAGCTATCACTAAATGTGATTAATACCCCCAAAAGGATTGCTTTATAAACTGAAGAAGTTCGTAGTAACATAATACCTTGCAAACAAACTAAAAAGAGATATTGTTCTTAGCAGTTCCTCTCATTGTGCTTGACCATTGTATGAAGTTGTATTGAATTCCAACTTGTAGTTTTCGAAAAATGCACCAGACAGGGAAAAGTAACAAAGGGCAATAACCCTGTAATTAGTCAAGATGGAGTTATGGTTACTGTGCACTGCACTTCCTCTCACTGTGCTTGACCATTGTATGAAGTTGTATTGAATTCCAACCAGAAGTTTTCAAGTTATGCTCCGGACAAGGAAAAGTAACATAGGGTAATAACTCTGTAATGAGTCAAGATGGAGTTATGGTTCCTGTGCACTGCACTTCCTCTAAATGTACTTGACCATTGTATGAAGTTGTACTGAATTCCAACTAGTAGTTTTCAAGTTATGCTTCGGACAAGGAAAAGTAACAAAGGGCAATAACTCAGTAAATACTCAAGATAGAGTTATAGTTCTTGTACACTGCACTTCCTCTAAGTGTGCTTGATCATTGTATGAAGTTGTATTCAATTCCAACTTGTAGTTTTCAAGTTATGCTCCGGACAAGGAAAAGTAACAAAGGGCAATAACTCTGTAATTAGTCAAGATGGAGTTATAGTTCTTGTGCACTGCACTTCCTCTCAATGTGCTTGACCATTGTATGAAGTTGTATTGAATTCCAACCAGTGGTTTTCAAGTTATGCTCCGGACAAGGAAAAGTAACAAAGGGCAATAACTCTGTAATTAGTCAAGATGGAGTTATAGTTCTTGTGCACTGCACTTCCTCTCAATGTGCTTGACCATTGTATGAAGTTGTATTGAATTCCAACTAGTAGTTTTCAAGTTATGCTCCGGACAAGGAAAAGTAACAAAGGGCAATAACTCTGTAATTAGTCAAGATGGAGTTATAGTTCTTGTGCACTGCACTTCCTCTCAATGTGCTTGACCATTGTATGAAGTTGTATTGAATTCCAACTAGTAGTTTTCAAGTTATGCTCCGGACAAGGAAAATGCAACAGACCGACCGACCGACCGACCGACCGACCGACCGACCGACCGACCGACCGACCGACCGACCGACCAACCACCGGGTGACTCCTATATACCCCCCTAAACTTCGTTTTGGGGGTATAACAATCTTGGTAGAGGTCCACTAGCCAATGCTACAGGCCAAATATCTAAGCTCTAGGCCTAGTGGTTTCAGAGAAGAAGATTTTTAAAGGTTTTCCTATATAAGCTTAATAAATATGTAAAACTAAGTGACCATTAATGCGGGGTCAATTTTGATCCGGGGGTCATCATTTGATCAATCTTGGTAGAGGTCTACTAGCTTATGCTACATGCCAAATGTCTCAGCTCTAGGCCTTGTGATTTCAGAGAAGATTTTTAAAGTTTTTACAATATAAACCTATGTGAAACTAAGTGACCCCTGGTGCGGGGTCAATTTTGATCCGGGGGACCTAATTTGAACAATCTTGGTAGAGGTCCAATAGCCAATGCTACATGCCAAATATCTAAGCTCTACCCCTTGTGGTTTCAGAGAAGAAGATTTTTAAAGGTTTTCCTATATAAGCCTATGTAAAACTAAGTGACCACCAGTGCGGGGTCAATTTTGACCCAGGGGACATAATTTGATTAATCTTGGTAGAGGTCCACTAGACAATACTACATGCCAAATATCTAAGCTCTAGGCTTTGTGGTTTCAGAGAAGAAGATTTTTTAAAGTTTTTCCTATATAAGCCTTTGCGAAACTAAGTGGCCAGTCTTGGTAGAGGTCCACTAGACAATGCTACATGCCAAATATCTAAGCTCTAGGCCTTGTGGTTTCAGAGAAAAAGATTGTTAAAGTTTTTCCTATTTGTTGCCATAGCAACCAGAGTTCTGCATGGAATGGAATTCTTTGAACAATTTTGGTAAAGGTTCATGCATGGAACATTCCTGCATAGTTTTATCAACATTGGCCTAGTGGTTTCAGAGGAGATGTCATTTGAATCAAAATGTTGACGAACGACGGACAAAGGACAATCATCAATCAGAAAAGCTCACCCTGGCATAGCCAGGTGAGCTAATAATAGCTACAAGTGCACTATGAAAAATACAATGCAGACGGCAAAAAAAAATTGCAAAATCAACAGATTTTTTTACTCTTCGGATCATATTTGCAGTTCCATGTATACGATTACTTTACTGTACATTTTTCATTGTTGGGCCAGAAAATATTGTTCCTTATATCCGAAGTTTCCTTATAACCAGAGTAGAATATAACTGTATATTTTTACATTAAACAAAGATGGGGAAAAATTGTGCACAAAAAAACTGTTCTTTATATCCATAGTTACGTTATATCCGGAGTCGATATATATGGAGTTTACTGTATACTGTAAAACTCTTTAATTTCGCGACACCGAAATTTCGTGATTTTCGTCTAATTCTGACATTTTTATTAATTCGCGTATTTTTGAATTTGCGAAGTTCAAGATCCTGAAAACCGAAAGTGACGTATTCATTGGATAACCTTGGTTTTTAACTTCGTTTACATTTTTGTGGTATACATTAACCCAAAGCCGAAATTGCTGTTCCCTGTAAAAATGTATACTCTTACTTGTATGTTTGTTAAATTAATCACTCGTACTACATATCACTCGCCTGACATGCACAAACTATAACAGGTTTGTAATTGATCGATTAAAGTTCAGGTAAGCCAACAACCAAAGATGTGCAAACAAATTTTAATTCACACGATTTACAAGTTATTGTCAAACAAACAAAGAGATCAGCTTGTAAAACCTTATTGACACCTGTCATCCGTAATTGTATTAACCCCGTCTGTGTTAATAGACGCTTAGACAATGATCAATTTACAACCTGCCATATTGTTTATTTACGTTTTCGAACATGGGACTCACAAAACAAATTGGGAGTAAAGGGGTGAAACATATACCTTGCATACGGCAAGGTAAGGTCAGTTAACTTCCTAACATACAAAAGGTACGTTTGTAAGTACCACAAATTTGGATGAAATTTAATTCAGATAAGGAATTTTTCATGACATTCTTGAATTCGAGAGGAACTGAAATCGCGAATAGTAGCGAAAATTAAATGATCGCGAATAAAACCTGTTTTACAGTACTATGGGGGAGACATAACTAGAACTATCACTGAAGGTGATGAATACCCTGAACACCCCACTGACACAGTATATAAAATTTATGTAATATTTGATGCTTTAATTATTAGACCTGCACAACTTAAGGCTTCTGTGAAGTATAATTTAATTCTGATCAGGGCTTTGGAGATTAAAAGCGCACAAGATTTTACTATCTAAAGCCCCTGTAACCTTTGCCCTAGTGACCCGAATCATTTACCATGCACAACTAGGCATGGTGCTTATCACTTCTGTGAAGTATCATTAAATTCTGACCAGGGGTTTGGGAGATTAAGCCTCCACAAAATTTTACCATCTCGAGCCCCTGTGACCTTGACCTTTGACCTAGAGACTTGAAACATGGACCATGCACAACTTAGCATTGTACTTATCACTTATGTGAAGTAGCATTAAATTCTGACTAGGGGTTTTCGAGATTTAGCGTCTACAAGATTTTACTATCCCTAACCCCTGCGGCCCTGACCTTTAACCTAGAGACCATAAACATGGACCATGCACAACTAGGCATTGTTCTTATCATTTGTGTGAAGTATCATCAACTTCTGACCAGGGGTATTAGAGATTTAGTGTCCACAAGATTCCATCTACAGATGGACAGACGGACCGACAAGCTGAATCCAGTATACCCTCCCCCCTTACACTTTGTGTTCGGGGGGTATAAAAATGTGACCTGTAAGGTGTTATCAGGGTTTTACAATAATAAGCAGTAGCAGAATGGTTTAACCACAGCATGGCTCATTTTCTATACATATCATCTACATGTTGCAGGCAACCTTCTGCGCAAGTTCTGTTGAAGTCCATTATAAAATGTGACCTTGACAGAGTTAATACAGTTTTACAATAATGGACAGTATCATTGCTGGTTTTTGCACATCATGGCTCTTTTTCTATACAGATCAGCTGAGTTAGTTTCATAAAAGTAAAAAAAAAAATTAATGACAGTTGAGACCTGTAGAGTGTTATCAAGGAAAAGCTAACTGACAGACAGTGGACAAATCACCATAGCATAAAATGTACAAACAAGATCTTTGCAAATTGTTCGCTCTTCATTGGCTCCTGAAATTTATAAAATATATTGTAATTTTTCTACTCGCTCACACCTTGAAATTATTGCCGAAATTTGTAGAACTGAAAATTTGAGTAAACTGAAAGTTAAGAAGGTATCTGTCCTATATCACTTACAGGTAACTCATAAGTTGTTGGATAGAAATCAAAGCTTTCAGCCTCTTTCTTGCCCATTTCTCTTTCTGTCTGCTTTCGTAATCTCTTCAAATTCTTTACCATCAAATTTTTTCTTGTTAGCTGTAAAAATATAAATTAAATACATCTATTTCATGCAGACTATAATTCAACTACAGTGGGACCTGTCTATTCCGAACCTGTTTGGACCAGAAGAAATGTTCGGATTACAAAGGTGTTCAGATTAGAAAGGTTTGCTACCATGGCGATCTAGTACTGTACATGTACGTGTATGTCTGAGGCCAAAGTTAGTATGACGTTTAGAAGGTGGCTCAGACATGATTTTGTTCATGATTTAAAGAAAGAGAAATCAACATTTTATACAGTTTGAAAAAAAACTCTAATAATGAAAACAATTATCTTTCAATTTTTCAACTTTAGAAAAAAAAAATTATCAAATAAAAACCTGAAACGAATGCAACAAACATTTATTGTTCTGTTTTACTCAAAACGTTCCGTTTCAAAAAAAATCACAGCATTTCAGTGTGTCCGTTTTGTTGTCATTTATTGTTAAATGTTAATTTTTTTCCCAGTAACAATTTTCTTCCAACTATTGCCGAATAAAATAATGTTTTATGCAACCTCGTTTAATCTTAAAAGTTACAAAAGATGAGGCCACAGGTCTCACAAGATCAAAGAGGGCGCGCCGACGTTTGATCTTAGTGAAAGCACATGGCATTAAAAAGACCTATATATTTTTGACAGTTTCAGACATGTACAAGTAGTCTGGTCATTTTTGATTATAAAAATACTAGTTTGGAATACATAATGATATGAGTAAGTTTTATTTGGGTGATACCAACATATTTAACACGCTATAAAAATGTACATCGGGCGGCAAATATTTTTGAATTTGATATGTTTACAACACAGAGAAAATTCATGTGTATACAAATTTCTCAAATTTGTCAATGTTATGTAGATTTTCTAAATTGTTTTGTAGTTCTGACAGTTTGTCCTGTGCATGTGTAATTGTGTAATGTATATTTGTAAATATGTTATGTGCATTTACAGGTTGTTCTATAGTCACAAACAGTTTTGGTATTGCTACAAAAAAGCCTGGAAAATGTACAGATTATACAAACAAGAGGGCCATGATGGCCCTTTATCGCTCACCCGAGTACAACTGCTTTTAACAAAGATGCTAGAAATCATAGAAACAACCTTTCTGACAAATTTCCAGGATATTTGGGCTGAAAATGTTACCTCTAGAGTATTAACAAGGTTTTTCCATATTTGGGCTCTGTGACCTAGTTTTTGACCCCAGATGACCCATATTCGAACTTGAGCTAGAAATCATAGAAACAACCTTTCTGACAAATTTCCAGGATATTTGGGCTGAAAATGTTACCTCTAGAGTATTAACAAGGCTTTTCCATATTTGGGCTCTGTGACCTAGTTTTTGACCCAAGATGACCCATATTGAAACTTGAGCTAGAAATCATAGAAACAACCTTTCTGACAAATTTCAAGGGTATTTGGGCTGAAAATGTTACCTCTAGAGTGTTAACAAGGTTTTTCCACATTTGGGCTCTGTGACCTAGTTTTTGACCCCAGATGACCCATATTCGAACTTGAGCTAGAAATCATCAAAACAACCTTTCCGACAAATTTCCAGGATATCTGGGCTGAAAATGTAACCTCTAGAGTGTTAACAAGGCTTTTCCATATTTGGGCTCTGTGACCTAGTTTTGACCCCAGATGACCCATATTCGAACTTGGGCTAGAAATCATCGAAACAACCTTTCTGACATATTTCCAGGATATTTGGGCTGAAAATTTTACCTCTAGAGTGTTAACAAGGTTTTTCCATATTCAGGCTGTGTGACCTAGTTTTTGACCCCAGATGACCCATATTCGAACTTGAGCTACAAATCATCTTAACAACCTTTCTGACAAATTGCCAGGATATTTGAACTGAAACAGTAGCCTCTAGAGCCCTAACAAGATTTTTCTATTTTTGGGTCATGTGACCTAGTTTTTCATCCGAGATGACCCATATTCGAACTCGTCCGAGTAATTACTGGGACAAACATCCTGACCAAGTTTCATGACAACTGAGGCAAAAATGTGACCACTAGAGTGTTAACGAACTAAGTGTGGATGGACGACGGACGGATAGGTTTGTAATAATCTTCGTTCAGCTTGTCTGTAATGGTTTAAGCTGGATTCAGCCTTACCTCATAATGATTTCTAAAGTGTAAAATCTTCTGATGTTCTTGAAGAAACATAGTATCATAGTTAGCATGTAGCCACTCTCTATCACACCAATAGAAATCCCAATCACCATCACTGAAAATACATATAACTTGCTTGACTATGATATGTATGATTATGACACTGTGAAGTTCGGTAATGGACATGTTAAATTTCCTACACGGACAGCACTATTAAATGAAAGAAACCTCGCCATTTATCAAAGATTTAGAATAAATAATCACCAAATCTTGTTATAAATGGTTATATAGGAGTAGATATGTCCTTTTATTTTATGCTATCTTCTCGGTGAGATGTATTCCATATCCAGTCAAAACAAACAAATATCCTCTATATACAATTCACATGATGCAAAAGAAAACATCTAAAAGATCTGACCAACAAGAGCTGTCAGTCGGACAGCATGCTCACCATTTTCAGTGCTTGCCAATTAAACAAAACTTTGACACTTAAAGGCAAAACAAGGATCTGTAGCAAGATATTAAGTCAAGAGTTATCAATCTTTAATGTTTGACATCCCTGGATAATACAGTAAAATTTTAAGTACAAATCAAACTAGAGCTATCACTAAATGTGATTAATACCCCCGAAAGACTGCTTTATAAACTGAGGAAGTTTGTAGTAACAGAATACCTTGCAAACAAACTAAAAAGAGATATTGTTCTTGGCAATAACTCTGTAATATGTCAAGATAGAGTTATGGTTCTTGTACACTAGACCTCCTCTCAATGTGATTGACCATTGTATGAAGTTGTAGTGAATTCCAACCAATAGTTTTCGAATTATGCTCCGGACAAGTAAAAGTAACAAAGGGCAATAACTCTGAAATGAGTCAAGATAGAATTATTGTTCTTTTGCACTGCACTTCCTCTCATTGTGCTTGACCATTGTATGAAGTTGTATTGAATTCCAACCAGTAGATTTTAAATAATGCTCCGGACAAGGAAAAGTAACAAAGGGCAATAACTCTGTAATTAGTCAAGATGGAGTTATGGTTCCTATGCACTGCACTTCCTCTCAATGTGCTAGACCATTGTATGAGGTTGTATTGAATTCCAACCAGTAGTTTTCAAGTTATGCTCCGGACAAGAAAAAGTAACAAAGGGCAATTACTCTGTAAATGCTCAAGATAGAGTTATGGTTCTTGTACACTGCACTTCCTCTGATTGTGCTCGATCATTGTATGAAATTGTTTTGAATTCCAACCAATAGTTTTCAAGTAATGCTGTGGACAAGGAAAAATAACAAATGGCAATAACTCTGTAATTAGTCAAGATGGAGTTATGGTTCTTGTGCACTGCACTTCCTCTCAATGTGCTTGACCATTGTATGAAGTTGTATTGAATTCCAACCAGTAGTTTTCAAGTTATGCTCCGGACAAGGAAAACTAACAAAGGGCAATAACTCTGTAATTAGTCAAGATGGAGTTATAGTTCTTGTGCACTGCACTTCCTCTCAATGTGCTTGACCATTGTATGAAGTTGTATTGAATTCCAACTAGTAGTTTTCAAGTTATGCTCCGGACAAGGAAAATGCAACAGACCGACCGACCAACTCACCGACCGACCGACCAACCACCAGGTGACTCCTATATACCCCCCTAAACTTCGTTTCGGGGGTATAAAAACATCTTCAGAGAATTATCTTCTCTTGCTTACAGATACGATTCATGATGGTACAAAAGTACTCCAACTTTCAAAGTAATATCTCAAATGGTTAAGTCAACAAGTGGAAAAGTATGAAAATTCTAACTAAGTCTCTAAGTAGAAAAGGGCCATAATTCAAATATAACCCTTGACAGAGTTACCTTCTCCTGCCTATGTTTGGGGATTATGATGGTAAACAAGTATTCCAACTTTCAAAGTAATATATATATTTTCAAACAATTCAGTCAAAAAGTGGACTGGTACGAAAAACTTAACCGAGATTTTAAGTCGATAAAGGGCCTTAATTTAAAAAAAATCCTTGACAAAGTTACTTCTCTTGCCTACAGATGGGGGTAATGATGCAAACAAGTATTCCAACTTTCAAAGCAATATCTCAAAGGGTTAAGTCAATAGTGGATTTTACCCATATTTTATGTATTTTCTTAGTCAAAAAAGGGGCATAATTCTGACAAAAACCTTTTCAAAGATATGTCCTCTTGTCTGTGGATGGAAGTAATGATGGTAAATAAGTATGGTAAGTTTCAAAGCAATATCTGTAATGGCTTTGAAATAAAGTGGGGTGGTATGAAAAACTTAACCAAGCTCAATGCACTTTCTAAGTGGAAAAGGGCCATAATTCTGACAAAAACCTTGACAGAGTTGTGTACTCTTGTCTGTTGATGGAGGTTATGATGGTAAACAAGTGTGGTAAGTTTCAAAGCAATACCTCTAATAGTTTTGAAATAAAGTGGGGTGGTACGAAAAACTTAACCCAGGTGTGACACCAACGCGGAAGTGGACGCGAGTAGGATAGCTCCCTTTTTCTTCGAAAAGTTGAGCTTAAAATGGTACAAAAATTTGAATGCAGCAGAAATTTGGTGTCAGTTTGATAACATTCCTTAACTTGAAATTCGTAGTGAATAGATAGGGCTATCCCTGACAATATGCCTAATGTGGCTTCTCAAACAACATCAAAACTGCAATTTCTTGAAAGAACACGTTAAACTATTTAATAAATAAATAACACTCTTTCATAAAATTAACTACACTCTTAACAAATGTAACAAGAGCCATGTTACACATGGTTAATCCCCCCGCCAGGAAAAAGTTACCTGAAGGTTGTACTTTCGTACATTTTACTTGGTGAGAGGAAATCCTTAAAAAGCCGTATAGTTATGGTCATGCTGAGTACAGTTTTCAAGTAAGTGGAAAAAGAATAAGGCAATGAAGAGAAGGTTTGCAAAATTATATTAATGTTCATTATCAGTATAGGTATGATATTTTTCTATTTGACTAAAAGTAGACAAGGTAGAGTTATTGTTCTTGCACACTGCACTTCCTACCAATGTGCTATGTCAGTGTATTAAGTTTGAAGAAAATCCCTCAAGTACTTTTGGAGTTATGCTCCGGACAAAGTTTTTCAAGTAAATCTGATAAAGGGGAATAACTCTAAAAGTAGGCAAGGTAGAGTTATTGTTCTTACACACTGCACTTCCTACCAATGTGCTATGTCAGTGTATTAAGTTTGAAGAAAATCCCTCAAGTACTTTTGGAGTTATGCTCTGGACAAAATTTTAAAGTAAATCTGATAAAGGGGAATAACTCTAAAAGTAGGCAAGGTAGAGTTATTGTTCTTGCACACTGCACTTCCTACCAATGTGCTATGTCAGTGTATTAAGTTTGAAGAAAATCCCTCAAGCACTTTTGGAGTTATGCTTCGGACAAGTAAATCTGATAAAGGGGAATAACTCTAAAAGTAGGCAAGGTAGAGTTATTGTTCTTGCACACTGCACTTCTTACCAATGTGCTATGTCAGTGTATTAAGTTTGAAGAAAATCCCTCAAGTACTTTTGGAGTTATGCTTCGGACAAGTAAATCTGATAAAGGGAATAACTCTAAAAGTAGGCAAGGTAGAGTTATTGTTCTTGCACATTACACTTCCTACCAATGTGCTATGTCAGTGTATTAAGTTTGAAGTAAATCCCTCAAGTACTTTTGGAGTTATGCTCTGGACAAAACTTTTAAAGTAAATCTGATAAAGGGAATAACTTTAAAAGTAGGCAAGGTAGAGTTATTGTTCTTGCACACTGCACTTCCTACCAATGTGCTATGTCAGTGTATTAAGTTTGAAGAAAATCCCTCAAGTACTTTTGGAGTTATGCTTCGGACAAGTAAATCTGATAAAGGGGAAAAACTCTAAAAGTAGGCAAGGTAGAGTTATTGTTCTTGCACACTGCACTTCCTACCAATGTGCTATGTCAGTGTATTAAGTTTGAAGTAAATCCCTCAAGTACTTTTGGGTCCCCCCCCCCCCCCCCCCCCCCTCCCCCCCCCCCCCCCCCCCCCCCCCCCCCCCCCCCCCCCCCCAGTACTTTTGGAGTTATGCTCTGGACAAAACTTTTAGAGTAAATCTGATAAAGGGGAATAACTCTAAAAGTAGGCAAGGTAGAGTTATTGTTCTTGCACACTGCACTTCCTACCAATGTGCTATGTCAGTGTATTAAGTTTGAATAAAATCCCTCAAGTACTTTTGGAGTTATGCTCCGGACAAAGTTTTTCAAGTAAATCTGATAAAAGGGGAATAACTCTAAAAGTAGGCAAGGTAGAGTTATTGTTCTTACACACTGCACTTCCTCCCAATGTGCTCTGTCAGTGTATGAAGTTTGGAGAAAATCCCTCAAGTACTTTTGGAGTTATGCTCCGGACAAAATTGGGACGGACGCACGGACGGACGGACGGACAGACGGACGCACGGACGAAGACCATTTCTAATATCCCCTTCGCCTTCGGCGGGAGGGATAAATAAGCTCTGTCATTTTCATAGCTGTTTTCAGGACTTAGAAAATTTTCAAACATTTTCAGACTAGAAAAAAATTGAATGATATATAATAAGTTCAAGAGGAAAATAGAAAAAAAACATGAAGCAGTTGCAACTATAAATAAATGTTGTACTGAAGATATTCATATTACATTGTATGTACCGAAACAAGCAATCCAGGAGGACTGAACCCAAACAAGTAGAACAAAGAGAGAATATATGAACCAATCATACAAAACCCGTATGTAAGAGAGCTCTTCAGTACAGTTTTTTAAGACAATCGCTATATAGTTTCATCATTTTTTCCAAGCATTGAGAATTCTATGAATTTTTTATTGTTGTTAGGGTTATATACCTAATAAGTCAAAATATAAAGTAAAAAGGATACGTCACTAGCCTTTTTTAAAAGAAATGGACACTTTTTGAAATATACCCTCTGAAACAATGAAAGTGACTGTCTCATGTTTACAAATAATAAAACTCTAAATTTGACAATTCACCATTGTGTTTTATTTAAAATGTTAAGCAATTGTTCAAATTTTTATAAACAACAGGAATTGAGATTTCAAATGTATTCACCTTGAAAATATATCATAAAGAGTTCATGGAACTTTTTAAGCCGGGTTATGATATGCAATCCTAGAGTATATGAAGTCTATGACCTGCGCCCTAACCATTGAAAGTCTCACCTTTTGACCCAAGAGGCATAATTTGAACAAAGTAGGTGGAAAGCCACAAGACAAAGTAACATATCAAATAGATTTTCTTATATACGTCTTTGTAAAACAAGTGACCCCCTGGGAGGGGCCAATATTGAGCCTGGGGGATATGATTTAAACAAACTTTGAAGAAGTCTACTAGGCAATGCTACATGCTAAATACCTAAGCTCTAGGCCCTGTGGTTTCAGAGAGGAAGATTTTTAAAGGTTTTCTTGTATAAGTCTGTGTAAAATCAAGTGACCCCCTGAGTGGGGTCAATTTTGACCAGGGGGTCATAATTTGAACAATCATGGTAGAGGTCCTCTAGGCATTTCTACATGCCAAATATCTAATCTCTAGGTCTTGTGGTTTCAGAGAAGAAAGCTTTTCCTATTTATTGCAATAGCAACCAGAGTTCTGCATGGAATGGTATTCTTGAAACACTTTTGGTAGAGCTTCATGCAAGGAACATCCCTGCATAGTTTCATCCGTGGATGACCCTTGCAAAGCCAGGTGAGGTAAAAATAAAATTGAAAAATTGCCAGATCTTTTTATTACCTGGACTGTGATTTGGTATCAACTTGCAAAATAAAATGACCCCAGATGACCCATATCCGAACTTGAGCTAGAAATCATCAAAACAACCTTTCTGACAAATTTTCAGGATATTTGGGCTGAAAATGTTACCTCTAGAGTGTTAACAAGGTTTTTCCATATTTGGGCTCTGTGACCTAGTTTTTGACCCCAGATGGCCCATATTGAAACTTGAGCTACAAATCATCGAAACAACCTTTCTGACAAATTTCAAGGATATTTGGGCTGAAAATGTAACCTCTAGAGTGTTAACAAGGTTTTTCCACATTTGGGCTGTGTGACCTAGTTTTTGACCCCAGATGACCCATATTCGAACTTGAGCTAGAAATCATTGAAACAACCTTTCTGACAAATTTCAAGGATGTCTGGGCTGAAAATGTAACATCTAGAGTGTTAACAAGGTTTTTCCACATTTGGGCTCTGTGACCTAGTTTTTGACCCAAGATGACCCATATTCGAACTTGAGCTACAAATCATAGAAACAACCTTTCTGACAAATTTCAAGGATATTTGGGCTGAAAATGTTACCTCTAGAGTATTAACAAGGCTTTTCCATATTTGGGCTCTGTGACCTAGTTTTTGACCCCAGATGACCCATATTGAAACTTGAGCTAGAAATCATAGAAACAACCTTTCTGACAAATTTCCAGGATATTTGGGCTGAAAATGTTACCTCTAGAGTGTTAACAAGGTTTTTCCATATTTGGGCTGTGTGACCTAGTTTTTGACCCCAGGTGACCCATATTAAAACTTGAGCTAGAAATCAACCAAACAACCTTTCTGACAAATTGCCAGGATATTTGGACTGAAACAGTAGCCTCTAGAGCCTTAACAAGATTTTTACTATTTTGGGTCATGTGACCTAGTTTTTCATCCGAGATGACCCATATTCGAACTCGTCCGAGTAATTACTGGAACAAACATCCTGGCCAAGTTTCCTGACAATTGAGGCAAAAATGTGACCACTAGAGTGTTAACGAACTAAGTGTGGACAGACGTCGGACGACAGACGACAGACGACGGACGATGGACATTCATCGATCCTAATAGCTCACCCTGAGCCTACAGCTCAGGTGAGCTAAAAAGAGAAACTGTATTGATATTTAAATCTCTAGGAATCTGCAAAATAAACTGTTTGTAACTCAGGGGTTCTGTTAGCGGGCATACGGGTATAAATTAAGTCCAAAAATAGATTCAGTACTCCAAAAGTTAAGACACAAGACAAGTATTGGACGCCCGGAAATAGCGATATACAACCTAATTTGCGACACGTTGTGATACATAATTGGGACGGATTAAAAGTTGATTACTTCTGTAGTTTATCATTGCCTAAAGACATCACAATGTGTCAAAATAATTGATGCTTGCATAATCGCCAATCAACTGACTACCGATAACTTACAAGCGGGCATTTTCTTCTTTAGTCTTGGCAGTTTTTCTGGACGTCCCAATATTATTGATAAATCATGACAGAAATCAAAGGGCAGACGTTCATGACGGGAATTGCCTTGGTATAGTCAGAACAATTAAATATTTTAAAATAATTGCTTTTTACTACTAATTTAAACTAGAACTGTCACAAGAGTGACGAATTATACCCCCACAATACAGCTTTGTCACAGAAGTATGGCAACCATAAGAAAGGAATGGCCACAAGGTCATACATTTCAGTTATTATACAATAAGTTGTGTAAATGTATTGTTTTAATAGCACACAAAATATGTAAGGTTGGAAAGTATGGATTATTATTAAATTTAATAGGTTTATTTCAAACATGTTAATATCACTAACCTCCCTATCAAATTTCATGATCCTAGCCCCAAGCGTTCTTAAGTTATCATCCGGAAACCGTTTAACTGTTCCGAGTCATGTGACCTTGACCTACAGACCTCAAAGTCAAACCTGACCTGTATTTCATGATGTTACACTTGTGTACCAAAAATTATTTCAATAGGTCAAGCCTTTCATGAGTTATCATCAGGAAACAGTTTTACTGTTCAGGATCACCGTGACCTTGACCTTTGGCCTACTGACCCCAAAGTCGAACTTGACCTGTATTTCATGATGTTACAGCTGTGTACCAAAAATAATATAAATCGGTCAAGTCGTTCAGGAGTTATCATCCGAAACCGTTTTACTATTCCGAGTCACTGTGACCTTGACCTACAGACCTCAAAGTCAAACTTGACCTGTATTTCATGATGTAACACCTGTGTATCAAAAATTATTTAAATCAGTCAAGTCTTTCATGAGTTATCATCCGGAAACTGTTTTACTGTTCAGGGTCACTGTGACCTTGACCTTTGACCTACTGACCCCAAAGTCGAACTTGACCTGTATTTTCTGATGATGCACCTGTGTACCAAAAATTATTTAAATTGGTCCAGTCGTTCATGAGTTATCATCCGGAAACTGTTTTACTGTTCAGGGTCACTGTGACCTTGACCTTTGACCTACTGACCCAAAAGTCGAACTTGACCTGTATTTTTTTTTGTTGCACCTGTGTACCAAATATTATTTAAATCGGTCAAGTCGTTCATGAGTTATCATCCGGAAACCATAAAACCAACAGACCGACCGACCGACCGACCAACCGACAAGCTCACTCCTATATACCCCCCCAAACTTCGTTTTGTGGGGGTATAATAAAACTAGAGCTATCACTAAATGTGATTAATACCCCCAAAAGACTGCTTTATAAACTGAGGAAGTTCGTAGTAACAGAATACCTTGCAAAAAAAACACTAAAATAGAGATACTGTTCGTGGCAATAACTCTGTAATTAGTCAAGATACAGTTATGGTTCTTGTACATTGCACTTCCTCTCATTGTGCTGGACCATTGTATGAAGTTGTATTGCATTCCAACCAGTAGTTTTCAAGAAATGCTCTGCGACAAGGAAAAGTAAAAATGGGAAATAACTCTGTAATGAGTCCAGATAGAGTTATGGTTCCTGTTCACTGCACTTCCTATGATACTTCCTATGCAATGTACTTGACCATTGTATGAAGTTAAATTGAATTCCAACCAGTAGTTTTCAAGTAATGCTCCGGACAAGGAAAAGTTACAAAGGGCAATAACTCTGTAATTACTCAAGAAAGAGTTATGGTTCTTATACAATGCACTTCCTCTCAATGTGCTAGACCACTGTATGAAGTTGTATTGAATTCCAACTGGTAGTTTTCAAGTAATGCTCCGGACAAGGAAAAGTAACAAAGGGCAATAACTCTGTAATTACTCAAAAAAGAGTTATGGTTCTTGTACACTGCACTTCCTTTCATTGTGCTAGACTATTGTATGAAGTTGTATTGAATTCCAACCAGTAGTTTTCAAGTTATGCTCTGGACAAGGAAAAGTAACAAAGGGCAATTACTCTGTATTTAGTCATGATAGAGTTATGGTTCTTGTACACTGCACTTCCTCCCATTGTGCTAGATCATTGTATGAAGTTATATTGAATTCCAACTAGTAGTTTTCAAGTAATGCTCGGCGACAAGGCAAAGTAACAAAGGGCAATTACTCTGTAATTAGTCAAGATAGAGTTATGACTCTTGTGCACTGCACTTCCTTTTATTATGTTTGACCATTGTATGAAGTTGTATTGAATTCCCACCAGTAGTTTCTAAGTTATGCTCCGGACGAGGAAAAGTAACAAAGGGCAATAACTCTGAAATGAGTCAAGAAAGAGTTATGGTTCTTGTGCACTGCACTTCCTCTCAATGTGCTTGACCATTGTATGAAGTTGTATTGAATTCCAACTAGTAGTTTTCAAGTTATGCTCCGGACAAGGAAAATGCAACAGACCACCTGACCGACCGACCGCCCGCCAAACCGACCGACCGACCGACCAACCACCTGGTGACTCCTATATACCCCCCCAAACTTTGTTTCGGGGGTATAATGATTAAAATTAATTATAAAGCTATTGTATTTATATCAAAGAAAAGCTGTCTCATGACAGCACGCTCGACTATTCGAAAGCTTGTCAGAAAAATCGGTTTTTTGTCTAAGAACGCAGGACTGGTGCATTGTGTAATTAATTGTCTATAAGAATTAGGTCAATGATATAAAACTTGTTCAAAGACCTTCGTTTATGTACACTACGTGCAAAGCCTAACTCTGGATTACGTAAGCCAACTGGAGGGACGAGGGGGGGAGGGGATAACTTCAAAGAAATACATGACCTTGTATATTTGATCATGAATAACCTTGTAACATTTCAAAATTGATCTGCATGAAATTTAAAAAGCATGACCGCTACATGCTGCATTATTATTTCATGAAATTACAAAAGTAAGTCATTTTGAGTATTTCCATATAATAGTCTGGTAAAAACTGTGACGAAATTCTAAGTTAAAAAGGGGCATAAATATGTCAAAAAGAAAAAAGAGTTGTAAAGACGTTGATAGTAAACATACATTTGAAGTTTCAAGTCAATACGTTTGATAGTATTCAAGATATTAGAGTTTGTAAGTTGAAAAGGGACGTAAATCTGTAAAAAATCAAAACAGAGATGGGATTGTATCCTCAGGTGTAACTGATTATACTAAACATATATTTTGAGTTTCAAGTCAATACCTTTTATAATATTCAAGATATTTTACATTTTAAAAAATTTTAATCAACCCCGACACCGACACCAACTCCAGGGCAAGTGCAATAGCCTCCTTTTTCTTCGTATAGTCGAGCTAAAAATAAATATAAGAATAAAGTTGCAGTACCCCAGCAAAAGTGAAGTGCAATTATATAGGCTCCGATGAAAGAATAAAATGCTGTTTTCAAATTTTTCAGTATGACAGCGCGTTTAACTTTTTTAGTGCGTGCCAATAAAACAAAACTTTGAAATATCAAGATATCAAATATCTCGAAGGGTTAAGGCAACAAGTGGATTTTACTCATATTCAATGTATTTTCTAAGTAGAAAAGGAGCACAAGTCTGTCAAAAACCTTGACAGAGTTATGTTCTCTTGTCTGTTGATGTAGGTCATGATGGTAAACAAGTATGGTTAGTTTCAAAGCAATAGCTCTAATGGTTTTAAAATAAAGTGAGGTGGTACGAAAAACTTAACCAAGCTCAATACACTTTGGAGGCAGTATACGGTTTCAGGCTGTTAGTGACGAATTGGCCAGGGTTAAATTTACAAATTAGAGGTAAAATGCAGATCCAAGTGCATGGTCTTGGTTGATAATATTAATACATGCTATATATGCATTTTCATTGTCAAGTATTGAGATTTAGTGATTTGATGAAAGTGAAACCAGTGACATTGACCTTGCAGTAGTGACGTAATGGCTGCCAAGTACGAAAGCATGTCTGTCTAGAATTAGCCGGGAATGCAATTGACAGGGACCCTTGGACATTTGAAATTTTGAAAAAACGGTATGGAAACCTTGTAGCATGGAGCTTGTTTTCTTGATTTACAGTGTTTCAAGAGTCGGAAACAGTGTAGCAGTTGGTTCCATCAGTGTAGAAGAATTTTCAGTGGTAGTGTAAACATTAGCAAAATGTGTTATTTTGTCGTCAGATTTCGCGATATTTGAAAACACAGAATGCTGAGCTGGTGGATGACGGTTTTGGTTTCGGACTGAAATTACTGGCATTTTTATTGAGTCACACATGATCATGCTAAAAATGTACTACATTTGTTTCAGGTATGTGATTACAGTGTTTGGGTTGTGGTTTTGAAAGTTGTGGAGTCGAGTGTTGTGTGAACAGCCAAGAAAACTGTAGTCTGCCTCCTTTCTAAGTAAAAAAAAAGCCATTATTCTGTCAAAAACCTTGACTGAGTTATGTACTCTTGTCTGTATATGGAAGTTATGATGGTAACTTTGTGCCAGGTGAGCTAAAAAGGAGGGTCCTGTAACCCCGCACAATGTGTATCCACAGATGGGTGGATGGGTGGTGCGGGTTGCGGGTTAGATGGGAAAAACTGCAGATATCCTGATCTGGTATGCAAGAAAATATAGTCTTAATATTACAGCTAGTACACTTTATGCGAAATTTCGAACAACTGAACATGTAAACTAACACTGCCAATTAGCTTCATGAGAAATGGAAAATTCATACTCAATGTTACATAATGCTAATAGTCAGTGTCTTGAATTGTATGCAGTGTTTACTTATTGTAGGCATCAGTTATTTGAAAACGACTTTCACAAAACTAAAACTAAAAAAATGTAAGAACCCTTCTATGTGTAAATGAATACAGTTGTCAAAAATGTTTCTTTTTGAAGTAGAACAGATAATACTATTTATAGCTCATTCAAAGCAGGGATCAGGAAATTTTGAAATCTCAATCGGTCCAGACAAGCCGAAAGTACATCGTTCCCCCACCCACCAAAAAAAAGTTAAAAAAACGTAAAAAAAAAAAAAAAATTAAAGAAAAAAATTTGTACGTGATTTATATATTTTTCAACCAGCTTCCCATTGTTATGCATGATAATGGAACGGTTAAAGTATTTAAATGCCTCCTTTGGATTCCAAAATGTTTCCTAAAACGAAAATATTTATCTACTTTCATTATTGACTAGTAAATCTCACAAGTCGATAAAATAAATGCGCTGTTCACATGGAGCGTTCAATTTTCTAAGGGATAAACTTTACATAGTTTATGCCAAAAAAATAGGAAACGGAATTACTAAGTAATAAGAACAAGAGGTCCAGATGGCCCTATATAGCTCACCTTGGTACAAGTCCACTTGCCTGGTGGAAGATCACTAGATAATGTTATATACCAAATAAGTTTTCCTATATACACCTTTGTAAAACAAATGATCCCCCCCGGGCAAGGTCAATTTTGACCCCAGGGGCATAATTTGAACAAACTTTGAAGAGGTCTACTAGGCAATGCTACATGCCAATTATCTATGCTCTAGGCCTTATGGTTTCAGAGAAAAAGATTTTTAAAGTTTTCCCTATATAAGCCTATGTAAAACTAAGTGACCCCCGGTGCGGGGTCAATTTTGACCCAGGGGTCATAATTTGAACAAACTTGGTGGAGGTACACTAGCCAATGCTACATGCCAAATATCTAAGCTCTAGGCCTTGTGGTTTCAAAGAAGAAGATTTTTAAAGTTTTTACTATATAAGTTCTATGTAAAACTAAGTGACCCCCGTGCGGGGTCAATTTTGATCCGAGGGTCATAATTTGAACAATCTTGGTAGAGGTCCACTAGCCAATGCTACATGCCAAATATCTAAGCTCTAGGCCTTGTGGTTTCAGAGAAGAAGATTTTTAAAGTTTTTCCTACATAAGCCTATGTAAAACTAAGTGACCCCCGTGCGGGGTCAATTTTGATCCGGGGCTCATAATTTGAACAATCTTGGTAGAGGTCCACTAGCCAATGCTACATGCTAAATATTTAAGCTCTAGGCCTTGTGGTTTCAGAGAACAAGATTTTTAAAGTTTTTCCTATATATTCCTATGCAAAACTAAGTGACCACCCCCGCGGGGTCAATTTTGACCTGGGGCTCATTATTTGAACAATCATGGTAGAGGTCCACTAGACAATGCTACATGCCAAATATCTTAGCTCTAGGCCTTGTGGTTTCAGAGAAGAAGATTTTTAAAGTTTTTCCTATATATGCCTATGCAAAAACTAAGTGCCCACCCGCGCGGGGTCAATTTTGACCCGTGGGTCATAATTTGAACAATCTTGGTAGAGGTCCACTAGACAATGCTACATGATAAATATCTAAGCTCTAGGCCTTGTGGTTTCAGAGAAGAAGATTTTTAAAGTTTTTCCTATTTGTTGCCATAGCAACCAGAGTTCTGCATGGAATGGAATTCTTTGAACAATTTTGGTAGAGCTTCATGCAAGGAACATTCCTGCATAGTTTTATCAACATTGGCCTAGAGGTTTCAGAGGAGATGTCATTTGAATCAAAATGTTGACGGACGACGCACAATCATCGATCAGAAAAATATCGAGCCAGTTTTCATAAATAAACTGTGTTCAATTTCGATTAGAACTGATTACGTTCAAAGTCACCCCAACAAAGTTTTGTAATAATTCATGTGTTAGGTATAGGCTATTAAATTTTTGTTGTATGGTTTCGTTTTGAATATTTTTTTATGTCTCTCGGGTTGCCAGTCCGATTAACATTATCTGTCGGCTTGCCCTTTTGACCTTCGGAAACATTTACCTACCGGTTGCAAGTCCGGTTATTTGTTTAATAATGTCCAGTCTTGGTGCCCATAAAAAAAAAAAAAAAAAAAAAAAACAACAATTAGAACCACTAGTTATAATTCTTAAACGAAAAAAAAACATTAAATCTTTTTTTCTATATGTATCTGTATCTTACATTTGAAGTAAAACATGCCAATTTTGTTTTTCTACTTTTGTTTTCAACAAAATGGCCACTTGTGGACAATGTTTTACCAGTGTCTAGAAAATTGGCGTGTTTGACTTCAAATGTAAGGCTGTAGACTAAGCAGAGTAAGATTGTTTACAAAAAGTTAAATGTCTGATGTGAAAACGGCAGCGCGAAAGCATTCATTGGTACTGCACTGGGTATTTTGGTTGTTCCACAGCTTGTGCTAGTAAACCGCCATAGTGTTACGGGCAACATAGAGACCTTTTCAATATATCAAAACTAGAGCTATCACTAAATGTGATTAATACCCCCAAAAGGATTGCTTTATAAACTGAAGAAGTTCGTAGTAACATAATACCTTGCAAACAAACTAAAAAGAGATATTGTTCTCAGCAGTTCCTCTCATTGTGCTTGACCATTGTATGAAGTTGTATTGAATTCCAACTTGTAGTTTTCGAAAAATGCTCCAGACAGGGAAAAGTAACAAAGGGCAATAACCCTGTAATTAGTCAAGATGGAGTTATGGTTACTGTGCACTGCACTCCCTCTCACTGTGCTTGACCATTGTATGAAGTTGTATTGAATTCCAACCAGAAGTTTTCAAGTTATGCTCCGGACAAGGAAAAGTAACAAAGGGTAATAACTCTGTAATGAGTCAAGATGGGGTTATGGTTCCTGTGCACTGCACTTCCTCTAAATGTACTTGACCATTGTATGAGGTTGTACTGAATTCCAACTAGTAGTTTTCAAGTTATGCTTCGGACAAGGAAAAGTAACAAAGGGCAATAACTCGGTAAATACTCAAGATAGAGTTATAGTTCTTGTACACTGCACTTCCTCTGAGTGTGCTTGATCATTGTATGAAGTTGTATTGAATTCCAACTAGTAGTTTTCAAGTTATGCTCCGGACAAGGAAAAGTAACAAAGGGCAATAACTCTGTAATTAGTCAAGATGGAGTTATAGTTCTTGTGCACTGCACTTCCTCTCAATGTGCTTGACCATTGTATGAAGTTGTATTGATTCCAACTAGTAGTTTTCAAGTTATGCTCTGGACAAGGAAAACTAACAAAGGGCAATTAACTCGGTAAATACTCAAGATAGAGTTATAGTTCTTGTACACTGCACTTCCTCTGAGTGTGCTTGATCATTGTATGAAGTTGTATTGAATTCCAACTTGTAGTTTTCAAGTTATGCTCCGGACAAGGAAAAGTAACAAAGGGCAATAACTCTGTAATTAGTCAAGATGGAATTATAGTTCTTGTGCACTGCACTTCCTCTCAATGTGCTTGACCATTGTATGAAGTTGTATTGAATTCCAACTAGTAGTTTTCAAGTTATGCTCCGGACAAGGAAAAGTAACAAAGGGCAATAACTCTGTAATTAGTCAAGATGGAGTTATAGTTCTTGTGCACTGCACTTCCTCTCAATGTGCTTGACCATTGTATGAAGTTGTATTGAATTCCAACTAGTAGTTTTCAAGTTATGCTCCGGACAAGGAAAATGCAACAGACCGCCCGACCGACCGACCGACCAACCACCGGGTGACTCGTATATACCCCCCTAAACTTCGTTTTGGGGGTATAAATATATAAAAAAAATTTTAACATCCCTGCCAAGTTAAATCATCATTGCATGGTCTAGTGGTTTAAGATGCAATGTCGTTTGAAGGAAAATGTTTAGGGACGTACGACGGACATGGGACGCAATGTAATTCTAATAGCTCACTCTGGCACTATGGGCAAAAAATCATCACGTCTATCAGCTGAAAGTACAAAAATACCCAAACCATGAGACAGTGCTAACGTAAGCTTATTTTACGCTAATACTGCAATTTTAAAATTCTGATGTTTGAATTACTTACCTAGCTTTCGTTGTAGTAGTTGTCCCTGTTATTGAGTTACTTGTTGCACTGGTCTGGGTACTACAACATTCACAACACAACACTCAACAAGCATAATATTTCAAAACATTCAGTATAAACGGACAAAGGTATTGTTATAATTATATCGCTCACCACATACCATTGTACTTACCTAAGGAAGTCAACGGTTGCGACTTCATTTCAAGCGATTCATTAAGTGCTATGGAAGTCACTGGTTTCTAGGGCAAGTCACTGGTTGCTATGGAAGTCACTTGTTCAAAGGGGAAATCACTTGTTGCTAGGGGAAGTAACTGGTTGCTAAGGAGTCACCGGTTGCCATAGGAACTCATTTTACACGTCAATACCAAATATCTTGTGGTTTTGGAGAAGATTTTTTCTTAAGTTTTCCCTATACAAAGTGACCACTATGGGCAGGGTCAAATTTGACCCATGGGGTAGAGGTTGACTAAACAATGCTGTAATACTAAATATCTTGACTCTTGGCCTTATGGTTTTGGACAAGAAGATTTGAAAAGTTTTTCCAACAGAAACCTATGTAAAATCAAGTCACCACCACAAGCAGCATCAATTTTGAGCCGGGGTCATACTTTCAACAATCTTAAAAAAGATCCACTTCACAATGCCACATGCTAAATATCTAAGCTCTAGGCCATGTGGTTTCAGAGAAGAACTTTTTCCTACATAAGTCTATGTAAAATCAAGAAACTCACATGCGAGATCAATTTTGATCCAGGGATCATAATTTAAAGAATCTTGGTAGAAGTCCACTAAGTTATACCACAATGCTAAATACAGTACAGGCCTGGAGGGTTATGCAAACAAGAGGGCCATGATGGCCCTGTATCGCTCACCTGTCTACCATTGGCAAAAATAAAAAGGTTATTAATAGCAGAAAGGATCAATTTTTACCTTTGGCTCATGATATCCTCTTAATAAGCCTATGTAAAATCAAAAGACCCCCCCCCCCCAGGCAGGGTTAATTTTGACCCTGAGGTCAGGATTTGAACAATCTTGGTAGAGAGTCAATTATTGCCTCATGCTCTAAGCTCTAGGCCTCATTATTTTGCTGTCTGATCATGATCTGCACTGTTGGCTATTCATTTTTTTGCTGTCTGATCATGATCTGCACTGTAAGCTATTCATTGTATGTTGGCTGGTCATGATCTGCACTGTCAGCTTTTTATTTTTTGCTGTCTGATCATGATCTGCACTGTTTGCTATGCATTATTTAGCTGTCTGATCATGATCTGCACTTTCATAATTTAGCTGTCTGATCATGATCTGCACTTTCATTATTTTGCTGTCTGATCATGATCTGCACTTTCTGACAAATTTCAAGGATATCTGGGCTGAAAATGTAACATCTAGAGTGTTAACAAGGTTTTTCCATATTTGGGCTGTGACCTAGTTTTTGACCCCAGATGACCCATATTCGAACTTGGGCTAGAAATCATCTTAACAACCTTTCTGACAAATTTCCAGGATATTTGGGCTGAAAATGTTACCTCTAGAGTGTTAACAAGGTTTTTCCATATTTGGGCTGTGTGACCTAGTTTTTGACCCCAGGTGACCCATATTAAAACTTGAGCTAGAAATCAACCAAACAACCTTTCTGACAAATTGCCAGGATATTTGGACTGAAACAGTAGCCTCTAGAGCCTTAACAAGATTTTTCTATTTTTGGGCTCTGTGACCTAGTTTTTGACCTCAGATGACCCATATTCGAACTCGTCCGAGTAATTACTGGGACAAACATCCTGACCAAGTTTCGTGACAACTGAGGAAAAAATGTGACCACTAGAGTGTTAACGAACTAAATGTGGACGGACGACGGACATTCATCGATCCTAATAGCTCACCCTGAGCCAGCTCAGGTGAGCTAAAAAAACTCGAAGTGTAAAGTTTTTATGCCCCCTTCAAAGAAGAGGGGTATATTGATTTGCAGAAGGGTCAAGGTCACTACTAAAAAATTTTTTTTTTTCAATACGGGTTTTTCACAGACCTCTGCGCATGCACGACATCCATGTATATCGACCTTATTAGCAACTGAGGGGGCAGTTACATGCCACTGCATAAGCGATGTATACTGATATATTGATCTATCATTTCATTTATATTTGTTTTATAAAACACTTTAACGAGATTGTTAAAAGCCATTTACTGATGTTTAATGATATATTATTCTTTTAATCATTCAAATATATTTAAAGTTATTATTTAGAATGATCATTGAAAAAAGTAAACGACAAACACATTCACTCGGCGGTTATTTTCTTTCATGAAATGGTACGGTAACAGTTTTAAATATATTTTACTTAAACCTTTTTAATGTTTCCCCTTTTGTCTAAATGGGGATATGATTTAAAAAATTTCATAATCTCTGCAACGATTAAAATTTTTAACAAGAGCCATGTTACACATGGTTAATCCCCCCGCCGGGAAGAAGTTACCTGAAGGTTGTACTTTCGTACATTTTACTTGGTGAGAGGAAATCCTTAAAAAGCCGTATAGTTATGGTCATGCTGAGTACAGTTTTCAAGTAAGTGGAAAAAGAATAAGGCAATGAAGAGAAGGTTTGCAAAATTATATTAATGTTCATTATCAGTATAGGTATGATATTTTTCTATTTGACTAAAAGTAGGCAAGGTAGAGTTATTGTTCTTGCACACTGCACTTCCTACCAATGTGCTATGTCAGTGTATTAAGTTTGAAGAAAATCCCTAAAGTACTTTTGGAGTTATGCTCCAGAAATTTTTTTTTTCAAGTAAATCTGATAAAGGGGAATAACTCTAAAAGTAGGCAAGGTAGAGTTATTGTTCTTACACACTGCACTTCCTACCAATGTGCTATGTCAGTGTATTAAGTTTGAAGAAAATCCCTCAAGTACTTTTGGAGTTATGCTCCAGAATTTTTTTTTCAAGTAAATCTGATAAAGGGGAATAACTCTAAAAGTAGGCAAGGTAGAGTTATTGTTCTTGCACACTGCACTTCCTACCAATGTGCTATGTCAGTGTATTAAGTTTGAAGTAAATCCCTCAAGTACTTTTGGAGTTATGCTCTGGACAAAACTTTTAAAGTAAATCTGATATAGGGGAATAACTCTAAAAGTAGGAAAGGTAGAGTTATTGTTCTTGCACACTGCACTTCCTACAAATGTGCTATGTCAGTGTATTAAATTTGAAGAAAATCCCTCAAGTACTTTTGGAGTTATGCTTCGGACAAAGTTTTTCAAGTAAATCTGATAAAGGGGAATAACTCTAAAATTAGGCAAGGTAGAGTTATTGTTCTTACACACTGCACTTCCTCCCAATGTGCTCTGTCAGTGTATGAAGTTTGAAGAAAATTGCTCAAGTACTTTTGGAGTTATGCTCCAGACAAAATTGGGATGGACAGACGGACGGAGACCATTTCTAATATCCCCTTCGCCTTCAGCGGGGAGATAAATATACAGGCATGATAATTAACTTCACGGACCTAAATACACATATGGTCCATGTAAACTGAAATAAAACAGCATGTACAGCGGTCTTTTTTTGTTTTCTGTCTAAATATCTTTTAAATAATATGACGATGAAATTAATAGATATAAATTTATATTTTTACAGATCTTTACATTATTAATCATGTCAGAAGAAAGAAAACGACCACGTCGCGTTTTTCATTTATTTATTTTTTGTATCATCATATGAATACCATTATTTGGTACTATAACAACACTTTTAAAGCTATGAGAATTATTTTCGTGTTTCTTAAAAAGAAATCATTTTGTGTAAGCAACAGCAGCGTTTTGAATTGATATTCTTAATGATTAATATATACTTTTACCCGGAAAAGTAGAAGAATAAATAAATAAAAAGTGCCCGTACACCCGTTTATATACTGCAAGTTGTAGAAGTATGTTAGCATTTTTAAAGCATTTTCTCTCTTTTCATTTACCTCTTTCAGTATTATGGCAACACTTTCCAACTTTTATTATTAAAACTTTTTTCACCCGTTTTTTTCATCATCTGTTTTCAAACTGATTGCGGAGCTATGTACATGGGTCTGTTTTTCTATTTATATTAATTTGCTTTCTTTAGAATATGTTGCTGACATCGTAAAATAATCGTTCGTAGATTATTTTAAAGTTATGATTGATGTGATTGTAGTAAGTTAGTATAGGTCCATGCCCTTAGAAGTTGACGAGTTACGGACAGAAACTCTCACGCTGTACTTGCCATTACTATTTATCATTATTGACTTCCGTTTTTCAAAAAAATTTGCTTTGACATTTTTCAAAACGTTTTATTGAAATTTAATTCATAACTTTTTTATTCCTTTGTTTAGATAATAAAGTAATTTAATGTAATTTACAGTTAACCGTATAAAATAATAGTTAATACACAAAATCCATTCTAGAAGTGTTTCTGTTTGAAGAAAGAAAAACCACGTATTTCCTTTGCTTTATTTTTTAATTCTAATACAAGTATGAATTTACTTAACTTATTAAGAAATACGTTACTAATATTTTGTTGAAATGCTGAAAGTACAGTTTAAACTTCTATTAATTTCTGTAATCATTTAGGCCAGTGTTTTTTTATTTGTCGTTACTCGAATCCGCCACCCCTATTTTTTCGTATTTTCAAAAAAAAAATAAAAACAAGAGGGCCATGATGGCCCTGTATCGCTCACCTGTCTACCATTGGCAAAAATAAAAAGGTTATTAATAGCAGAAAGGATCAATTTTTACCTTTGGCTCATGATATCCTCTTAATAAGCCTATGTAAAATCAAAAGACCCCCCCCCAGGCAGGGTTAATTTTGACCCTGAGGTCAGGATTTGAACAATCTTGGTAGAGAGTCAATTATTGCCACATGCTGAATATCTAAGCTCTAGGCCTCATTATTTTGCTGTCTGATCATGATCTGCACTGTTGGCTATTCATTTTTTTGCTGTCTGATCATGATCTACACTGTAAGCTATTCATTGTATGTCGGCTGGTCATGATCTGCACTGTCAGCTTTTTATTTTTTGCTGTCTGATCATCACCTGCACTGTTTGCTATGCATTATTTAGCTGTCTGATCATGATCTGCACTTTCATAATTTAGCTGTCTGATCATGATCTGCACTTTCATTATTTTGCTGTCTGATCATGATCTGCACTTTCTGACAAATTTCAAGGATATCTGGGCTGAAAATGTAACATCTAGAGTGTTAACAAGGTTTTTCCATATTTGGGCTGTGACCTAGTTTTTGACCCCAGATGACCCATATTCGAACTTGGGCTAGAAATCAACTTAACAACCTTTCTGACAAATTTCCAGGATATTTGGGCTGAAAATGTTACCTCTAGAGTGTTAACAAGGTTTTTCCATATTTGGGCTGTGTGACCTAGTTTTTGACCCCAGATGACCCATATTAAAACTTGAGCTAGAAACGAAACCCTTTCTGACATTGCCAGGTTTGGACTGAAACGTAGCCTCTAGAGCCTTAACAAGTTTTTCTTTTTTGGGCTCTGTGACCTATTTTGACCCCAATGACCCATATTCGACCCGTCCGAGTAATTACTGGGACAAACATCCTGACCAAGTTTCGTGACAATTGAGGAAAAATGTGACCACTAGAGCGTTAACGAACTAAATGTGGACGGACGACGGACATTCATCGATCCTAATAGCTCACCCTGAGCCAGCTCAGGTGAGCTAATAAAAAAAAAATTCAAAAATTTTTTTTTTGATTAATTTAATCAAATGTTTGCCAAAATAATTTAATCAAATGCTTATTATGCCAAAATTGTTACAAAAAGTAAGTTTCCATCAATAAAATTGTGTCATAGCCACTTCTTGCAAGTATTTGATACCTTAAATTTGAAATAGTCAGCCGAAAATCACCGATTTTTCGTTTGTCATCTATTTTCGCGACCCCGATTTTTGTCAATTTTTCAAAGAAAACAGTGTTCAGAAGACTCAAAAAAGATAACAATACATTTTTTATGTGTTTTAACACAAATGCTTGCTGCTTTGTTACTGACGCCAGTATTTTTTATCTGAAAATTTAGTGAATTTTTCAGTGCGATTTTGGGCCGAAATTCGGCACCATTCCCCTCCTAAAATGATATTTATTATCCCCCAATTTTTGACAAAAAATTTCCCCTCAAAATATTGACAAATTTGTTTGACTTAACTTAAATGCTGATAAATGTTTTTGATTAATTTAATTAAATGTTGGCCAAATGTTTTATAAAAATGCAACTTCCCATCAATCAAAAAGTTTCAGAATGATTTCTTGCAATCACTTGTTTCCTTACATGTGAAAAAGTCAGCTGAAAATCGGCGATTTTTTGTTTGTCACTTATTTTCGCGACCCCGATTTTTGTTATTTTTTCAACGAAAATGGTGACCAGAAGACTCAAAAAAGATAATATATACAATGTTTTCAATTGAAAATAGCAGTATTCGTTTTATTCATGCAAGGGCATTTTGCTCGGGGGAGGGGGGGTTCTTTTTTCGGATTTTAGAAGAGAAAGCAGGTCTGCGATGAAACAAAGTTTGTCATGTATAAAAAAAAATCTTTTTTTTTTTTTCTCTCCTCCGTACGGAGCTTTTTAATTTCATACCTCGAGTAACAAGAAATAAAAAAATTCTGGCCTTATTCTTCGAATAGTTGAGCTAAAGATTAAAAATTTCCTATAGGCCCCTTCTCTGCATAGGCCACCAGTATGAATATTAATCTTTTTTAACGTATAGGCCACAACCTATTGTCCGGAAATTACGGTATTGATTTTTCCTGATGGGACATGAGGCATTGAGTGCAAAATGGTGCCAAGTAGTATTGCAGTACTAATTTACTTTAAAAAATCAAAGTAATACAATATTTTTGGAATTTGAGTAAGATTTTAGTGTTTTGAAATAATAGTGAATTCGCTCATATAAAAAGAAGAGGAAGTTGGATTAACACCTCTTCTTCTAGTGCAAGTGTACCTTTTCTGATTCTTGAAAAAAGTTGCAAATAGTTGGGATACACGCATAGTCAGCTCAAGTGTATTTTCTACAGGAAAAGATGAATAATTAAAATGGAACAATGAGAAATAAGCATAATTATGAAGAATTTCATAAACAAGATCAATATCAATGAACCCATCATGTTTAGGCAAGTGCAGAACTCAAATCTTCAAACTTATTATCCCATATCATGTATGTGTGATCCAAGTCTTTACTGATATGACTGCATACTGGGGTTGTGTGTTCAGATGAGGGTCATAAAATTTCGATGACAAAGCTATAATACTGTTCTCATTGAAACACATGCTATGTTAATGGACACTTTGCTTCTTATAGTACTCTCAGAACTTTGATTTTTAAATGAGTTGTGGAAACTTTAAAACAAGAGAGCCAAGATGGCCCTATATCGCTGAAGATCATCAATAGCAGAAAGGGTCAATTTTGACCTTGGGCTCTTGATTTTCCTCTATATAAGTCTATATTAAATTAATAGACCCCAGGGTCATGATTTGAACAATCTTGGTAGAGGGTCACCAAGTAATGCCACCTGCTAAATATCAAAGCTCTAGGCCTTGTGGTTTCAGAGAAGACTTTTTAAAATTTTCATATATAAGCAAATATAAAATCAAGTGACCCCCAGGTGGGGTCTTTTTTAACCCAGGGGTCAAAATTTGAAGTTTTTCCTTTCTGTTGCCATAGCAACCAGAGTTCTGCATGGAATGGAATTATTTGAACAATTATGAAAGGGCTTCACGCAAGGAACATCCCTGCCAAGTTATATCATCATTGTCCTATTGGTTTCAGAGGAGATGTCATTGGAAGGAAAATGTAAACGGACTTGGGACATACGCCAGAAGGAATGTGACCCTTATAGCTCACTCTGGCACTTCGTGCCAGGTGAGCTAAAAACAAATCTCACAATATAAGTAAATCCATACAGGCTTCAAATTTAAATTTCAATTATTTGCATGCAGACTGTATAACTAACTCCCTTGGTGGACCCAATAGCTAGATAGCATGGCTCATCAGCTTCTGATATATGTGTGATCCACAAGGAAGTTAATAAAATCTCAAACTTAAACATTCCCTCTGTAAGGTAAGTCTTGTTTAATCTGTCCATTTCAAATGATATAATTATTTTAATCCTTGAGCTGACAATTCTTACAAAGACTGGCACAAATATTACAAGCAAAACAACTGTTTCACAAAAATACTATGTTTTAAGCTCACAATATACTTACTTTCATCACATTTCCTTCCTGGATGTATGAATATGTTGTTAAAAGTGCTTGTCTAAACTCTACAGTATGATTTTATAGGCTAATTTTTAACTACTGTATTAAATGGCCAAAAGGGCCAGTATCACTCTACTGTCTGAGTAAGTTTTGTGAAAATATTTTGGAATGTTACCAAAGAAAAGCTAAAAGAGGTCACTGTGACCATGACCTTAACCAACTGATCACAAAAACAGTAGGGTTCTTCAACTTGGCAAGACCAATCATCCTATGAAGTTATTTTTGGTAATCAGATCTCAAAATGTTGAGCAGAAATTATTTTCAAAGTTCAATCAATGTAGCCTTGACCTTTCACCAATTGAGCTAAACAAGAGGGCCATGATGGCCCAATTATTAACCTGAATACAAGTCCACTTGCCTGATGGGTGTGGTCAATTTAGACCCAAGAGGCATGACTTGACCAAAGAAAGTGGGAGACCACTAGACAATGTTACATACCAAATAGAATTTCCTATATACATCTTTTTAAAACAAGCGACCCCTGGGCGGGGCCAATATTGACCCCAGGGGTACGATTTGATCAAACTTTAAAGAAGTCTGCTAGGCAATGCTACATGCTAAATATCTAAGCTCTAGGCCCTGTGGTTTCAGAGAAAAAGATTTTTAAAGTTTTTCCTACATTAAGCCTATGTAAAATCAAGTGACCCCCTGAGAAGTGTCAATTTTGACCTTGGGGTCATAATTTGAACAGTCTTGGTAGAGGTCCACTAGGCATTTCTACATACCAAATGTCTAATCTCTAGGTCTTGTGGTTTCAGAGAATTTTTTTACAAAGTTTTTCCTATATAAGCCTATGGAAAAACAAGTGGCTAGTGGACTTCTACAAAGATTGTTCAAATTATGACCCCCGGGTCAGGGTCTATTTTAACCTTGGGGTCATAATTTGAACAATCTTGGTAGAGGTCCACTAGACAATGCCAGGTGCTAAATATCTAAGCTCTAGGTCTAGTGGTTTCAGAGAAGAAGATTTTTAAAGTTTTTCCTATATAAGCCTATGTAAAACTAAGTAACCCCCTGTGCTGGGTCAATTTAGATCCGGGGGTCATAATTTGAACAATCTTGGTAGAGGTCCACTAGCCAATGCTCCATGCAAAATATCTAAGCTCTAGGCCTTGTGGTTTCAGAGAAGAAGATTTTTAAAGTTTTTCCTATACAGTCTTACCTGATCTAAGCAGTCAGTCAAGGGAAACGGCCAAATTGACCGTTTAGGCAAGGTGACCAATTAACGAAGGATCGTAATTTAACTTTAACTTTAGATAGTCTATACAAATACCCCATCCACCATTTCTACACAAGAGGAAATAATTTACTGCCGTTTTATTTTTTTTATTTCATAAATGAAACAGTAACATTTAATCAAATTTTGAAAAGTTATTCTGTTTGCCAATATTATGACCAAGCAGACGACTTGCACTGCTCTATAGCAAAACGCCCGTATCGGGTATCCGGTAAAACCAATCGTTGTATGTGCATTACCTGTGATAATTTTATACCTATTACCATGATGACAGTCAGATAAGCTGACACTTTTGTCTATTTCTAAGGTGCAGATATGACAATATGATTAAAAAATCCTGTCAGATCAACTGATCAATAATTCCAAAGTAAGTTTGTACTGCTAATTAGTGATAATTGGTAGCTATTTTGGCAGATTTTATAATAACAAGAGCCATGTTACACATGGTTAATCCCCCCGCCAGGAAAAAGTTACCTGAAGGTTGTACTTTCGTACATTTTACTTGGTGAGAGGAAATCCTTAAAAAGCCGTATAGTTATGGTCATGCTGAGTACAGTTTTCAAGTAAGTGGAAAAAGAATAAGGCAATGAAGAGAAGGTTTGCAAAATTATATTAATGTTCATTATCAGTATAGGTATGATATTTTTCTATTTGACTAAAAGTAGACAAGGTAGAGTTATTGTTCTTGCACACTGCACTTCCTACCAATGTGCTATGTCAGTGTATTAAGTTTGAAGAAAATCCCTCAAGTACTTTTGGAGTTATGCTCTGGACAAAACTTTTAAAGTAAATCTGATAAAGGGGAATAACTCTAAAAGTAGGCCAGGTAGAGTTATTGTTCTTACACACTGCACTTCCTACCAATGTGTTATGTCAGTGTATTAAGTTTGAAGAAAATCCCTCAAGTACTTTTGGAGTTATGCTCTGGACAAAACTTTTAAAGTAAATCTGATAAAGGGGAATAACTCTAAAAGTAGGCAAGGTAGAGTTATTGTTCTTGCACACTTCACTTCCTACAAATGTGCTATGTCAGTGTATTAAGTTTGAAGAAAATCCCTCAAGTACTTTTGGAGTTATGCTCCGGACAAGTAAATCTGATAAAGGGGAATAACTCTAAAAGTAGGCAAGGTAGAGTTATTGTTCTTGCACACTGCACTTCCTACCAATGTGCTATGTCAGTGTATTAAGTTTGAAGAAAATCCCTCAAGTACTTTTGGAGTTATGCTTCGGACAAGTAAATCTGATAAAGGGGAATAACTCTAAAAGTAGGCAAGGTAGAGTTATTGTTCTTGCACACTGCACTTCCTACCAATGTGTTATGTCAGTGTATTAAGTTTGAAGTAAATCCCTCAAGTACTTTTGGAGTTATGCTCCGGACAAAACTTTTAGAGTAAATCTGATAAAGGGGAATAACTTTAAAAGTAGGCAAGGTAGAGTTATTGTTCTTGCACACTGCACTTCCTACCAATGTGCTATGTCAGTGTATTAAGTTTGAAGAAAATCCCTCAAGTACTTTTGGAGTTATGCTCCGGACAAAGTTTTTCAAGTAAATCTGATAAAAGGGGAATAACTCTAAAAGTAGGCAAGGTAGAGTTATTGTTCTTACACACTGCACTTCCTCCCAATGTGCTCTGTCAGTGTATGAAGTTTGAAGAAAATCGCTCAAGTACTTTTGGAGTTATGCTCCGGACAAAATTGGGACGGACGCACGCACGCACGGACGGACGGACGGACGGACGGACGAAGGGCATTTCTAATATCCCCTTCGCCTTCGGTGGGGGGATAAATAATAATGAAGTCTTTATTTTACGAGGCACATATTTGGGCAAGCCCAATCTTCCATATAATATAATATAATTATAATTAATCTTTATTTGGAGGTAACTCAATAAGCTGAACAGGCTTATCTTACTTGAGGCCTTCAAACTTATACATATTCAAACATACAAAATCAAACTGTTAAACAAACAGCACACACATAAAGAAACATGAGCAAGTTTCCCGAGTAATATTATGTAATAATTGAAATGTGTTATTTGTTGCTGAGTAGATAGTTTCTGTATTTTGTACGATATTAAGCTCTTAGCATTTGAATTTTCCAACAGGTATTGAGTCCAAATAATCTTCCGAATATTGATGTGTTTTTGTGGCACTTAGTTTTACTAAAAGATGAGATATATGAGCCACACAACATATTTAACATACAATATTTACAACAATTATCAAACAAGAGGGCCAAGATGGCCCTATATCGCTCACCTTGGTACAAGTCCACTTGCCTGGTGGAAGATCACTAGATAATGTTATATACCAAATAAGTTTTCCTATATACGCCTTTGTAAAACAAATGATCCCCCCCGGGCAAGGTCAATTTTGACCCCAGGGACATAATTTGAACAAACTTTGAAGAGGTCTACTAGGCAATGCTACATGCCAATTATCTATGCTCTAGGCCTTGTGGTTTCAGAGAAAAAGATTTTTAAAGTTTTCCCTATATAAGCCTATGTAAAACTAAGTGACCCCCGGTGCGGGGTCAATTTTGATCTGAGGGTCATAATTTGAACAATCTTGGTAGAGGTCCACTAGCCAATGCTACATGCCAAATATCTAAGCTCTAGGCCTTGTGGTTTCAGAGAAGAAGATTTTTAAAGTTTTTCCTACATAAGCCTATGTAAAACTAAGTGACCCCCGTGCGGGGTCAATTTTGATCCGGGGCTCATAATTTGAACAATCTTGGTAGAGGTCCACTAGACAATGCTACATGCCAAATATCTAAGCTCTAGGCCTTGTGGTTTCAGAGAAGAAGATTTTTAAAGTTTTTCCTATATATTCCTATGCAAAACTAAGTGACCACCCCCCCCGGGGTCAATTTTGACCTGGGCTCATAATCTGAACAATCTTGGTAGAGGTCTGATAGACAATGCTACATGCCAAATATCTGAGCTCTAGGCCTTGTGGTTTCAGAGAAGAAGATTTTTAAAGTTTTTCCTATTTGTTGCCATAGCAACCAGAGTTCTGCATGGAATGGAATTCTTTGAACAATTTTGGTAGAGCTTCATGCAAGGAACATTCCTGCATAGTTTTATCAACATTGGCCTAGAGGTTTCAGAGGAGATGTCATTTGAATCAAAATGTTGACGGACGACGGACGACGGACAATCATCGATCAGAAAAGCTCACCCTGGCGTAGCCAGGTGAGCTAAAAACAAAACAAACATTAAAATCACAGTACATATACAACATAATTTTACAGAAAAAATTTAACTACAGAGTAACTAAAACATGAACACTTTTATTTAGCAGTGTTAATTCCAACCAGAGAACTTCCAATGTACATACTTTCTTTTAAATTCTTCCAATGTGTTGACAGAACGGATATCAATAGGGATGTCATTCCAAATTTTAGATCCTGAGTAAGCAAGAGATTTACGAAAGATTTCTAAATTGGGTTTTGGAACCTTTAATAGTTGTTGGCCGTAAGATCTCAATCTTGTATTTAAGTTTGCTTAGCAAGTAATCTCGACATTGTGGGGATTCTATTTACAAGGATTTGAAGACTGTTATTGCTTTTTTATAGACTACACGTTCTGGAAAATTCATCCAGCGAAGTTGTTTAAAGAGTTCTTTAGAAGGTGCATCATATGGCTTATCTAGTATTATTCTAGCTGCTCTTTTTTGAAATTTAATCAAACTGTTCTGAAGTTGTGAATTACAATTTCCCCATATGATATTGCAATAGTCTAAGTGTGGCAAAATATAAGCGTTGTAGAACAATTTTCTTGCATGCAAGTTTAGACAAGATTTGATTCTTAACAACAGATATAATTGAGAATTACATTTTTTAAGGACTTTATCAACTTGTTTCTTCCAGCTTAGATTTTGATCGACTTGTACTCCTAAAAGTTTTTCATCTTCCACAATGTCTAATACTTGGTTATTCATAAAAATTTGTGTATCTGAGTTATTTTCAGTTATACGTCTGGTTGTAAAGATATACATAGTTTTAGTTTTTTTTGCATTTGGTATCATGGAATTTTGAACGCACCAGCTTTCAACAATGTCAAGTTGGCTTTGAAGTTTACCCTGAATTTCAAATAATGATTGTCCATATGCAGAAATGGTGGTATCATCTGCAAACATATTTGTGGCAGCAGCATGAACATGCAGAGGAAGATCATTAATGTAGAGAATAAAAAGTAGTGGTCCAAGGACAGAGCCCTGGGGTGCACCAGCAACTATTTCCTTTGATTCAGATAAGACACCTGATATGTTGACTAATTGAAAACGGTCAGTCAAATAAGATTCAAATCAATGCAATGACTTTGCACTGAATTGGTAATATTTGAGTTTTTCAAGAAGCATTTTGTGATTTATTAAATGAAATGCTTTTGTCAAGTCCAAAAAGATTGTACCAACCAAGGTGTTTTCATTAATAGCAGTAATCCAATTATCTATGATTTCAGAAAGTGCAGTTTCACATGAGTGAAATTTGCGGAAACCCGATTGTTCTTCATGTAAAAGTTTGTGACTGTCAAGAAATATTTTATACGTTTCTTCGATTTTGATTCATCAAGAACAAACACAATTTATCAGTACCAATAGGCTTTGATTCACAGCCCGTTTTATGAAAATTACCATGTTCATAAAACATAGCAGTTTGGTCAAGCAGCTGTTAAAGGGTTTGCCCTTGGGGGTCTATTTCGCGATTTCCGTCAATTGTTTTGAAAATTTCACACTTGATTCGGATGACACGTGGCCATATAAATCGGTCCAATTTTAGTGGACTTTAAGCAATCGGGAGACACTAAGACTGGCCACTGGCCGCAAAAGACAGATGACTGTTTAATCAAGTTGTGATATAGAAGGATTTTTGTCCCAGAGTGACCGTGTACTGGAGGTGACAGCCAAATCATGGTGACGGTTAGGGACGGTTAGACTTTATAAGCCTATGCAAAACTAAGTGGCCATCCCCTGCGGTGTCAATTTTGACCGCGGGGTCATAATTTGAACAATCTTGGTAGAGGTCTATTAGACAATGCTACATGCCAAATAATTACCTAAGCTCTAGGCCTTGTGGTTTCAGAGAAGACTTTTAAAGTTTTTCCTATAGAGTTCTGCATGGAATGGAATTCTTTGAACAATTTTGATAGAGCTTCATGCAAGGAGAATTCCTGCATAGTTTTATCAACATTGGCCTAGTGGTTTCAGAAGAGATGTCATTTGAATCAAAATGTTGATGGACGACAGACAATCATCAATTAAAAAAGCTCACCTTGGCGAAGCTAAAAAGGGGCATAACTCTGTCAGATATGACCTTGACCTTCGAAAGTTGGTGGCATCATGACCCTTTTGTCATAAGCAATACAATTTCAACGTTTGAAGAAATCTTAGGAAATGACAACAAAAGCTGTCTCTCACAAGTGACAATTTAATGATCCTGAAGGAAGTGTATCACATCACAGTCTGTGTGCTCTCCATGTGCTCAACAATTGTGCCATGTAATTTTGAAGTCTTTCAATGAATGACAGTTACCAATACCATGCTTACATTATTCCATTACTTTTAAACTCTAAGTGTGACCTTGACCTTTGAGGTTGGGACGTGGTTCTTGAACGCGACACATTGTCTTCAAGTGCTGAACATTTGTGCAAAGTTATTTTAAAATCCTTCAATGCATGACAAAGTTACAGTCTCGGACACAAATGTATGCAAATATACAGTATTCCATTACCTATAAACTCTAAGTATGACCTTGACCTTTGAGTTAAGGATGTGGGCCTTGCACACAACAGGTTTGCTTGATGTGCTGAACATTTGTGCTAAGTTATTTTAAAATCAATCCATGTATGCCAAAGTTAATAGTCCGGACACGAATGTGTGCAAATATACAGGATTCCATTACCTTCAAACTCTAAATGTGACCTTGACCTTTGAGGTAGGGATGTGGGTCTTGCATGCGACACATTGTCTTGATGTGCTAGACATTTGTGCCAAGTTATTTCAAAATCAATCAATGCATGCCAAAGTTATAGTCTGAACACAAATGTATGCAATACCTTCAAACTCTAAGTGTGACCTTGACCTTTGAGGTAGGGACGTGGGTCTTGCACGCAACACGTTGTTTTGATGTGCTAGACATTTGTGCCAAGTTATTTTAAAGTCCTTCAATGCATGACAAAGTTACAGTTCGTACAAGAATGTGTAAGGGGGGACGCACAGACAGACGGATCTGCTTACATTTGGATACTTAGGTGGCTATAGAAACAATAGGTAACAGTAAATATTCTTTGATGTCATTCATTCCGTAAGCTCTTACGTGTCTATATTTTCTCTTACGTGGCTAAAAGAACAATAGAGGGAACAATAGAGTAGCCACGTAAGTATCCATATGTGGGGACCCCCGTCCGGACAGATGGACGGTGTGATTTTAATATGCCACCCTTCAGGGGCATAAAAATAAAATAGAGATATTGTCCTTGGCAATAACTCTGTAATTTGTCAAGATAGAGTTATGGTTCTTGTACACTGCACTTCCTCTCATTGTGCTGGACCATTGTATTAAGGTGTATTGACTTCCAACCAGTAGTTTTCACGTTATGCTCTGGACAAGAAAAGTTAAAAATGGGCAATAACTCTGTAATGTCAAGACAGAGTTATGGTTCCTATGCACTCCACTTCCTCTAAATGTACTTGACCATTGTAATTTGTCAAGATAGAGTCATGGTTCTTGTACACTGCACTTCCTCTCATTGTGCTGGACCATTGTATTAAGGTGTATTGACTTCCAACCAGTAGTTTTCACGTTATGCTCTTGACAAGGAAAAGTTAAAAATGGGCAATAACTCTGTAATGTCAAGACAGAGTTATGGTTCCTATGCACTCCACTTCCTCTCAATGTACTTGACCATTGTATGAAGTTGTATTGAATTCCAACCATTAGTTTTCACAAGGAAAAGTTAATCAAAGCGCTGTATTAGCGCTGAAGGCCTGGGGGCTATATATATATATTTACTCCCCTAAAAACACTTTTTGACCTTCGTGATTTTCGCTGAACCTTACCTAAAGCGCGGGTCAAAATGTGCAGTGGACAAAATTTAATTTACGACATAGAATGAATGATTAACAAAGATATCGGTGGCAGGGAAGTTTGTTTGTTTATAAGATGTACTTTAAATAAAAAATAATCACATGGTTAACATTATAAATTGTTTGAGAGACCAATAAAAATAATTCGATCTGCGCTTTGTTTAACTTTAAGCGATATGATCTGATGATGTGGATCGAAAATAATTGTGTACCAAGGACAAGACCTTGAAACAGAAATAAACAAAGCACTACCAGCAATGAGATATAAATGCAGTACTGTGCAATGTGTATAACAGGGAAACTTGTTTACCTTGTAATCGGTGAAAGCACGGTTCAAAATGTGCAGACGACAAAATTTAATATACAACAAAGAAAGAGGAAGTTTGTTCTATTATAAAACGTATGTTAAATGAAGAATAATCACACGGTCAACATTATCAATTGTTTGAGAGACTAATAAAAATAATTCAATCTGCGCTTTGTTCAACTTCAAGCGAGACGATGTGGATCGAAAATTATTGTGTACCAAGGACAAGACCCTGAAACAGAAATTAAATATAAATACATTACTGTACAATGCATATAACAGGGAAAACTAAAAATGATTCTTGCTTACATTGTTAGAGGTGGTCAGGATAACAAGTGATGAACTGAACTAACAGTTTAGATAGACAAACATGATGTTGCTAAGGTCAACCTTAAATGGCGGGTGATTTTGCTCACGTGACTTCCCTCTCGGGAATGTACCTAAATTATATATATTTTTTAAAAGAAATTTATTTTTGGGTAAATATATAATTATGTAATCGTTTGTAAATAAGAAAGTTTTCAATGAAATAACATCTGATTCAGCAATTTGAATATCAAACTACAAACTCTTACATAGAGCTCCGTATGTTCCGTAAATATCCGTACTTTTCCGTGATATGCATATGATCATCTTCAGTAATCAGCTAACAGCGCAGTAATTTCTAAACCAAAGTCCATGAAAAAAATGTGAAATAGAGCCTGTAAGCTAAGGACCTTTCTGCAATCATTTAAAATTGTATGTACTGTTTTTATTTATGTTTTTATAATATGTTCTTATCGTATGCGATATTCAAATAGAAGATCGATCTTGTCTGTCTTACACTACTTTCCCATAGCGCATGTTTACAGTTGTTATTCGCACATAGCACAGTTAAATTGTCTGCAGTGTTTGAAATGTGGTATGCTAACTTAGGCCTAGGGGACTTTCAGTCCCCAGGCCAAAAATTGGCAATAACTCTGTAATGTCAAGACAGAGTTATGGTTCTTGTGCACTGCACTTCCAATCAATGTACTTGACCATTGTATGAAGTTATATTGAATTCCAAATAGTGGTTTTCAAGTTATGCTCCGGACAAGGAAAATCCAACGTCCAAACTTAAGTCCAAACTACAGTAAAACTTCGTTAACTCGAGCATCGATAACTCGAGAGCCCCGTATAACTCGAGGACTCCTGTCGGTCCCGGCAATTTTGCCTATATGTTTAACCAGACAAGAGGGCCGTGATGGCCCTTTATCGCTCACCAGAGGACATTTGGACTGAAAATGTTACTTCTAGAGTGTAAACAAGGCTTTTCCATATTTGAGCTGTGTGACCTAGTTTTTGACCCCAGATGACCAATATTCGATCATGAGCTAGAAATCATCGAAACAACCTTTCTGACAAATTTCCAGGATATTTGGGCTGAAAATGTTACCTCTAGAGTATTCACAAGGTTTTTCCATATTTGAATTCTGTGACTTAGTTTTTGACCCCAGATGACCCATATCCGAACTTCAGCTAGAAATCATCGAAACAACCTTTCTGACAAATTTCAAGGATATTTGGGCTGAAAATGTTACCTCTAAAGTGTTAACAAGGTTTTTCCATATTTGGGCTGTGTGACCTAGTTTTTGACCCCAGATGACCCATATTCGAACTTGAGCTAGAAATCATAGAAACAACCTTTCTGACAAATTTCCAGGATATTTGGGCTGAAAATGTTACCTCTAGAATATTAACAAGGCTTTTCCATATTTGGGCTCTGTGACCTAGTTTTTGACCCCAGATGACCCATATTCAAACTTGAGCTAGAAATCATCGAAACAACCTTTCTGACATATTTCAAGGATATTTGGGCTGAAAATGTAACCTCAAGAGTGTTAACAAGGTTTTTCCACATTTGGGCTCTGTGACCTAGTTTTTGACCCCAGATGACCCATATTCGAACTTGAGCTAGAAATCATCAAAACAACCTTTCTGACAAATTTCCAGGACATTTGGGCTGAAAATGTTACCTCTAGAGTGTTAACAAGGTTTTTCCATATTTGGGCTGTGTGACCTAGTTTTTGACCCCAGGTGACTCATATTAAAACTTCAACTAGAAATCATCGAAACAACCTTTCTGACAAATTGCCAGGATATTCGGACTGAAACAGTAGCCTCTAGAGCCTTAACAAGATTTTTCTATTTTTGGGTCATGTGACCTAGTTTTTCATCCGAGATGACCCATATTCGAACTCGTCCGAGTAATTACTGGGACAAACATCCTGACCAAGTTTCGTGACAATTGAGGCAAAAAAGTGACCACTAGAGTGTTAACGAATAAGTGTGGACGGACGACGGACATTCATCGATCCCAATAGCTCACCCTGAGCCAGCTCAGGTGAGCTAAAAAAAAATTGAAAACAAATCTTTTTTAGAAGTGACCTTGACCCAAAAAATATGTTTTTTTCCATAAAACAATTTTTTAAGATCAAATAAAAAAATCGAGAAAAAAAATTATATTTTAGTAATAGTGACCTTGACAATCCCCCCCTCCCTCCCCCCCTCATCTCCTTCCCCTTGAAAAAAAAAAAATCTTTATTGCTTAAAACAATATAAAAATTCAAATATCTTCCTCTCCATGCAAGCTACCTACACACCAAGTTTCATTGCAATTGGTCACTTCTTACTCATGTTATTTAGAGGAAACCATTTTTCTATTTTCAGTAACAGTGACCTTGACCTGGATCCTAGTGACCCCAAATGCAATCCAAGCTTCCTCTCCCCGCAAACCACCTGTCATTGCAACTGGTCACTCCTAACTTAAATTATTGAGCAGAAACCATTCTACAATTCCGGGTCACTGTGACCTTGACATTTGACTTACTAATCTCAAAACCGTTAGGGGTCCTCTACTGGTTATGACTAACCTCAACATCAAGTTTCAAGATGTAAGGCCCAAGCATTCTCGAGTTAACGTTAGGAAACCTTTTTACATTTACGGGTCACCATGACCATGAAGTTTGACCTACTAACCTCAAAATCAATAGATGTCATCTGCTGGTCAAGACAAACCTCCACATCAAGTTTGAAGATAATAGGTCCAGGCATTTTCAAGTTATCATCTGGAAACGGTTATACTATTCCGGGTCACTGTGACCTTGACCTTTGACATACTGACCTAAAAACAAAAGGGGTCCTTTGCCGGTCATGACCAACATTCACATAAAGTTTCAGGATCCTAGGCCCAAGCGTTCTTAAGTTATCATCCTGAAACCAGTTGGTAGACTGACAGACAGACAGACAAACATACATACATCTGCAAATCAAAATACCTCTCTTCTTCGAAGAAGGCCTAATGAATGACATCAAAGAGAATTTACTATTACCTATTGTTGCTATAGCCACTTAACCGCAACTTTTTGTACAACGTATGGACAATGGACAAATCACCATGGCATAATCCCTATGTAGAGCTAAAAGTTACAAAAAGGAATATCAACTTACCTTTTCTGACCTTGCTGCTGTTGGTTTGCTGCTGTATTAGGACTGTGAATGGCAATGACACAAAGGTGAAAACAACAAAATCACAACTACAAATAATTATAATGAGTTTCTACATGTTACATGGTCAAGCAAACACATCAACTGCATAGGAACAGCTACAAACTTTGTGTATGAAATTTAAATTTGTGTCCAACTACAGTAAATGTTCTTTAACTATAGCATCAAAAACTTGAGGACCCGGGATAATTCAAGATCTCTCAGTAGTTCAGTTCTTCTATATGTTTAACTACACATCACCATAGATAACATGAGCATCGGTAACTTGATAACTCAAGAACATTTGTGGTCCCACTGCATAATTACTAATCTATCTCCATTAACTCTAAGTCACTGATTAAACAAATATGTTCCCAACTTGCAGGCCCATCTACATGTATATCGTTTGACACATACCCAGAAAAACTTCTGTTCTTAACTTTCATTGAGTTTGTTTAATGCGGAACAATTGTCCATTTAGTGACCCAACTATATAAAATATTATTCAGACCTTTTTAATTGTCTCCAACTAAAGTCACTTACTATTTTGATTTAATGAGACAAAAATATTAGATGGGGTAGCTCTACAATTATAAAGAAATTTGGTCAATCAGATCAAAAGCTCAGTTGGTAGCTTGTTTTCTGGTATTAGTAATCTGTACTTCCTGTGTTTGAGTCCTGCCAATGTCAGTGAATTTAATTTTCAATGTTTAGCCCAATAAATGTTTAAAACTTTGATATTTCAGGAATATCATAGGAATATCATATCATTTCATCTTGTTCATTTTTTAACATTTCAATATTTTTCAAAAACAAGAGGGCCATGATGGCCCTATATCGCTCGCCTGACTACCATTTGCTATAATAAAAGGGATCATGATTCTAACATAATTCATAGAGGTCCACTACACAATGCTAATTAACGTTTCAAATATCTATTATCTGCATGTTGGCCTTGTGTTTTTGCCCTATATAAGTCTATGTGAAATCTAGTGCCTTAGACCGCTCCCCCCTCCCAGAAAGGGTTAATTTTGACCAGGGGGTCATGATTTGAACAATCTTGGTAAAGGTTAACTAGACAATGCTACATGCTAAATATCTAAGCTCTAGGCCTTGTGGTTTAAGAGAAGAAGATTTTTTAAGTTTTTCCTATATGAGCATAATTATGTAAAACCAAGTGACCCCCCCAGGCAGGGTCAATTTTGATTCAGGGCTCATAATTTGAACAATCTTGGTAGAGCTCCACTAGACAATGCAACATGCTAAATATCTAAGCTCTAGGCCTTGTGGTTTCAGAGAAGAAGATTTTTAAAGTTTTTTTCTATATAAGCCAATGTAAAACCAAGTGACCACCAGCACAGGGGGGGTCACAATTTGAACAATCTTGGTAGAGGTCCACTAGACAATGCTACATACCATATATCTAAGATCTTGGCCTTGTAGTTTCAGAGTAGAAGATTTTTAAAGTTTTTCCTATTTGTTGCCATAGCAACCAGAGTTCTGCATGGAATGGAATTCTTTGAACAACTTTGATACAGAGGAGATATCGTTTGAAGGAAATGGTGGACGGACGGACGGACAGAAGGAAGGACGTACTCACATTTTGATACTTATGTGGCTAGCCTTTTGTTCTCCCCATTGTTCTTTTTAGCCACTTAACAGAAAATAGCCACATAACAGCATTACGGAATGAATGACATCAAAGTAAATGTACTGTTACCTATTGTCTGTATAGCCACCTAAGTACCAGAATGTGAGCACGGACGTACGGACGGCGTACGATGGACCCCAGACGGAAAGTGATCTTGATAGCTCACTCTGGCACTTTGTGCCAGGTGAGCTAAAAACAAACCAAGTGATGCTCCTGCACATGCTTGTATTTATTCCTTTCTCACACTAGAACCAGATAAAAATTATATAAGAGGGCCCAGATGGCCCTATATCACTCACCTGAGACCAACTTGTGACCATATGTGACCAAACTACAACTCTTTACTATACAAAAACTTTCTGTTTGACCTTGACAAGGTAAACTTTCTGACCAATTAACATATTATACCTTGTGTAAGCAATATAGGTTGCATTTTTCATTGGATCGGCGTGAAACTTGGTCAGTATGAGTGCCTTGATATAATCTAGATTGAAGATCCAATGAAAAATGCAACCTATATTGCATACACAAGGTCTCCTATGATTTGACCTTGTGAACTAGTTTTTGACCCCAGATGATCCATATTCAAACTCACTCTTGATTTCATCAAGATGTTTTTTCTATGATTTGACAGGGTGACCTAGTTTTTTACATCAGATGACACATACCCTGTATGCGAACTCAATCTAGAATTCATCAAGATCATCAAGTTTCATGAAGATTCAATAAAAAATGCAACCTCCATTGCATACAAAGTTCTTCTATGATTTGACCCTGTAACCTAGTTGTAAACTATACACAAACATTCTGTTTGACCTTGACAACTTTCTGACCAATTAACATGATGACCTCAGATGACCCATAATTATGCGAACTCAATCTAGATTTCATCAAGGCAATCATACTGACCTAAGTTTCATGAAGATCAAATGGAAAATGCAACTTAAATTACATACACAAAGTCTCCTATGATTTGACCCTGTGAACTAGTTTTTGACCCCTGATCCATATTCAAACACAATTTAGATTTCATAAAGATTATCATTCTGACCTAGTTTCATGAAGATCCAATGAATAATGCTACCTGTATTGCATACACAAAGTTTTTTCTATGATTTGACAGGGTGACCTAGTTTTGTTTACCCCAGATGACACACCCCAAGTATGGGAACTCAATCATGAATTCATCAAGATAGTAATTCTGAACAAGTTTCATGAAGATTAAATGAAAAATGCAACCCCTATTGAATACAATGTTCTTCTATGATTTGACCCTATGACCTAGATGTTCACCCCAGATGATTCATATTCGAACTCGACCTAGATTCTACCAAGGCAGTCATTCTGACCAAGTTTCATGAAGATCCAATGAAAAATGCAACCTCTATTGCATACACAAAGTTTTTCTATGATTTGACTGGGTGACTGAGTGTTTGACCCCAGATGACCCATATTCAAACTTGACCCTAAATCACATCAAGGCAGTCATTCTGACCAAGTTTCATGAAGATTTGCATACACAATGTTAAGTGTGGACAGACGACAGACACCAGGTAATCACAATAACTCACCTTGAGCACTTTGTGCTAAGGTAAACTAAAAGCAAGAGGGCCAAGATGTCCCTGTATTACTCACCTAAGACCTACTTACTACACATACATTCTGACTAATTTTATCATAATGAGGCCTCTAGAGTGCTAAAAAGGTTTTCTTTTGATTTGACTGTGTGACCTACTTTTTGATACCAGATGAGCCAGATTCAAACTTGATGAAGAAATCAATGAGAGAAAAATTTTGATAATTTTCATGCAGATTGGATATTAAATGTAGCCTTTAGAGTATTAACATTTTTCTTTGATACAACCATGTGACCAGTTTTTTACCCATATTAACCAAGATATCTAAACTTAACCTAAAAATCATACAGACAAACATTCTGACCAATTTTCATGATTGGGTGATTAATGTGGCCTTAAGAGTGTTAAGATTTTTCTTTATTCAACCATGTGACCTAGTTTTTAATCCTAGGCGACCATATTCAAACTCTGTGAGAAACCATTGAAACAAAGAATTCTGATTTATTTTCATGATGATTTGGTGGTAAATATCTACTCTATGGCATACACAAGGTTTTTCTATTATAAGACCAGTGACCTAGCTTTTAACTCAAGATAAACCATATTCGATCTCCTAGGTTTTCCTATATACGTCTTTGTAAAACAAGTGACCCCCCTGGAAAGGTCAATTTTGACCCCAGGGGCATAATTTGAACAAACTTTGAAGAGGTCTACTAGGTAATGCCACATGCTAAATATCTAAGCTCTAGGCCTTGAGATTTCAGAGAAGTTCTTAAAAGTTTTTCTATATGGGAAAACAAGTGACCGGCCAGTCAATTTGGACCCGAGGACCATTATCTGAATAATCTTGGTAGAGGTCCTATAGGTTATGCCACTTGCCAAATATCTAAGCTCTAGGTCTTTCTGTTCTTTGGAAGAAGGTTTTTCCTTTCTGTTGCCATGGCAACCAGAGTTCTGCATGGAATGGAATTATTTGAACACCTATGAAAGGGTTTCATGCAAGGAACATTCCTGCTAAGTTTTATTATCATTGGCCTATTGGTTACCGAACATACGACGGAATGTGATCCTAATAGCTCATTTTGGCACTTTGTGTCAGATGAGCTAACAAATTACTCCAGGTGGAGTCATAATTTCAACAAACTTTGAAGACGTCTACTAGACACTTTGTGTCAGATGAGCTAACAAATTACTCCAGGTGGGGTCAATTTTGACCCAAGGGGCATCATTTGAACAAACTTTGAAGACGTCTACTACACAATGCTACATGTTAAATATCTAAGCTCTAGGCACTGTGGTTTCTGAGAAGAAGATTTTAAAGTTTTTCCTGTGTTAGCTTATGTTGAAACAAGTAACCCCAAGGGCGGTATCAATTTTAAACCTGGGTTCATAATTAGAAGGCTCTTGGTGGAGGTCCACTACGCAATGCTTCATACTAAATATCTGAGCTATAGGCCTTCCTGTTTTTGAGATGAAGATTTTTTTCAGTTTTTCCTTTTGATTGCCATGGCAACAAGAGTTCTGCATGGAATGAAACTCTTTGAACAACTATGAGAGGGCTTCATGCAAGGAACATTCCTGCCAAGTTTCATCAACATTGGCCAGGTAGTTTAAGAGGAGGTGTCGTTTGAAGGAAAACGTTAACGACTTACAACATACAATGTATGAAGGATGCTGGACAGTGAGCGATCTTAATACTTCACTGTACTAGATGAGCTAAAAATGAAGGAGCTAAAGTGTAACATTAAAATATTATAATTTTTGTCAAGTATTTATCCAGTCTAGCTAATATACACATTGTAGCTATTTGTAAAACAAGTATGCCACCCTTGATGCAATAGTTGTACTATGAAAGGAACAGTTTCAAAGTAAGTCAGTATGAAATTTGAGAAAAACAGAGTCTATAGAAATTGTAGAATTAAAAATAAATATTCGAAAAAACTCTATTTTATGTATCACTGACCTTGACCCCCCCCATCCAAAAAAAAAAGGATTTATTGCTTAAAACAATATAAAAATTTAAAAGAAAAAATATTTGAATATTTTCCTCTCAATGCAAGTTTCCTACACACCAAGTTTCATTGCAATTGGTCACTCCTTACTCGTGTTATTCAAGCAGAAACCTTTTTTTTTAATTTTTAGTAACAGTGACCTTGACCTTGATCCTAGTGACCCCAAATGCAATCCAAGCTTCCTCTCCCTGCAAACTACCTACAAACCAAATTCCATTGCAATTGGTCACTCCTAAGTAAAGTTATTGAGGGGAAACCATTCTACAATTCCCGGTTACTGTGACCTTGACCTTAAACCTACTAATCTCAAAATCAGTAGGGGTCCTCTACCGGTTATGACCAACCTCCACATCAAGTCTCAAGACATTAGGCCCAAGCCTTCTCAAGTTATCGTTTGGAAACTGTTTTACAATTTCTGGTCACCGTGACCTTGAAGTTTGACTTAAAATCAATAGGGGTCATCTGCTGGTCATGACAAACCTCCACATCAAGTTTGAAGATGCTAGGCCCAAGCATTTTCAAGTTATCATCCGGAAACCGTATTACTATTCCAGGTCACTGTAATCTTGACCTTTCACATACTGACCTAAAAAGCAATAGGGGTCCTCTACTGGTCATGACCAACCTCCACATCAGGTTTCAAGATCCTAGGCCCAAGTGTTCTTGAGTTATCATCCGGAAACCAGTTGGTAGATGGACAGACAAATGAACAGACAGACTGACTGACCGACCAACCAACATCTGCAAATCAATATACCCCTCTTCTTCGAAGAGGACATAAATATGATAAGGCTTAGTGAAGAGTGTAAACAAACCAAATGTTGACCAACAACTCAAGATATCAAGCTATCACAAAAGCTGACCTTGAGCACAATGTGCTCAGGTTAGCTGAAACTAAATGGGTGTTCAGTAGAACACTTGTGTCACCCTCTTGCGCTTTGTCAGAATAACTACTAATTTGTGACAGTATCTAAGTACAACAAGAGCTGTCACATGACAGCACGCTCGACTATTCGAAAGCTTGTTGGTAAAATGAGGTTTTTGTCTAACCCTCTAGAGCCCAATGTTGCACAGATGCAACAGCACATCATAAATGTTCACTCTGCTATCAAATTTGGCTTATTTACATTTTGAAGACTATTCTTAGTTGTACTTGGCATGTATGTGTAACAAGACAAGTATGTTCCAAACACAATTTTCATGATGAGTTATGTCCCCTTGTTATACATCTGCCATTTGTACCAAGAAAATTGAAAACAATTATTGACTTGTTTTAACAGCTGTACTTTTAAAAGGAAAGAATTAGTTAGCTGGTATTTCTGTGTTCAATCATGGAATTAAAGCTCGATTTTTCACTTGGTAACAATGATTTCTCTATGTCTGGCATATATTTCGAAGATTCATTTTCAGAATTTGCATGTTGCACCTGTGCAACATTGGGCTTTTGTGAAAAGTAAACTTTTACAAGCACATCATATAAGTACATTACGCTTCCAGATAACTGATTAAATTTCTGCCTTAAATTGTATTTTAAGAATAATTGTAATACATTCCGATAATTTTCAAATCTTTTCTACTTGAAATCCTGTCCTAGCTACTATGACTAAATAGCAAGGTTTGGAGAATTTCAAAAATTTTCACATTTAGAGTGACCTTGACCCATTTAAACAACTTTGATATGATTATTTGATCTTAACCATTGACCATAGTCACTCCATAAACAATATGTGTCATTAAATGTCTATCACTAGTGTTTTTGTAAAATTTGACAGTGAAAGATTATAGAATTTTCGAGTTAATCAAAGCTTAGTTGGACTACATTTTTGAACCCAGTCAGTGACCTTGACCTTTGACATTGGGACCCAGGAAAGTATAGCGGTCAACTATTGCCCATGACTAACGTCCGTATCAGAGTAGACTTTAGTTCAATGTTGGGTTTTACTTTGAAGTCCCCTAATGTTGATGGGGTGTCAAACCATAATTTTTCCATGGCAGAGGCTTTGTAGAAGTCAATGAATGTATAAAGAGGCTCAACTTTTATTGGTATATGAAATTACCTGTGTATAAGTATTTTCTTCAATCAAATAGGTGTCAATCATCTTTAATTAGGTAATGATAATTATAACTAAGTCCTAAACTAGTTTTACTGCACTAATGTTGCACTGGTGCAACATATAGCGTAGTCCAACGTTGCACTCGTGCAACACCAAAAAAAATCTTTACTAAGAACAGTAGACACAAAATTGTTTGGTTATTGAGTACGACTCATCAGTGCCTCCTTATAAACAAACAATCAGAATTTTCCAACAATGGTGACATGGGTTGGGTTCTAGAGGGCTAAGAACAGGAGTATTGTGTACTTGTCTATAAGGATTAAGGTCAAAGATATAAAACTTGTTCAAAGACCTTTGTAAATGTACATTGCATTCAAAGCCTTACTCTGGATTCTGGGAGGATGGGGGGGGGGGGGGATAATTTCAAAGAAATACATGACCTTGTATATTTGATCATGAATAATTTTGTAACTTTTCAAAATTGATATGTATAGAATTAAAAAAGCATGACTGCTGCATGCTGCATAATTATTCTATGACATTTCAAAAGAAAGCCATTTGGAGTATTTCCATATCAGTCTGGTAAAATCTGTGACAAAATTCTAAGTTAAAAAGGGCATAAAGATGTCAAAAATCAAAAACATTGGTGAAGATGTTGACAGTAAACATACACTTCAAGTTTTAAGTCAATATGTTCGATAGTATTCTATCTTTAACAAAAAATTCAAAGTTAAAAAAGAATATAAATCTGTCAAAAATCAAAACAGAGTTATGGCGATTGTTTCCTCAGGTGTAGATGTTGATGGTTGACACATACTTTGAGTTTCAAGTCAATACTTTTGATAGTATTCAAGATATTTGACTTTATAAAATCTTTTACCAAAAATTCTAAGTTAACAAGAGCTGTCCCTCCCAAGTGACGAATGCCCCCGAAAGAGGTGCCTCACAGTCTGTGTCCTCTCCATGTGCTCAATAAATGTGCTATGTAATTTTAAAATCCTTCCATGCATGACAGAGTAATCATGCATACAGTATTCCATTACTTTAAACACTAAGTGTGACCTTGACCTTTGAGGTAGGGACTTGGGTCTTGCACGCGACACATCCGCTTGATGTGCTAGACATTTGTGCACAGTTATTTTAAAATCCTTCAAAGCATAATAAAGTTATAGTCCGGACACAAATGTATGCATATATACAGGATTCCATTACCTATAAACTCTAAGTGTGACCTTGACCTTTGTGGTAGGGATGTGGGTCATGCACGCGACACGTCGTCTTGATGTGCTAGACATTTGTGCCAAATTATTTTAAAATCCTTCAAGGCATGACAAAGTTATAGTCCGGACACGAATGTGTGCATATATGCTTATATAGAGGAATCCATTACCTTCAAACTCTAAGTATGACCTTGACCTTTGAGCTAGGGACGTGGGTCTTGCACGCGACACGTCGTCTTGATGTGCTAGACATTTGTGCCAAATTATTTTAAAATCCTTCAATGCATGACAAAGTTACAGTCCGGACACGAATGTGTGCATATATGCTTATATGGAGGAATCCATTACCTTCAAACTCTAAGTATGACCTTGACCTTTGAGCTAGGGACGTGGGTCTTGCACGCGACACGTCGTCTTGATGTGCTAGACATGTGTACCTAGTTATTTTAAAATCCTTCAATGCATGACAAAGTTACAGTCCGGACACGAATGTGTGCATATATAGAGGATTCCATAACCTTCATACTCCAAGTGTGACCTTCACCTTTGAGGTAGGGATGTGGGTCTTGCACGCGACACGTCGTCTTGATGTGCTAGACATGTGTGCCAAGTTATTTTAAAATCCTTCAATGCATGACAAAGTTACAGTCCGGACACGAATTTGTAAGTGGGGACGCACGGACGGACGGACAGACGGACGGACGGACGGACGGACGGACGGACAGACGGTCAGACGTACAGACGGACAGACGGTGCGATTTTAATATGCCACCCTTCGGGGGCATAAAAAGGGATATAAATCTGTCAAAAATCAAAACAGAGTTATTGGGATTGTTCCCTCAGGTGTTGATGTTGATGGAAAACATATAGTTTGAGTTTCAAGTCAAAACCTTTGATAGTATTCAAGATATTTGAATTTACAAATAACTTTTACCAAAAATTATAAGTTAAAAAGGGGCATAAATCTGTCAAAAATCAAAACAGAGTTATTGGGATTGTTTCCTCAGGTGTAGATGTTGATGGTAAACATATAGTTTGAGTTTCAAGTCAATACCTTTGATAGTATTCAAGATATTTGAATTTATAAAAAACTTTAACCAAAAATTCTAAGTTAAAAAGGGCATAAATATGTCAAAAATCAAAAACATTGGTGAAGATGTTGACAGTAAATACGTTCGATAGTATTCTATCTTTAACAAAACATTCAAAGTAAAAAAGGGACACAAATCTGTCAAAAATCAAAACAGAGTTATGGGAATTGTTTCCTCAGGTGTATAATGTTGATGGTAGACACATACTTTGAGTTTCAAGTCAATACCTTATATAGTATTCAAGATATTTGAATTTACAAAAAAAAACACCAAAACTTCTAAGTTAAAAAGGGGCATAAATCTGTCAAAAATCAAAACAGAGTTATGGGAATTGTTTCCTCAGGTGTATATGTTGATGGTAGACACATACTTTGAGTTTCAAGTCAATACCTTTGATAGTATTCAAGATATTTGAATTTAAAAAAAAACTTTAACCAAACATTCTAAGTTAAAAAGGGGCATCAATCTGTCAAAAATCAAAACAGAGTTATGGGGATTGTTTCCTCAGGTGTAGATGTTGATGGTAGACACATACTTTGAGTTTCAAGTCAATACCTTTTATAGTATTCAAGATATTTGAATTTATAAAAAACTTTAACCAAAAATTCTAAGTTAAAAAGGGGCATAAATCTGTCAAAAATCAAAACAGAGTTATGGGGATTGTTTGCTCAGGTGAAGATGTTGATGGTAAACATATAGTTTGAGTTTCAAGTCAATACCTTTGATAGTATTCAAGATATTTGACTTTATGAAAAACTTTAACCAACGCAGACGCCGACGCTGGGGCGAGTGCAATAGTCTCCTTATTCTTCGAATAGTCGAGCTAAAAAGGGGCATAACTCTGTCAATATGACCTTGATCTACAAAATTTGGTGGCATCACGACCCTTATGTCATAAGCAATGCAATTTCAAAGTTAGATGAAGAAATCTTAAAGTTATAGCCAATGTTAAGTTTTCGTGACAAATTCTAAGTACAACAAGAGGACCAAGATGGTCCTATATTGCTCACTTGGTACAAGTCCACTTGCTTGGTGGAAGATCACTAGACAATATTATATACCAAATAGGTTTTCCTATATATGTCTTTGTAAAACAAGTGACCCCCCTGGAAGGGTCAATTTTGACCCCAGGGGCATAATTTGAACAAACTTTGAAGAGGTCTACTATGCAATGCTACATGCCAAATATCTTAGCTCTAGGCCTTGTGGTTTCAGAGAAGAAGATTTTTAAAGTTCTTCCTATATAAGCCTATGTTTAACTAAGTGAATTTTGATCCAGGGGTCAAAATTTAAACAATCTTGATAGAGGTCCACTAGACAATGCTACATGCCAAATATCTAAGCTCTAGGCCTTGTGGTTTCAGAAAAGATTTTGAAATTTTTTCCTATATAAGCCATGCAACACTAAGTGACAACCAGTGCAGGGTCAATTTTGACCAGGGGGTCATAATTTGAACGGTCTTGGTAGAGGTCCACTAGACAATGCTTCATGCCAAATATCTTAGCTCTAGGCCTTGTGGTTTCAGAGAAGAAGATTTTAAAAGTTTTTCCTATTTGTTACCAGAGTTCTGCATGGAATGGAATTCTTTGAACAATTTTGGTAGAGCTTCATGCAAGGAACATTTCTGCATATTTTTATCAACATTGGCCTAGTGGTTTCAGAAGAGATGTCATATGAATCAAAATGTTGACAGACGACGGACAATCATCAATTAGAAAAGGGGCATAACTCATTCATATATGACCTACACCTACAAAATTTGGCGGCATCATGACCCTTGTGTCATAAGCAATACAACTGTAAAGTTTGATGAAAAAATCTTAAGAAATGGCAAAGTTATAGCCAACGTTAAGGTTGTGTGACGGATGGACAGACTAACAAAGCGTCATTTTTTCTCCAAAAGGGCGACACAACTATCTCATCTTTTTGAGAAAGGACAAAACTTAATACAATTATGTTATTATTACACGTCAATACTGTGACACACAAACTAATAGTGGAGGGGTGGAGGGGTCAATGCAAAGAGACACCTACCCTGAAACCTCCTGCCAGCCTGGTCGAGCTCGTAATACATCCAAAATTGTGTTTTGCATAGAACATTTGTATCTGATTTCCCTGTCGCTGAAATACGAAATAAAATTTGATTCAATATGTTTTACAAGGTCTAGTTCTGGCCTCCAAAACTCTAAATGCTGCTATTTTTATATTTTGTTTTTCGTCAGGTGCGGCTTTAGAGTTTAGGATCAGCCCTACTACGAATCCTTAACAGAATAATAGAGCATGCAAATTTTCATCTAATGTATGTTGAGTAGGAAAATATGGAGATGTTTTGATTATATACTTATTAATTAATCATTTCAAACCATTTATGGTGTTCTACAACCAAAGTTGACCACAAAAACATCGATTTTTCAAACCAACATCATTGTGTTTACATTTACAACGGACTTTCCAAATGCCTGCTCTCGCGAGATCTCGTATGATGTAATCGCACTCATTTTTCATGTAGTTCAGAACACTTGATATTTTCCTTTTTTTTTAGTGTTTAGTTGATATAAAGGACGAGTGTAAATATAAAATAGCATTTACCACTGTCTTTTTATTTCAAAAGAAATTTACTTTATTTTCGACTTTTCGGAATAGACCCTGAAAGTGTTCGCGCCAAAACGCACGTGGTCATGTAAATAAACAAGAGGGCCAAGATGGCCCTATATCGCTCACCTTGGTACAAGTCCACTTGCCTGGTGGAAGATCACTAGATAATGTTATATACCAAATAAGTTTTCCTATATACGCCTTTGTAAAACAAATGATCCCCCCCCCCCCCCCGGGCAAGGTCAATTTTGACACCAGGGGCATAATTTGAACAAACTTTGAAGAGGTCTACTAGGCAATGCTACATGCCAAATATCTAAGCTCTAGGCCTTGTGGTTTCAGAGAAAAAGATTTTTAAAGTTTTTCCTATATAAGCCTATGTAAAACTAAGTGACCCCTGGTGCGGGGTCAATTTTGACCCAGGGGTCATAATTTGAACAATCTTGGTAGAGGTCCACTAGCCAATGCTACATGCCAAATATCTAAGCTCTATGCCTTGTGGTTTCAAAGAAGAAGATTTTTAAAGTTTTTACTATATAAGCCTATGTAAAACTAAGTGACCCCCGTGCGTGGTCAATTTTGATCCGAGGGTACGGAGGCCCCCACAAGCACTAGGCTTTTGGTTTTAGAGAAAAACATTTTTAAATTTTTTCCCAAGTAAAACTAAGTGACCCCCCGTGCGTGGTCAATTTTGATCCGGAGCTCATAATTTGAACAATATTGGTAGAGGTCCACTAGCCAATGCTGCATGCCAAATATCTAAGCTCTAGGCCTTGTGGTTTCAGAGAAGAAGATTTTTAAAGTTTTTCCTATATATTCCTATGCAAAACTAAGTGACCCCCGGTGCGGGGTCAATTTTGTCCCAGGGGTCATAGTTTGAACAATCTTGGTAGAGGTCTACTAGACAATGCTACATGCCAAATATCTTAGCTCTAGGCCTTGTGGTTTCAGAGAAGAAGATTTTTAAAGTTTTTCCTATTTGTTGCCATAGCAACCAGAGTTCTGCATGGAATGGAATTCTTTGAACAAATTTGGTAGAGCTTCATGCAAGGAACATTCCTGCATAGTTTTATCAACATTGGCCTAGAGGTTTCAGAGGAGATGTCATTTGAATCAAAATGTTGACGGACGACGGACAATCATCGTGAGCTAATAAACTGTCCCCGCAACCTCAATCGGAACCTTCGGCGATTTCCCACGGAGATCCCTTTCCAAAGGTTTTTGGGTCTTCTTAAATTGACTACCAATACTGTTTGTTTCGAGTGCAAGAATACTTTTGAAAAGTATAGACTGTATGAAAATCTTTTGGAATGTTATCAAGGAAAAGCTAACAGAAGTCACTGTGACAAGTTGACCCAATGACCCTAAAACCTGTAGGGATCATATACTCAGTAAAAGACCAATCATCCTATGAAGTTTGAAGACTGTGGGTGATAAATTTGCTCTCAAAATATTAAGCAGATATGGTTTTCAAAGTTCATGTAACTGTGACCTTAACCTTTGACCCACTGAACCCAAAAATAATAGACATCATCTACAGGATGAATGCAACCTTCTAAGCAAGTTTTATGAAAGTCATATGTAAATTGTGACCTGCAGAGTGTTAAGGAAAAACTAACAGAGGTCACTGTGACCTTTACCTTAGACCCACTGATCCAAAAAGGAGGGATCATCTACTCAGTAAGACTAATCATCATATCAAGTTTTAAGACTGTGGGTGACATAGATCTAAAGGTACTGTGTGGAAAGGATTTTTAAAGTTCATAACATTATGACATTGACTTTTGACCCACTGACCCCAAAAATACAGGTTCCAGGCAATGCTCTGCGCAAGTTTAATGAAAGTTGAATGAAAATTGTGACCTGTAGAGTGTCATCAAGGAAATGCTGTGACGTTGACCTTTGACCCACTGACTTTCAAAACAATAAGGATCATCTACATGTTACAGGCAACCTTCTGAGAAAGGTTTTGGAAGTTGAACATAAATTGTGACCTGTAGATTGTTATCAAGGAAATGCTAATATAGGTTACTCTGACTTTGATATTTGACCCCCAAAACAAAAGGGATCATCTTACAGGTTGCATGTTACCTTATGAGCAAGTTTCATGAAAGTCAAATTAAAATTGTAACCTGTACAGTGTTATCAAGGAAAATTTTATGGATAAGCAGACATTGGGTAATCAGTAATCATAATACCTGTAATTCATTACAAATTCTTAGGTAATCATGAGTAATCAGTAATCAGGACATTTTCTTATTACATGTACTGTCCAAATCCTTTTTCTCGACTTCCTCTATTTTCCCTTCTTATTCTATATCAATCAACTACGGATATCTCTTTGTTTATTTCGTTTTTTTCGATACCTCAACTAAATTTTTGATCCCCAACTGTGAAATTTCCTCTATTTAGACATCCGATATCTCCAGGTGACATTTATCACCTGCCAAGCAAGGTGCAAAAAGTTGCACGTCATTGTATTTGCTCAGTTGTCGTCTGCTGTCAGAGGTTCGAAAAACACCACAAGTAGCTATTCCCTCAGTGATTCCATTTACGTCCCAAAATTAATTAACTGGCGCACATGTGTCATTAATTTTTTTTTTGCGATGTAAGCTGTGTAATGTGTGGAATGGGTAATTTGTATTGAATTGTGTTAAAAATGTGTAAATTTATTTGCTTTATAAACAGCAAGAAAATTAATGAAGATTCTGTCAATCATACATCGTGTCTTCAATATGTACACATTAGACAAATTACATCTCGATATTGAAAACTAGATGCCCACATGCAACATGTCGAGCCGCCAGCTGTCAAAAGGGCTAACTCCTTACCAAGAAGAGATAGGTCAAAATACAACTAGAATATCGGATGTAACATGCATGTTGTACCACAAAAAAGTGATCTCGATTTTACTCTACGGCAAGTAATAAAAAAGTTACAATATAAGCTATTTATAGTAACAACAAAGGGAAGTAATTCTAAAAAACAAGGGTAGCTCATGGTGGTGAACATTTGTGCCAAGTTACATCAAAATCCTTCCATGCATGAAGCAGATATGCTCCGGACAAAAATATTCTTGAATTTGACCTTGACCTTAGACCTAGGGACCTGGTTCTTGTGAATGACACTCCGTCTCATGGTGGTGAACATTTGTGCCAAGTAACATCAAAATCCCTCCATGCATGAAGAAGAAATGCTCCGGACAAAGTCATTCTTGAGTTATTCTTGTATCTGACCTTTGTGCTCTAAGTGTGACCTTGACCTTGGAAGTAGGGACCTGGTTCTTGCGCATGACACTCTATCTCATGATGGTGAACATTTGTACCAAGTTGCATCAAAATCCCTCCACGCATGAAGTAGATATGCTCCGGACAAAGTCATTCTTGAATTTGACCTTAAACATCTTTGTGTAACCTTGACCTTAGACCTAGTTCTTGCGGATGACACTCCGTCTCATAATGGTAAACATTTGTACAAGTTACATCAAAATCCCTCGATGCATGAAGAAGATATGCTCCGGATAAATAAACTCGGACGGACGCACAGACGCACGCACGGATGAACGCATGCACGCACATACACCGAACTGCCATTTGGAGAACTATATTGAGCTTTCAAAAGCGGCTCGACAAAAACGGAAGAGTCATGTCTGAGGGCGGAAGTCATGAAATTGTCCGACCGCCAGTCAAGCAATCCAGAGAAGGGCTTGGTAACCAACCCGGAAGGATATCTGGATCTGCAAATGCTGAGAGTTTTGGAGAAGGACCTAGTAACCAGCACGGGGGGATATCCAATCTTTGGGCACTGAAAGAAGGCTGTATTGACCATTAATTTTAGCAGGTCAATATGTACAACATAGTAACTTTGTTTGTACAAAGATACATATTAACTCGCGCAAAAGTCTTTCTATCAACAATAAGCTTCCTTACCCCACTTATAGAGCATATTTGATCCAACTTCGGTTATCTCGATTTTTTGATATCTAGACTTATTTTCTTTGTTCCCAAAAAAGTCGAGATAACAAGAGTCAACTGTAACTGTAATTTAATTGATAACACTTGCAAAACAAGAGGGCCAAGATGGCCCTATATCGCTCACTTAGGCCTTATTTCTTTGATTCTATGTTTTACAAACACCGCCGCTCAAAAAAGTTCATTTTTGAAATAAAAATAAAATTGTGATTTCAGGTTTTTTTTATTTCCACCGATAAAACTATCTCGTGGCAAATAATGAACAAGTGACAGGAAATTGTCACAAAACCAGGTTTTCATTTTCCAGTCTGCTGGCCGAGCACAAATGTGTTTTTAAAGTCAGTAGATATACATAATGTGAAAAAGAAACAAAGGTCTTCTTCTATATATTACATGTGTAAAAAAAGCAAAGGGCCATAATTCAGGCAAAATTGATCCAAACACAAAACCCAGACAATATGCACGAGGGCACTTGATGACAACAGTTCTGTGAGAGTTTGGTTTAAATATCTTGAGAAATGTAGGAGGAAGTGGGCACGTGACAGTATTCTTCTATATATAACATATGTGGAAAAAAAGCAAAGGGCCATAATTCAGGCAAAAATTATAAAAAAAAAAATTTAAAAAAAAAAAAAAATTTGCTCTGTGTGGGGTTTGAACCGCTGGTCTCATGAGAAATTTTGTCATCTTACTGTAACAGAATACTCCAAAAGTATACAGGACTGGTAATCTTTTCTAAAAATAGACAGTAATAACAGAGTATTCTCCCTTTTATAACAAGAGGGCCAAGATGGCCCTATATCGCTCCCCTTGGTACAAGTCCACTTGCCTGGTGGAAGATCAATAGATAATGTTATATACCAAATAAGTTTTCCTATATACGCCTTTGTAAAACAAATGTCCCTAGAGCTATCACTAAATGTGATTAATACCCCCAAAGGGATTGATTTATAAACTTTGAAGAGGTCTACTAGTAACATAATACCTTGCCAAACAAACTAATTAAGACATACAGTTCTTAGCAGTTCTCTATTGTGCTTGTCCATTGTATGAAGCCTATGTAATTGAATTCCAACTTGTAGTTTTCAAAAATGCTCCAGACAGGGAAATTTAACAAAGGTAGCAAGTACACTAGCTAATGCTACAGTCAAGATCGGAGCTATGGTTCCTTGTGCACTGCAACTCCCTCTCTTTGTAGTTTGACCATTGTATGAAGTTGTATGTGAATTCCAACCAGAAGTTTTCAAGTTATGGTCATGGACCAGGGGAAAAGTTGAACAATAGGGTAATAACTAGCCATGCTAATGAGTCAAGATCGGAGTTATGGCCTTCCTGGTTCACGCAGCTTCCTCTAAATGTATTTTGACCCGGGGCAATATAAGTATGAGGGTTGTATTAGACTGTCCAGACTAGTAGTTTTCAAGTTATGCTTCGGACAGGAAAGGTAAAATGGGCTATTTCGTAAATACACAAGATAGAGTTATAGTTATTGTAACACTGCACTTCACTCTGAATTGTTCAAGATCATTGTATGAAGTTGCATTGAATTCCAGCCAGTACTTGTTCGTAAGTTAAGTGCAGGGACGAGGGGAAAATTAAACAAAGGCAATAACTCTATAATTATTCAACATGGATTATACTTCTTGTGCACTTTCCTCGTCGATATGTCTTGACCATTGTATAAAGTTGTACGTTGAATTCCAACCAGTAATTATTCATGTTATGCTCAGGACAAGCCATAAAAGTATTACCATGGGCTAACTCTAGTAAATACTCAAGATAAAGTTATAGTTACATGTACACTGCACTATCCTCTAAAAGTGCTTGATCATTGTATGAAGTTGTATTGACATTCAAACTAGTAATTTTCAAGTTTCAAGTCCGGACAAGGAAAAGTAAAAAGGGGCAATAACTCTGTAAATTAGACAACATGGAGTTATGGGGTTCTTTTGCATTGAACTTGCTGCTAGACACAGTTTTAAGTCAATACCTTTGATAGTATTCAAGATATTTAAATTTAAATAGTCTTCAACAATTTATGCTCGGACAAGGGGGAAAATCTGCAAAAATCAAGCCGGAGTTATGACCGACCGTTCCTCAGGGCCGACCGACCGTAACCATATATCTTGAGTTTCAACTCCAATATACCCCTTTATAATATGCAAGTTTTGAATTTATAAAAAACTTACCAAATATTCTAAGACCAAAGGGGCATAAATCTGGGTCAATAATTTAAACAGACTTATGAAGATGGTTCCTATGTCTAGCAATGCTACATGCAAATATATTTTGAGTCTCAAGTCCTAGTACCTTTATAATATAAAAATATTTGAATTTATAAAAGTTTTACCCTATATAATCCTAAGTTAAACTAAGTGATAAATCTGGTCAAGGTCAAAACGGTTATGGGGATTATTTGCACAGGTATATGCTGGGTAGAGGTATATTTTAGTTCAAATGCCAATACCCTTGCCAATATCTAAGCTATTTGACTTTGATTAAAAATTTGACCAAAATTTTTGTAAGTTTTTAATAGGTATAAGCCTATGTAAAAATCAATAACAGAGTTATTGGGATTGTTTGCCCAGGGGTAGATGTTGATGGTAAACATATATTGAGTTTAAGGGTCCATACCTTAGCCAGATTCGATATGCCAATTATCTTAGCTAAAGGCCTTGTGTTTCAGAGAAGAAGATTTTTAAAGTTTTTCCGGTGCGGGGTCAATTTTGACCCAGGGGTCAAAATACTCCTTATTCTCGAAAGAGGTTTAATTAAAAATGATTCGATTCTATACATTTAAAAGATGTTTTTTTTAAGATATAAAATATTGAAACAGTGACAAAATTACAACCACAAAATCTGGCAAATGCACCGTTTTCCGGATAGACGAAATTTCGGACATGTTAAATATAAAATACATTTAAATGAAATTAATAAAATTTGCTAAAACAAAAACAAACAAGTTTTGGTAAATTTCAGAATAATCATGGTAGAAATGGGATCAAACGCTAATCATTTGTGAACAATCTAGAGGCCTCATAAACAACAAATTATCATGAAAGATAATGTGTAAAATTTATGCAAATGTGTCGCACTTCTCTCTGTTCCTGAAAACTTCTACCTATTTTACCAAGAGGGAGAAGTCACTTCTACCTAAGATCTGAGGCATGGTTGGTTACAGATTTGGTATCGGACCTTGTGGAAGAGAACTATCTAGTAAAGAAATGTACACGTTATGCTAACGAAGGGGTAAAACCGATTGATGCCCAAGGGAATGTGTTCAAATTTTTCTGTGAAGTTCATGGAAATTTTAGTTGAACCCCAGACAACAGAAGTCTTTGTAAAAACTCATTATAACATGCATTAACAAAGTATAAAGAGTGAATAGTGAAAACATGAAGTGAACTTGTCAGATAATAAAAACAAAGAGATGTGCACACACTTACATATTGACTTGACTTTCAAGAAGAAATACTATTGAAGTTATGATTTGAAAAGGTGTTTCTAAAAATCATTTCAAGGATACATCATAACTTTTGCTTTGCTGTGGTGTTTTTTCCGACCAAAAAATAAAATTCCAGAAATGTAACTTTATTTTTATTTTTATTTCCTCCTCCTGCCACACTTGATGTCTCTGACCGTTTATAAAACATATACTTAAACAAGAGGGCCATGATGGCCCTATATCGCTCACCTGACTACCATTGGCTATAATACAAGGGGTCAAGATTCTAACATAATTCGCAGAGGTCCACTACACAACGTTAAGTAACATTCCAAATAACTATTCTCTGCCCGTCGGCCTTCTTGTTTTTTTAAGTTTTCCCTATATAAGCCTATGTTAAATCAAGTCACCTTCCTCCCACCCACCCCCCTCCCGGGCAGGGTTAATTTTGATCTGGGGGGTCATAATTTGAACAATCTTGGTAGAAGTCCAATAGGCATTTTTACATGCCAAATATCTAATGCCTAGGGGTTTCAGAGAAGAAGATTTTTTAAGTTTTTCCTATATAAGCCATGCAAAACCAAGTGACCCCCCAGAGTGGGGTCAGTTTGACCTGGGGGTCATGTCATGATTTGAACAATCTTGGTAGAGGTCCACTAGACAATGCTACATGCCAAATATCTAAGCTCTAGGCCTTGTAGTTTCAGAGAAGAAGATTTTTAAAGTTTTTCCAATATAAAGCCTATGCAAAACAAAGTGACCCCCCGTGCAGGGTCAATTTTGACCCAGGGGTCATAATTTGAACAATATTGCTAGAGGTCCACTAGACAATGTTACATGCCAACTATCTAAGCTCTAGGCCTTGTGGTTTCAGAGAAGAAGATTTTTTAAGTTTTTCCTTATTACTATATGTAAAACTAAGTGACTCCCCCTACAGGGTCAATTTTGACCCAGGGGTCATAATTTGAACAATATTGCTAGAGGTCCACTAGACAATGCTACATACCAAATATCTAAGCTCTAGGCCTTGTGGTTTCAGAGAAGAAGATTTTAAAGGTTTCCAATATAAAGCCTATGCAAAACTAAGTGACCCCTCCCCTGCGGGGTCAATTTTGACTCCGGGGTCATAATTTGAACAATCTTGGTAGAGGTCCACTAGACAATGCTACATGCCAAATATCTAAGCTCTAGGCCTTGTGGTTTCAGAAAAGAAGTTTTTCCTATTTGTTGCCATAGCAACCAGAGTTCTGCATGGAATGGAATTCTTTGAACAACTTTGATAAGAGCTTCATGCAAGGAACATCCCTGCAAAGTCTCATCAACATTGGCCCAGTGGTTTCAGAGGAGATGTCGTTTGAAGGAAATGGTGGACGGACGTACGACGGACGGAATGCAATCCTAATAGCTCACTCTGGCACTTTGTGCCAGGTGAGCTAAATAAATGAAAACGGCGGCGTTTAAAGTGTTGCATGATGCATCATAAGGTGCAAAAATGATGGCTAAAGGCTAACAAAATGAGGATTTTTTTTGACCAAGTGAGGTAGTGAACACGTTATCAATTAAATATGGGCCTAATACTTGCTTAGACTGTCGTGTTTGTACTAGACTGGAACCTTTGGAATGCTGCAACTTGTTAAATTGAACTTGGCTAAATTTGTAAAACTTTAATCACAGCGCATGCACATTACAGCCATTGAATAAAGTAGTTTTCGAAATAGTAAATCATTAATCATTAAAGCGGGATTTTTCATAAAGAGAATGTTAACTTACTTGTCACTGACGGTTATAATGCTGAGAAACCAATCCACCGGGCGATACAGAAATATTATACAGGAGCTTCAATACTGTATAAAGTCTTTATGGTACAAGGCATAAAAAGCCCGAAGAGCTGGAAGCGCCAAAGAACTGCTATCTCAACACTTGGAGATCCAGTCAGAACTTAATTGGAATTCGTAGGTATCAAGCAACTAAGTAAGATCAAAGTTGAGCTAATATTTTGCTAAAGTTATGGCACTTACGTACACACATTCTTGTTTTGCCTTTTACTACCAAACGTTTTGTTTTATTTAATGGCAAACACTGTGAATGCTGCTGATCAAAATCATCACTTGTCGTATTGCCAGAATTATTTGCTGCCAGGAGAGACTCTTACGGCATAAATTTTAGGAAAAACACAGTTACCTCCCTTTGTTCTGATCACGCCATTAGCAAAATAATCATGGGAGGTCACTCTTACTGACTTAATTTTTAGGAAAAACAGTTATCTTGCCGCCATTTGAAAAATATCCAAGGAAGTCAAATCTTACTGACTTAATTTTTAGGAAAACCAGACTTACCTCCCTTTGTTCTGATTATGCTATTCACAAACAAGAGGGCCAAGATGGCCCTATATCGCTCACCTTGGTACAAGTCCACTTGCCTGGTGGAAGATCACTAGATAATGTTATATACCAAATAAGTTTTCCTATATACGCCTTTGTAAAACAAATGATCCCCCCGCCCCCCCGGGCAAGGTCAATTTTGACCCCAGGGGCATAATTTGAACAAACTTTTAAGAGGTCTACTAGGCAATGCTACATGCCAAATATCTAAGCTCTAGGCCTTGTGGTTTCAGAGAAAAAGATTTTTAAAGTTTTCCCTATATAATTAAGCCTAAGTAAAACTAAGTGACCCCCGGTGCGGGGTCAATTTTGACCCGGGGGTCATAATTTGAACAATATTGGTAGAGGTCCATTAGCCAATGCTACATGCCAAATATCTAAGCTCTAGGCCTTGTGGTTTCAAAGAAGAAGATTTTTGAAGTTTTTACTATACAAGCCTATGTAAAACTAAGTGACCCCCCGTGCGGGGTCAATTTTGACCCGGGGGTCATAATTTGAACAATCTTGGTAGAGGTCCACTAGACAATGCTACATGCCAAATATCTTAGCTCTAGGCCTTGTGGTTTCAGAGAAGAAGATTTTTAAAGTTTTTCCTATATATGCCTATGCAAAAACTAAGTGCCCACCCGCGCGGAGTCAATTTTGACCCGGGGGTCATAATTTGAACAATCTTGGTAGAGATCCACTAGACAATGCTACATGCCAAATATCTAAGCTCTAGGCCTTGTGGTTTCAGAGAAGAAGATTTTTAAAGTTTTTCCTATTTGTTGCCATAGCAACCAGAGTTCTGCATGGAATGGAATTCTTTGAACAATTTTGGTAGAGCTTCATGCAAGGAACATTCCTGCATAGTTTTATCAACATTGGCCTAGAGGTTTCAGAGGAGATGTCATTTGAATCAAAATGTTGACGGACGACGGACAATCATCGATCAGAAAAGCTCACCCTGGCATAGCCAGGTGAGCTAAAAAGATATTAAAATGTTAAAAAGAAAAGATTCACAGCCTAAGAAACAGATATAGCTAACTGTTAAGATCCATACTCGTCTGCCATCCTGGAATTTCGAAAGAATGTTGACCGTCTCAGTTTCACCATATTGGAAAAGTTTATAATTTTTTTTGTCTGCAAATGTTTTTCGTTAGAACCTTTCTAATAAATACAAAAAATCAAAGGACTGAAAGTGCTGGAGGATCGATTGTCTCTGAACAACACAGTCTGCACACATACATGTGTTAATATCAGGACAGCTCAGATTGTACACATCACATGTGTAAATATCAGGACACCCTTGCACGACTAAAGTAATAAACTGGAGACACAACTGTCCACAAATTTTGACCTTTAACCATTTGTGTAAACTTTATTTTTGAGATAGGAATCCATGTGCTTACATTTTGCATTCAGTGACTATGTTCAACTACCCTATGAAGTATTAAGCTGTGAATGGTAACTGAGAAATGGATTTTGACAAAACTGAACTGAAAATTCATAGTTTGAACAACTTTTAATGCCATTCAAAAGTTATGGGATATGCCCATATGGTTGATTGTATTGTGCCAATTCACTGATTCGGATTTAACGTCGCACTCAACAGCTAAGGTCATATTGCAACGTCCAGCTTTCATGGAGGAGGAAGACCCTGGGTGCCAATTCTGGCATTATTTCAGTCACGAGCGGGCACCTGGGTAAACCTAGATAGCTCCCAGACATAAAAGAATTCGACCCAAGTAGGGCACAAACCTACAGCGGTGAAGGACAAGTAAACATCAGTCAGTGACCTCAACCAACAGATGCCATTGTTTGATGCCAAGCAATTGTCTGAAGTTTCAAGGCTTTAATGGTTACCAAGAAAGTGAATTTTAAGAAAGCTTAACCAGATTCAAGACGACAGTGCCGACTGACGTCAAGAAGGTTATGACAATGGCTCTTCTGTTTTTCAAAGAAAAGCTAAAAATTGATAAATCAATCTTTTGTTATAAATTGATTCAGTATATACCTATTGTAGAACAAGTACTTGCAGCTTACATTAACTATCCCCGTGAGTGGTTCCAAAATACTGCGAATTGCAATATACCAGGTCTATTGCGCACACCTAGTCATTACCAGCCTTTCTACCATACTGTTTTAAATTTTCATAACTTGTATAAAACAACAACTGAATGTTTTAATAGCAGGCTATTATCTTTCATATTTAACACATACTAGACTCTAGCAGTATTTCGTAACAAGTAATAATGATGATGATTATGATGATTATTATGTTCCTATATAATTAATGTATGTATGAATGTACACACCAAAATGTAGTGTTGCAAAAGAATCGTGGTAAAGTTTAGTTTAAACAATATTTATTCTCGAAAATACATAGTATATATACATACATAGTACAAAGGTGTAACAATATAACTGGAGTCTGAAAATAAGCTTTCAAAGAAAACTTATATTAATTCATTTTCCTACTTTGGTAAAGTTTGAAAGTTTTTGTTACAATTTATATTGAGTTAATATTTGTTCTTTGTAAATGACAGCATAATCCAGAGAAATGAATCTGATTTTCCCTTTAGACTATTGCATTTGTCTATATTTAAAAATCGTAGTTAAGACATGTAGATCTATGTGATTTCTTACAGTTATTCGTACCTAGGTACGAATCGACTTCGCCGAAATTTTCGTACCATTTTCGAACCACGCATTTACATAAAATACAACAATTACAACTTGTTTAAAGCATAAAAATATGTTGTCATATTTCAAAAAGACATCACAAATGCCTCTAGAGTTAATTTGCTGATAAGTTTCAGTTTCAAACCTTAACGCATGAAGGCGTATTTTAGACTAGTTTTTCAAAAAATCTTTACAGACACTAAATGACAACTAGTCAGGCCGAGCACTTTTGATGATAGAGGCGTTGGCAAGTTACAAAAAAAATCGTTTTTTATGTTGTTACATTCGATATAAGACACATTATTCGGCCTGACTAGGTGTCTTTTAGTGTCTCCGGTCTGACTTAGAAAACTGTTCTGATCAAAACCGCGTAGGAAACTAGTTCTATATACAGAACAGATACCTCGTTGATTTTTAGTAATTTTTAATGTTTTACATTTATTCATCAATATATCATAATGAAAACAGAATACAAGGTAATGCATTACAATTCTTTTTATTTCATTGAATATATAGAACTACTTTTCGCTCGTATTCGACAAAAAATTGTGTTAAGAGTTCGGCCGTAAGGGTCTGAAATACTCTGTTAACTTTGGATACGATTGAATAAATCCAATCGATCCAAAAAAAGGCCTTAGCTAGCATTGGTTATACTAGAAGATCATCAATAGCAGAAAGGGTCAGTTTTGACCTTGGGCACTTTTTTTTCCTCTATATAAGCCTATGTTAAATCAAGGGATACCCAAGCAGGGTCAATTTTGACCTGGGAATCATGATTTGAACAATCTTGGAAAAGGGTCACCAAGTTATGCCACATGCTAAGCTCTAGGCCTTGTGGTTTCAGAGAAAAAGATTTTTAAAATATTTCCTAAATACACCTATATACAAGCAAGTGACCCCTTGGGTGGGGTAAAATTTAACCCGGGGCTCATAATTTGAACAATTTTGGTAGAGATCTACTAGGTAATGCCACATTCTAAATATCTAAGCTCTAGGCCATGTGATTTCCAAGAAGAAGATTTTTGAAATTTTCCTACATTAAGCTTATGTAAAAAAAGTGACCCTGGGTCATAATTTGAACAATCTTGGTAGAGGTACACTAGGTCCACTTTGCAACATTTCCTGTTCTTGAGAGGAAGATTGTTAAAGCTTTTCCTACATAAGCCTATGTAAAAACAAGTGACCCCCGAGCGGGGTCAATTTTGACCCAGGGGTCATAATTTGAACAAGAGGGCCATGATGGCCCTTCATCGCTCACCAGAGTACAATTGCTTTTAACAAAGTTCCTAGAAATCATCGAAACAACCTTTCTGACAAATTTCCAGGATATTTGGGCTGAAAATGTTACCTTTAGAGTGTTAACAAATGACCCATATTCGAACTTGAGCTAGAAATCATCAAAACAACCTTTCCGACAAATTTCCAGGATATTTGGGCTGAAAATGTTACCTCTACAATGTTAACAAGGTTTTTCCATATTTGGGCTGTGTGAAGTAGTTGACCCATATTCGAACTTGAGCTAGAAATCATCGAAACAACCTTTCTGACAAATTTCAAGGATATATGGGTTGAAAATGTAACATCTAGAGTGTTAACAAGGTTTTTCCATATTTGGGCTCTGTGACCTAGTTTTTGACCCCAGATGACCCATATTCGAACTTGGGCTAGAAATCATTGAAACAACCTTTCTGACATATTTCAAGGATATTTGGGCTGAAAATGTTACCTCTAGTGTTAACAAGGTTTTTCCATATTCAGGCTGTGTGACCTAGTTTTTGACCCCAGATGACCCATATTCGAACTTGAGCTAGAAATCATCTTAACAACCTTTCTGACAAATTTCCAGGATATATGGGCTGAAAATGTTACCTCTAGAGTGTTAACAAGGTTTTTCCATATTTGGGCTGTGTGACCTAGTTTTTGACCCCAGGTGACCCATATTAAAACTTGAGCTAGAAATCAACCAAACAACCTTTCTGACAAATTGCCAGGATATTTGGACTGAAACAGTAGCCTCTAGAGCCTTAACAAGACTTTTCTATTTTCGGGTCATGTGACCTAGTTTTTCATCTGAGATGACCCATATTCGAACTCGTCCGAGTAATTACTTGGACAAACATCCTGATTAAGTTTCGTGACAATTGAGGCAAAAATGTGACCACTAGAGTGTTAACGAACTAAGTGTGGACAGACGACGGACATTCATCGATCCTAATAGCTCACCCTGAGCCAGCTCAGGTGAGCTAAAAATCTTGGTAGAGGTCCACTAGTGATGCTACATGCCGAATATCTAAGCTCTTGTGATTTCAGAGGAGAAGTCTATCCTTGTAAATCTATACAAGAGGGCCAAGATGGCCCTATATGGCTCACCTGCAACTTATGACAATATGTGACCAAACTTCAACTCTGAACTATCATAAACACAAACATTATGTTTGACCTTGACAAGGCAAAACTTCTTACCAATTAATATGATGATTGGGTTGTAAATGTCACCTGTAAGACATACATGAAAAAGGTTTTTAATCGGGTGACCTAGTTTTTGACCTCAGATTACACATATTTCATACTCTACCTAAATTTCATGAAGACAATCATACTGACAAAGTTTCATGAATATAGAATGACACGAGGGCCATGATGGCCCTGTATTGCTCACCTATCTACCATTGGCAAAAATAAAAGGTTACTAATAGCAGAAAGGATCAATTTTTACCTTTGGCTCATGATATCCTCTTAATAAGCCTATGTAAAATCAAAAGACCCCCCCCCCCCAGGCAAGGTTAATTTTGACCCTGAGGTCATGATTTGAACAATCTTGGTTGAGAGTCAATTATTGCCACATGCTGAATATCTAAGCTCTAGGCCTCATTATTTTGCTGTCTGATCATGATCTGCACTGTTGGCTATTCATTTTTTTGCTGTCTGATCATGACCTCCACTGTAAGCTATTCATTGTATGTTGGCTGGTCATGATCTGCACTGTCAGCTTTTTATTTTTTGCTGTCTGATCATGATCTGCACTGTTTTCTATGCATTATTTAGCTGTCTGATCATGATCTGCACTTTCATTATTTAGCTGTCTGATCATGATCTGCACTTTCATTATTTTGCTGTCTGATCATGATCTGCACTTTCATTATTTTGCAGTCTGATCATGATCTGCGTGCTTCATTTGTCTGATCATGATCTGCACTGTAAGCTATTCATCATTTTGCTGTCTGATCATGATCTGCACTGTAAGCTATTCATTATTTTGCTGTCTGATCATGATCTGCACTGTAAGCTTTTCATTATTTTGCTGTCTGATCATGATCTGCACTGTAAGCTATTCATTATTTTGCTGTCTGATCATGATCTGCACTGTGAGCTATTCAATTTTTTAACAATTTATGGTACTTTCCAAAGTGATAGATGGATGGAAGAGTACATAGGACAAGAGCTTATCCTTTTATGATAGAAAAACATGCATAGGCATATTTGTCATTGATAAATCTGATATCTTCTTATATGTTTTGTATATATCAAATATTGATTTAATTTTATATATGAACTTTCTTGTGATGTGAATGTAACAAGAAAATTATAACTTAACAGTTATATGAGACGATTACTGTATTGCATTACAGTGTACAAAATAATGGCTACGGCTGTACTTCCAACAGGCTTAGCATATCTCCCGATTGGGGTATATACCCCGAATAAGCTAAAACAGCCCGATGGCACTAAAACGTAAACAATCGAAAAGTACAATTTTTTAAATAACGTTTTATTTTTCAAAGGAAAAGCGCAAGTTAAATTTTCACAGAATATTTATCTGATATATACAGACCTGATAAAAACATTATTTTCTGGTTTTCCAGCTGGTAAAAAAAATAAAATTTCACCAACAAGATATTGACATGAAATTTGCCTTACAATAATTTAAACATACTCGGTACACTGAAAAAAATAACATGCGCTTTTTCCTAACAAAAGATATTAAAAAAAATTGTATTTTTCTATTGTTCTTTCCTGCATATTCATTATTTAAAAATGACGCCATCTTACGTATACCACCGCTCTATCTCCCATAACTAACTCACTGTTACTGCATGGAAAAGACACTAAAATTTCCAGACTAAAAATTATGTAGTCTGACAGGGATTTAATTTTTCGTAACTACCACCATTTTGGCTTTTTTTTGTACATGTCAACATGTTTGGTTCGGACTGAATTCCTTCATTGTCCGGCTGATTTTGTTTATAATTATGAAGGAAAACATTAAATTATATTCAAACTATTCTTTCTAATAAAACCTGAAAACCAAGCGAAATCGACTGATTAGCGGAAAATCAACAGTTGTCAAACTTTTGACACTTGTTTTTGTACTGATAAATTATGGCTTTCGGATAATTTGCGGGTTTTCCCCGAGGTATAAAGGCCTTAATTAAATATTCAAATTAGACTGTTTTCTGGCAATTCCGTTTTTAATCATTTCTAAAGCGAAATAAATCGGCACCATTCTTGGACTGATATAGCGCTTCATAAATATTCATTAGATTCATTCAAGGGACGCAACTCTAATTGATTTTGCATTGCTAATGTAGGTCATCACCGTGGTCGCTATTATAAAGCCCAAAAACAAACAGGCTATACTCTGTAGCCACAACGCTATCAATATATCAATAATATAGTTTCTTCGGCCATTCATAAAAATACAACAACTCATCTAAGAAGATCGATAGAACGAATTCTAGTGGAACTCCGGTTCCAATATGGCGACTGTTAATAATAACAAAAGCGAAAAAAAGAACCCACACCCCCATACGTGCTATAACATTGTAGGGACTAACTACTACACTTCATTGCATCAAACAAATAAAATAGAAACACGCATGCGCTACACTGACGTCATATATATCAGTGCTACAGCATTGTAACTGCTTCTATTACCTTATCCACATAACGCTTTGTTGCATCGTCTATAAAAGTCATTTGTCCGTTTAAACAAAAAAAACCTAGTAATACAAAGACTTCCCCCCCCATAATGTTAATAATACCTAACTTTCCCAACCCCATTTTTGCACAAAATCTTAACATGGAAGTTCAACTAGGGGAACATGTATTGCACATCGCTTTTAATAGTGCCAATTTTACACCATATGGAAGTCATATATATCAGGGCCACAGCATTGCTACCTGTCTACCATTGGCAAAATAAAAGGTTTAAAGCGCTTTTACCTGTCCCCCCCCCATCCACATAACCCCCAGGCAGGATTTGACCCTGCAGGTCGGATCATCTTGTAAGAGTCTAAAGTTTAAAAGTCATTTTTGTCCGCTTTAGTAATACAAATGAGTGCGTTATATCTGTCATTAGTAATTAATGTCTAATAAGATATCCATAAAATAATCTTTCTGATCATATCTGCATTCATATTTTTTTGTTGACCATAATCTTTTAACATGGAAGTTCAACTAGGGGTCAAGAACATGTATTGCATCATTGGCTATTTGAAAACTTTACTATAGTGCCAATTTTAGGCCAGAGTTTTTTATATTGCTTGGTTTATGGACCAAGTTTTTTCCCCAAAATACCCAAAATCAAACCCCCCCCAAAAATAAACAAAAAAACCTCCCTACCCACAATTCCCACAAAAAAAAAAAAAAAAAAACCCCCCCCCAAAAACCCAAACAAAACCCCCCCCCCCCCCCCCCCCCCCCCCCCCCCCCCCCCCCCCCCCCCCCCCCCCCCCCCCCCCCCCCCTAAAGGGGAAAATTGAGTATGAAGGACTTTTCCTACTGTATTGAACAGAGCACATATTGAACATCAGTCTACTGCACCTGTCAATAATCGTCATTTTCGAACAAAATAAACATGTTAAAATAATTACTTTCAATTATATATCCCTACTATTCTGACACTTCATTAACTAGTCTGTGGAGTCGGAACAGGGGAAATAATACAAATAAAATGTCAGTTCATAATGTCATTGTTATTCTACCTTTTCAAAAAATAGGACAGGCAGTCGCATAAACCAAGAGATATAAAAACTCTGGCCTTACCATAGAGAGATCCAAGATGTGTACTGATTACAAGACAAATGTCATTTATCAATCTTATGGTGTTAAAATACTGCAATAAAATTAGCAAATGAGGTGTTCAATAAACAACACATTATTAAAACTAGAAATCATCAAAACAACCTTTCTGACAAATTTCAAGGATATCTGGGCTGAAAATGTAACATTTAGAGTGTTAACAAGGTTTTTCCATATTTGGGCTCTGTGACCTAGTTTTTGACCCCAGATGACCCATATTCGAACTTGAGCTAGAAATCATCTTAACAACCTTTCTGACAAATTTCCAGGATATTTGGGCTGAAAATGTTACCTCTAGAGTGTTAACAAGGTTTTTCCATATTTGGGCTGTGTGACCTAGTTTTTGACCCCAGGTGACCCATATTAAAACTTAAGCTAGAAATCAACCAAACAACTTTTCTGACAAATTGCCAGGATATTTGGACTGAAACAGTAGCCTCTAGAGCCTTAACACGACTTTTCTATATTTGGGTCATGTGACCTAGTTTTTTATCCGAGATGACCCATATTCGAACTCGTCCGAGTAATTACTGGGACAAACATCCTGACCAAGTTTCGTGACAATTGAGGAAAAAATGTGACCACTAGAGTGTTAACAAACTAAATGTGGACGGACGATGGACAACAGACGACGGACATTCATCGATCCTAATAGCTCACCCTGAGCCAGCTCAGGTGAGCTAAAAAATGCTGCCTCTCTTGCATAAACATGGTTTTTCCATGATTACCCGTGACCTATTTTTTACCCTAGATGACCCATGTTCTAACTCGATCTAGATTTTATCAAGGCAATCATACTGACCAAGTTTCATGAAGGTCCAATGAAAAATGCAACCCCTATTGCATACACAAGGTTTTTCTATTATTTGACCCCTTCACCTAGTTTTTGTGCCTAGATGACCCATGTCTGATCTCAACCTAGGTTTCATCAAGGCAATCATACTGACGAAGTTTCATGAAGATCGAATGAAAAAAACAACCTCTATAGCATACACAAGGTTTTTCTATGATTTGACCTAATGACCTAGTTTTTGACCCTTGATGACCCATGTTTGAACTCAACCTAGATTTTATCAAAGCAATCATACTGACCAAGTTTCATGAAAATGCAATGGAAAATGCATGGAATGGAATTATTTGAACAACTACGAAAGGGCTTCATGCAAGGAACATCCCTGCCAAGTTATATCATCATTTGCCTATTGATTTCAGAGGAGATGTCGTTTGAAGGAAATCGGAAAAAATTAAACCCAATAAATATTGTAATGCACTTGTAGCACAATTACCAATAACCATGTATATACATAGTGCACATAAAGTTTATCACACATTTTTTATGATTTAATTATTGTAAAAGGTTATAAACAAGAGCTATAAGTATGGACAGCGGGCTCGACTTTTTTAGTGCTTGCCAATAAAACAAAGCCTTGACAGTTAAAACAAGGATCTGTATAAACAAGGGCCAAAGGTAGCAAAATATTAAGTCAAGAGTTATCAAACTTAAATGTTTGATATCCCTGAATACTACAACAAAGTTGTAGATTTATTTAAATACTTAATAAGTGGTTAATGACAGTGACAGTTGCTTACAAGACTTTAACTAGGAATTTTTAAGTACAAATCAAGAAACATTTTTACAGAGTCATCTTTTCTTGCTTACAGATAGGTGTCATGATGGTACATAAGTATTCCAACTTTCAAAGTAATATATATTTCAAATGGTTAAAGGGAAAGGAAAGTCAAAATAATAATTATTCTCAGGCTGTAGTCTGTGCAATTTTAAATGGGTTTGCTTAATAACAATCAAAATTAATGCGATATTTATTCTGCATTACTTAATTTAAAACGCCAATTTTTAGTCTGTCGCCCCCCATATTTGCTTCACTGAGTCACGTGACCTGCTCTGCGTGACGTCATCGTGCACTGCGCATTGATCAGTCTCGGTGGCCAGTGAACGCTTAATTGCTGGTAGTATACATGCTTCATTTTTCTTTGATCCATAACAAAAGAAAACTAGAGCTATCACTAAATGTGATTAATACCCCCAAAAGACTGCTTTATAAACTGAGGAAGTTCGTAGTAACAGAATACCTTGCAAACAAACTAAAGAGAGATATTGTTCTTGGCAATAACTCTGTAATTTGTCAAGATAGAGTCATGGTTCTTGTACACTGCACTTTCTCTCAATGTACTTGACCATTGTATGAAGTTGTATTAAATTATTTAAATAATAGTATTTAAACCAATAGTTTTCGAATTATGCTCAGGACAAGTAAAGTAACAAAGGGCAATAACTCTGTAATGAGTAAAGATAGAGTTACTGTTCTTTTGCACTGCACTTCCTCTCATTGTGCTTGACCATTGTATGAAGTTGTATTGAATTCCAACCAGTAGTTTTCGAATAATGCTCCGGACAAGGAAAAGGAACAAAGGGCAATAACTCTGTAATTAGTCAAGATGGAGTTATGGTTCTTGTGCACTGCACTTCCTCTCATTGTGCTTGACCATTGTATGAAGTTGTATTGAATTCCAACTAGTAGTTTACGAATTATGCTCTGGACAAGGAAAAGTAACAAAGGGCAATAACTCTGTAATGAGTCAAGATGGAGTTATGGTTCCTGTGCACTGCACTTCCTCTCAATGTACTTGACCGTTGTATGAGGGTTTATTGAATTCCAACTAGTAGTTTTCAAGTTATGCTCCGGACAAGGAAAAGTAACAAAGGGCAATAACTCAGTAAATACTCAAGATAGAGTTATGGTTCTTGTACACTGCACTTCCTCTGATTGTGCTTGAACATTGTATGAAATTGTATTGAATTCCAACTAGTAGTTTTCAAGTTATGCTCCGGACAAGGAAAAGTAACAAAGGGCAATAACTCTGTAATAAGTCAAGATGGAGTTATGGTTCTTGTACACTGCACTTCCTCTCAATGTGCTTGACCATTGTATGAGGTTGTATTGAATTCCAACCAGTAGTTTTTAACTTATGCTCCGGACAAGGAAAAGTAACAAAGGGCAATAACTCTGTAATTATTCAAGATGGAGTTATGGTTCTTGTGCACTGCACTTCCTCTCAATGTGTTTGACCATTGTATGAAGTAATATTGAATTCCAACTAGTAGTTTTCAAGTTATGCTCCGGACAAGGAAAATGCAACAGACCAACCGACCGACCGACCGACCGACCAACCACCGGGTGACTCCTATATACCCCCCTAAACTTCGTTTTGGGGGTATAAAAATACTTCTTTTGCTATATATTATTAGCTTCTTTACCATTGTTGGCCTTTCAGTTTTCATGACAAATCCCATCTATATTTTCACTTAGTACTTATAAACACAGATATAAAATGCAAAGATTTATTCTTAAACTTTTTCAATGTACGTCAAAAGTATATTTGTGATGAATTTGCGAATCAAACATGTTTTTTAATGGATGAACGCAAGTTCAAATAGTTTTTTCGATTTGTTGGTTAAAAACATAATTTCATTTTGCCGTGAACATTTGAAGCAAATCTATTCAAGACTGGTGCAGTTTTTAAACAAGAGCTGTCAGAAGGACAGCGCGCTCGACTTTTTTAGTGCTTGCCTATAAAACAAAACTTTGACAGTTAAGGGCACACAAGACTTTAACTAGGAATTTCTAAGCACAAATCAAGATACATTTTCACAGAGTTATCTTCTCTTGCTTACAGATAGGTCTCATGATGGCACATAAGAACTCCAACTTCCAAAGTAATATCTCAAATGGTTAAGTCAACAAGTGGACAAGAATGAAAATTTTAACTGAAATTCTAAGTCAAAAAGGGCCATAATTCAAATAAAATCCTTGACAGAATTACCTTCTCCTGCCCATGTTTTTGGATCATGATAGTAAACAAGTATTCCAACTTTCAAATTAATATCTCAAACAGTTCAGTCAAAAAGTGGACTGGTACGAAAAACTTAACCAAGATTCTAAGTCGATAAAAGGCCTTAATTTTTAAAACAAATCCCTGACAGAGTTACCTTCTCTTGCGTACAGATGGGGGTAATGATGTGAAATAGCATTAAAAGTTTCAAAGCAATATCTCAAAGGGTTCAGGCAATAAGTGGATTTTACCCATATTCAATGTATTTTCTAAGTAAAAAAGGGGCATAATTCTGTCAAAAACCTTGACAGAGTTATGTCCTCTTGTCTGTTGATGAAGGTCGTGATGGTAAACAAGTATGGTTAGTTTCAAAGCAATACCTCCAATGGTTTTGAAATAAAGTGAGGTGGTACAAAAAACTTAACCAAGCTCAATACACTTTTTAAGTAAAAAAAGGGCCATTTGTCTGTAGATGGAGGTTATGATGGTAAACAAGTATGGTAAGTTTCAAAGCCATACCTCTAATACTTCTGAAATAAAGTGGGGTGGTACGAAAAACTTAACCAAGGTGTGACGCCAACGCCGATGCCGACGCCGACGCCGGGGCGAGTAGGATAGCTCCCCTTTTCATAGAAAAGTCGAGCTAAAAATCATTATGATTACATGCACAGTATTTTCCTAAATACTAGTCCAATTTCACTCATAGAAACCCCTGTATTCCCTTTCATTATCGTCAGTTCAAAATATGTATTTTCTGAACTCTTATGAATTTGGTGGAAATGTTCATGTTGCTGAATGACTTTTTACCCAGTTGAAATTGCGTAAGATAAAGTACTAAGTTATATTTTAGCTGAGCATCTGTTCATGCATTATAAATGAAACTTTAAATGAAAGTGAGTGACAAATAATATATACATACCTTTTGTTTCTTTCATTAAATATTGTGTCCGTTTGAATCATTGATAAGTAAATTCACATGTTACCTCATTCACGCAAAGCAAGGGTGCATAATTTTAATTAGATATTCTTATGCAATTATCAAATACAAGTGATCAGTGACCACTTAATTCTATTGAAGCAATGTGCAGTAATGTGTGACCAGTTAGACAACTGGCAGGTTGTGACCAATTAACACAAAATCATAACGCATCCTTTATTGTGACTTAACCCCAAAAAAAAAAAAAAAAAAAAAACAAAAAAAAAAAAAAAATTATTTTTTAAAAAAAAAAAAAAAAAAAAAAAAAAAAAAAAAAAAAAAAAAAAAAAAAAAAAAAAAAAAAAAAAAAAAAAAAAAAAAAAATAAAAAAAAAAAAAAAAAAAAAAAAAAAAAAAAAAAAAAAAAAAAAAAAAAAAAAAAAAAAAAAAAAAAAAAAAAAAAAAAAAAAAAAAAAAAAAAAAAAAAAAAAAAAAAAAAAAAAAAAAAAAAAAAAAAAAAAAAAAAAAAAAAAAAAAAAAAAAAAAAAAAAAAAAAAAAAAAAAAAAAAAAAAAAAAAAAAAAAAAAAAAAAAAAAAAAAAAAAAAAAAAAAAAAAAAAAAAAAAAAAAAAAAAAAAAAAAAAAAAAAAAAAAAAAAAAAAAAAAAAAAAAAAAAAAAAAAAAAAAAAAAAAAAAAAAAAAAAAAAAAAAAAAAAAAAAAAAAAAAAAAAAAAAAAAAAAAAAAAAAAAAAAACCCCCCAAAACCAAAACCCCAAACAAAAAAAAAAAAAAAAAAAAAAAAAAAAAAAAAAAAAAAAAAAAAAAAAAAAAAAAAAAAAAAAAAAAAAAAAAAAAAAAAAAAAAAAAAAAAAAAAAAAAAAAAAAAAAAAAAAAAAAAAAAAAAAAAAAAAAAAAAAAAAAAAAAAAAAAAAAAAAAAAAAAAAAAAAAAAAAAAAAAAAAAAAAAAAAAAAAAAAAAAAAAAAAAAAAAAAAAAAAAAAAAAAAAAAAAAAAAAAAAAAAAAAAAAAAAAAAAAAAAAAAAAAAAAAAAAAAAAAAAAAAAAAAAAAAAAAAAAAAAAAAAAAAAAAAAAAAAAAAAAAAAAAAAAAAAAAAAAAAAAAAAAAAAAAAAAAAAAAAAAAAAAAAAAAAAAAAAAAAAAAAAAAAAAAAAAAAAAAAAAAAAAAAAAAAAAAAAACCACAAAAAAACCCCCCAAAAAAAACACAACCCAAAACACCCCCAAAAAACAAAAAAACAACAAAAAAAACACAAACCCCCCCCCCCCCCTACGGTATGCCCTTGGGCTAGATCCACTGAAATTCCTTCAACAGCTAGATCCTCGCTAATCAATTACCATCAGTTTCAATCACAAGTAAGTGGACCTGTTTCCCACATATTGTATACATGATTTTAGGAAATTATTATGAATATGAATGCCAGCCATGATTATAGATCAAGAAAACAAATAGATCTATGTGTCTTCAATGATATCATATGGTCCTGTAATAAAATACATTTTGTAACAAAAGTTTCAACTTGACACTCAGTATAAGATGTGTGTCTGCGTGCTTTTGGACGCACAAAATTAAAGCTTTTGCAACTAGATCTAGTTGATGTAGATATGTATGAATAAGTGTTTTGTTAAAATTTTCTTACAAATAGTTGCTTCTAATTTTAACAAAAGCAGAATTTTTAATACGTTTTTTATCTTTTCTTACTGTGCATAATTTTACACTGGACGTCATTAAAAAATCATTTCCAAGATCTTTTTTTAAAAAACCTTAACGTAAACATCACTAAGACATGGAAATAAGAAACAATATCTTTTACGTTTCATCTTTAAACTGTATGATAATTCGCGAAGTTGTAGAAATCGATCTTGCATGTAGCAGATACTTCAGTAATTAACATTGAGTGTGTCACATCCGGATAATTTAGCACAGGCCCATTACTTGGCTTTAGCTATCAAGGGCTGAGGCTGTAAACCAGATTGAAGTCATGCAATTTCAATGAAAAATTAAGTAAATCATTAAAAAGCAATTGACCACATTTAAATTCTTTTTCAGAAATGAAATAAAGTGATAGGCTCGTTTGAATTTCACAATCGAATTTTCTGACTTTCGGTTCCCTTTAAGTCAACATTAGTGGACAAGAATAAAAATTTTTACTGAGTTTCTAAGTCGAAAAGGGCCATAATTCAAATGAAATCCCAGACAGAGTTACCTTCTCCTGCTTATATTTGGGGATCATGATAGTAAACAAGTATTCCGACTTTCAAAGTAATATTTCAAACAGTTCAGTCAAAAAGTGAACTGGTACAAAAAACTTAACCGAGATTTTAAGTCGTTAAAGGGCCTTTACTTTTTTAAATCCTTGACAGAGTTACCTTCTCTTGTCTACAGATGGGGGTAATGATGCAAATAAGTATTCAAACTTTCAAAGCAATATCTCAAAGGTTTAAGTCAATAAGTGGATTTTACCAATATTCAATGTATTTTCTTAGTCAAAAAGGGGCATAATTCTGACAAAAACCTTTTCAGAGTTATGAACTCTTGCCTGTGGCTGGAAGTAAAGATGGTAAATAAGTAAGTTTCAAAGCAATATCTCTGATGGTTTTGAAAATAAGCGGGGTGGTAAGAAAAACTTAACCAAGCTCAATGCACTTCTAAGTCGGAAAAGGGCCATAATTCTGACAAAAATCTTGACAGAGTTATGTACACTTGTCTGTTGATAGAGGTCATGATGGTTAACAAGTATGGTAAGTTTCAAAGCAATACCTCTGATGGTTTTGAAATAAAGTGAGGTGGTACTAAAAACTTAACTAAGGTGTGACACCAACGCAGACGTGGACACCGAGGCGAGTAGGATAGATCATCCTTTTCTTTGAAAACTCAAGCTAAAAAAGGGGAATTGTTATGCAATATCACAGGCGTGGAAGCATCTTTTACCGTGAATGGAAATACTAACAAGAGCTGTCTCATGACAGCATGCTCAACTATTCGAAAGCTTGTCGGTAAAATGTTTTTTTTGTCTAAGAACAGGTGTATTGTGTAATTGTGTACAAGAATTAAGGTCAAAGATATGAAACTTGTTCAAAGACCTATGTAATTTATGTACATTACATGCAAAGCCTTACTCTGGATTCTGTAAGCCAACTGGGGGGAAAAAGGGGGGGAGATAATTTCAAAGAAATACATGACCTTGTATATTTGATCATGAATAACTTTGTAACGTTTCAAAATTGATATGTTTAAAATTAAAAAAGCATGACCGCTGCATGCTGCATAATTATCCTATGACATTTCAAAAGTAAGCCATTTCAAGTATTTCTAATAATAGTCTGGTAAAAACTGTGACAAAATTCTAAGTTAAAAAGGGGCATAAATATGTCAAAAATCAAAAACATTGGTGAAGATGTTGATAGTAAACATTCATTTTAAGTTTTAAGTCAATACGTTTGATAGTATTCAAGATATTTGACTTCATAAAAATCTTTAACTAAAATTCTAAGTTAAAAAGGGGCATAAATCTAACAAAAATCAAAACAGAGTTATGAGGATTGTTTCTTCAGGTGAAGATGTTGATGGTGGACACATAATTTGAGTTTCAAGTCAATACCTTTGAAAGTATTCAAAATATTTGCCTTTATAAAATCTTTTACCAAAAATTCTAAGTTAAAAAGGGGCATAAATCTGTCAAAAATCAAAACAGAGTTATGGGGATTGTTTCCTCTGGTGTAAATGTTGATGGTAAACATATAGTTTGAGTTTCAAGTCAATACCTTTTATAGTTTTCAAGATATTTGACTTTATAAAAAATTTTAACCAAAAATTCTAAGTGAAAAAGGGGCATAAATCTGTCAAAAATCAAAACAGAGTTATGGGGATTGTTTCCTCAGGTGAAGATGTTGATGGTAAACATATAGTTTGAGTTTCAAGTCAATACCTTTGATAGTTTTCAAGATATTTGACTTTATAAAAAATTTTAACCAAAAATTCTAAGTGAAAAAGGGGCATAAATCTGTCAAAAAGCAAAACAGAGTTATGGGGATTGTTTCCTCATGTGTAGATGTTGATGGTAAACATATAGTTTGAGTTTCAAGTCAATACCTTTGATAGTATTCAAGATATTTGACTTTATGAAAAACTTTAACCAACGCAGACGCCGACACCGACGCCGACGCTGGGGCGAGTGCAATAGCCTCCTTATTCTTCGAATAGTCGAGCTAAAAACTATGTGATTTTAGTAAATATTACGAAATCTGAAAGTATTTTGTCCCGAACATTAATACCTTAACAGCCATCTCTTATGTTATTATCACAGTGCTAAATTTATTATTATTAAGAGAAATAATAATATGAAAATAAGTCTTCATATACAGTACTACCACTATTTTGCTATTCGCAGATCGCAGTTATTCAATATACATTGTCTATAACTGCATGATTTATATTTACAATGTACTTTACATAATTACACAACAAGCAGTTTCTTTCTCGATCAACACCTCTTTCTTTGATAACTTGCAACATTCATTCAAGCATTTCGGATACCGAGATTTTCGATACTGGCTGATACCAACGTTTCTTGATCAATATCGTCATTCAGTAGGCACCTACTCCGAAAAAATGAAAATGACTCCATTCAATGGAGTCACTTCGCGGCCGTTTGGAGTGAAAATTTTAATCGCGGGACTTCGAGTTTCTCCGAGCATTTTGGAGTGACTTCGCAAAACTTGTCACATCGCGTTTTTGGCATAATCCTCCAGGTCTGTACTGTACACCTATCTAAAATCAAGAGATCCCCTGGGCAGGGTCAGTCTGACCCAGGGGTTATGATTTGAACAAATTTGGTAGAGGTCAACTAGGCAATGCTACATGCCAGATATCTCAGCTCTACGCGCTGTGGTTTCAGAGAAGAAGATTTTTAAAGTTTTTTCCTATATAAGCCTATGTTAAACTAAGTGACCCACCAGGGGGGAGGGGGGGGGCTGTCAATTTTGACCCGAGGGTCATAATTTGAACAATCTTGGTAGCAGACCACTAGAAAATGCTACAGGCTAAATATCTAAGCTCTAGCCCTTGTGGTTCAGAGAAAAAGATTTTTTAAAGTTTTTCCTATTTTTTGCCATAGCAACCAGAGTTCTACATGGAATAGAATTCTTTGAGCAGTTTGGTAGAGCTTAATGCAAGGAACATCCCTGCATAGTTTCATCAACATTGGCCCAGAGGTTTCAGAGGAGATTTGGTTTGAATCAAAATGTTGACAGACAATCATCCATTAGAAAAGCTCACTCTTGCAAAGCCAGGGGAGGTAATAAAGCATTACAAATACCTTTTTCATTCAAATATGAACATATAGCATAGTGGTGCCGTCAAACCATGCTCACTTGCATTTTCAAGAGACTTTATTAATTCTGGAATTACTTTGTAAGTTTTTACTTTGTTATTGATTCGAGCCATTTCTTTTACATTTTACAAAACAATTCAAAAGTTCACTCTTTACTAAAATCTCTTTTAAATCTTTACTATAGTATGTTCCTGATATTCGACTTTGTTCAGTTTTCGGTTCTTGAAAAACTTAACAAAGCCAAATATCAGGAACGTATTATACGAGAAAGCATATGGATCAAACGGCTACAAACAGCGAGACCACACAGATGCAACGTCAAAGACAGTTGGATTCCATCGCAGTTGCTTGCAAATGACGTCCATTATAGCAGACACAAGTAATTTTGGTGCGTAACGTCACGTTCACTTATGACGTTACGTCCGGTTTCATTATTTACTTCCGGTAACGTCAATAACGTTATATGTGAAAATGTAAAACAATTTGTGTATTTCATCTACTGAAGAAGGCCAGTAGGCCGAAATATTTAGTAAAGAGTGAACTTTTGAATTGTTTCATAATTATTCTCCCTTCAGAGTTACTTTTTGTGTATAGTATTTTACATGTTATGTTTAAGCATTTTGGAGATTTTTTTTTTCCAGCAACTGTGAATGAACAGCTTAAAATATATAACTATATTTACCCAATTGGACCTCTGCTCCTCATACCTTTGGATTGCATATAACCAGGAACCTGAAGATATTGATAATAATACTTATGTATATCATCTACAATTTATCATTTTAAAGTGAATATTTTAACTATTTAGGAAATTGTAATTAAGTTGCTTTTATTTTATTTCAGCAACATTTCAGACATGGCTTTAACTTCAAAATTAAGATTTAAAACACACAGACCAGATTATACAATTATACAAGCCCTATTTCACTCACCTGTCTGCCATTGGCCATAATACCTTGGGGTCATGATTTGAACAATCTTCATAGAGGTTAACTACATCATGCTACATTTCAAATATCTAAGCCCTGGGACTTGTGTCTTTTCTGATCGATGATTGTCCGTCGTCCGTCCGTCGTCCGTCAACATTTTGATTCAAATGACATCTCCTCTGAAACCTCTAGGCCAATGTTGATAAAACTATGCAGGAATGTTCCTTGCATGAAGCTCTACCAAAATTGTTCAAAGAATTCCATTCCATGCAGAACTCTGGTTGCTATGGCAACAAATAGGAAAATCTTTAAAAATCTTCTCCTCTGAAACCACAAGGCCTAGAGCTTAGATATTTGGCATGTAGCATTGTCTAGTGGACCTCTACCAAGATTGTTCAAATTATGACCCCGGGGCAAAATTGACCCCGCGGATTGGGCCCTTAGTTTTTGCATAGGAATATATAGGAAAAACTTTAAAAATCTTCTCCTCTGAAACCACAAGGCCCAGAGCTAAGATATTTGGCATGTGGCATTGTCTAGTGGACCTCTACCAAGATTGTTCAAATTATGACCCCCGGGTCAAAATTGACCCCGCGGGGGTGGTCACTTAGTTTTGCATAGGCTTATATAGGAAAAACTTTAAAAATCTTCTTCTCTGAAACCACAAGGCCTGGAGCTTAGATATTTAGCATGTAGCATTGGCTAGTGGACCTCTACCAAGATTGTTCAAATTATGAGCCCCGGATCAAAATTGACCCCGCACGGGGGGTCACTTAGTTTTGCATGGGCATATATAGGAAAAACTTTAAAAATCTTCTTCTCTGAAACCACAAGGCCTAGAGCTTAGATATTTGGCATGTAGCATTGGCTAGTGGACCTCTACCAAGATTGTTAAAATTATTACCCCCGGGTCAAAATTGACCCCTTACAGGGGGTCACTTAGTTTAACATAGGTTTATACAGGAAAAAGTTTTAAAATCTTTTTCTTTGAAACCACAAGGCCTAGAGCTTAGATATTTGGCATGTAGCATTGCCTAGTAGACCTCTTCAAAGTTTGTTCAAATTATGCCCCTGGGGTCAAAATTGACCTTGCCCGTGGGGGGGGGTCACTTGTTTTACAACGGCGTATATAGGAAAACTTATTTGGTATATAACATTATCTAGTGATCTTCCACTAGGCAAGTGGACTTGTACCAAGGTGAGCGATATAGGGCCATCTTGGCCCTCTTGTTATTCTACTTTGGAAGTTTTCCCTTTAAAAGCCTATGTGAAATCAAGTGACATGCCATCTCTCTGTGGTTATCAATTTAAAATCCTTGATGCAGGAGGAAGTTAAAGCCCTGACAACGCCATCTGAATGAACACAGTGACAGACCGACAAATGTGATAGCCACCATTTACTTCATATCTGGGGATAAAATAAACTTACATGCATCTTTTCAGGGCCTAAAAAATTGCAGTTAAAATTGGTATAAATTGTTACAAGTTAACAGTACCAATGTTCTGAAAGAATAATTGTTTAGGGCCTTGTTGATAAACAGGATCATGTACATTACTTTGTATCAAGTGTTTAAATACTATAGTCCTTTTATGATAACTTGATAGCGCGTCATAGGATTAGGTTCAACTTGACAGGTAAATCAGGTATAACGGTTATCTCAGTACTTGTTATGGAGAATATTACATAAATAGTTAACAAATCGCGGAAAAATAATAAGTGCCTCAATAGCTCAATTGGTTAGTACGTAGACAATTTGATCGTACAGTTTTGACGGTGCAGGTTCGAATCCAGGTGAATTTAATTTTTCATGAATCTTTTTCTTTCTTTTCTTCTTTTTTGGAGACTTTATTTTTCATTTATATTTATTTCTTTTCTTTTTTAGATACATGTATAGTTTTTAAATAGTATTTCCTTTGAAATGAGCAATAATGCATATTGGAAGCAACACATTTTAATTTCAGTACACCAAATTAAACGTTCTATTATCTGAACCTTTAACACGTTCTTGATAATGGTTTTACAGTCATTATCATATGGAACAACGTTTCTTTTCGTGATCCAGGGATCACGTTTGAGGGCGACGTGGGCTAAATAGTCGCCGTATCCCCGGCCATTTCGCCGTGATCGCATAGAAAAGCGAAAACAAAGTCGCTCTTTTTTTCGTAAACACTGACAATGTATTCGAGTGTCAATCTCAATACTGCACCGCCTACTCGCTACCGTTCGTTAAATCAGCTTTCATTGGTCAATAAAAAACGGTAGGCCAATCAAAAGCGGCGAGATAACATAGCGATTTAAAGGTTGACATGTGCGTTTTGACATGTGTAATGTTTATTGTCAATTTAATAGTTGAGTAAACATCGATTATTCAAACGGATGAGCACTGATTGGGAACAATAAGGACCAATTACACATGCTTACAATTAAATTGGCTGTTAAGATGCCAGTAAGTTCTTTGATCGTTTTCACACGTTTTATTTACAAAGAATATCTGACACTGCTTGTTCAGTTGTTGACTGTTTGCTGCATTTTTTTTATCTCGGTTATCAATTCATTAATCGGCGATGAAAATCAGTAGGAAAAAGAGTTTTAATAAAATATTTTATGCGATCACATTGCATTTCACTGTAAAAATGTTTAAAAAGCTCGAAGGAACCCACAGAACAGAATGTCACTCAAGAATGTTTATTAATGAGAAAGAATTTTTATAAATAAAAAAAGTTTGTTTTATGCAGTTGTTTTAGTATGAAAACGGTATACTGATATTACTTTAAACGTTATAAACGCGTTGTACAAACTTCTCCCTGTTCTGAAAAACTTCTCCCTAATGTCTCTGGAGGGAGAAGTCACTTCTCCCTATGAGTCTGGGCTAGCGTGATCCCTGGTGATCTCCAAAGAACATATATCGGTCACCATTGCAAATGAAATTATTTTTAACTTGTTTTAGCAAACATGAAATTAAATACACGAGAATATCATGTCTAATATGTAAACCTTTCGTCAATACAGAACTCGTTTTGCCAGATTTTGTATGTATATATTTCATACCCTATATGAATTAATTTTAATGCATTGCTCGCATTCCTATTCAGAAATTTACGAGAACAGATGTTAATAACTCTTGATAATCAAAGAATTTAAACGGGATTTATAAAACAAGAGGGCCATGATGGCCCTGTATCGCTCACCTGTCTACCATTGGCAAAAATAAAAGGTTATTAATAGCAGAAAGGATCAATTTTTACCTTTGGCTCATGATATCCTCTTAATAAGCTTATGTAAAATCAAAAGATCCCCCCCCCGCCCCTGGTCATGATTTGAACAATCTTTGTAGAGAGTCAATTATTGCCACATGCTGAATATCTAAGCTCTATGCCTCATTATTTTGCTGTCTGATCATGATCTGCACTGTTGGCTATTCATTGTTTTGCTGTCTGATCATAATCTGCACTGTAAGCTATTCATTGTATGTTGGCTGGTCATGATCTGCACTGTCAGCTATTTATTTTTTGCTGTCTGATCATGATCTGCACTGTTTGCTATGCATTATTTAGCTGTCTGATCATGATCTGCACTTTCATTATTTAGCTGTCTGATCATGGTCTGCACTGTTTGCTATGCATTATTTTGCTGTCTGATCATGATCTGCACTTTCATTATTTTGCTGTCTGATCATGATCTGCACTGTAAGCTATTCGTTATTTTGCTGTCTGATCATGATCTACACTGTAAGCTATTCATTATTTTGCTGTCTGATCATGATCTGCACTGTAAGCTATTCATTATTTTGCTGTCTGATCATGATCTGCACTGTGAGCTATTCAATTTTTTCCTGTCTGATCATGATCTGCACTGTGAGCTGTTCATTTTTTTAACAATTTATGGTACTTTCCAAAGTGATAGATGTGAATGTAAAAATTACAACTACATTCTTTAACATGGAAGTTCAACTAGGGGTCAAGAACATGTATTGCATCATCGCTATTTAAAACTTTATAAGTGCCAATTTTAGGCCAGAGTTTTTATATTGCTTGGTTTATGGGAAGTTTTCTAAAATGTTGAGTATGAAGGACTTTTCCTACTGTATTGAACAGAGCACATATTGAACATCAGTCTACTGCACCTGTCATTTTCGAACAAAATAAACACTTTAAAATAATTACTTTCAATTATATATCCCTACTATTCTGACACTTCATTAACTAGTCTGTGAAGTCGGAACAGCGGAAATAATACAAATAAAATGTCAGTTCATAATGTCATTGTTATTCTACCTTTTCAAACAAGAAGACACGGCAATGCCGCCAAAGCAGGTTTAAACAGCGCCTGTAGAAATTGTAGAATTACAAGAGGGCGATGATGGCCCTGTATCGCTCACCTGTCTACCATTGGCAAAAATAAAAAGATTATTAATAGCAGAAAGGATCAATTTTTACCTTTGGCTCATGATATCCTCTTAATAAGCCATGTAAAATCAAAGACCCCCAGGCAGGGTTAATTTTGACCCTGAGGTCAGGATTTGAACAATCTTGGTAGAGAGTCAATTATGCCACATGCTGAATATCTAAGCTCTAGGCCTCATTATTTTGCTGTCTGATCATGATCTGCCTGTTGGCTATTCATTTTTTGCTGTCTGATCATGTCTGCACTGTAAGCTATTCTTGTATGTTGGCTGGTCTGATCGCACTGTCAGCTTTTTATTTTTTGCTGTCTGATCATGATCTGCACTGTTTGCATGCTTATTTGCTGTCTGATCATGTCTGCACTTTCATATTTGCTGTCTGATCATGATCTGCCTTTCATTTTTTGCTGTCTGATCAGTCTGCACTTTCTGACAAATTTCAAGGAATCTGGGCTGAAAATGTAACACTAGAGTGTTACAAGGTTTTCCATATTTGGGCTGTGACCTAGTTTTTGACCCCAGATGACCCATATTCGAACTTGGGCTAAAAATCACTAACAACCTTTCTGACAATTTCCAGGATATTGGGCGAAAATGTTCCTCTAGAGTGTTAACAAGGTTTTTCCATATTTGGGCGTGGACCTAGTTTTGACCCCAGGTGACCCATATTAAAACTTGAGCTAGAAATCATAAAACAACCTTTCTGACAAATTGCCAGGTATTTGGACTGAAACAGAGCCTCAGAGCCTTAACAGTTTTCTATTTGGGCTCTGTGACCTAGTTTTTGACCCCAGATGACCCATATTCGAACTCGTCCGAGAAATTACTGGGACAAACATCCTGACCAAGTTTCGTGACAACTGAGGAAAAATGTGTGACCTCTAGAGTGTTCGAACTAAATGTGGACGGACGACGACGGACGACGGACATTCATCGATCCCAAAGCTCACCTTGAGCCAGCCAGGTGAGCTAAAAAAAAACAGTCATCTTCACTCCTCCCTATCTTAGTAACAGTGCCCTTGACCTTGGGCCCAAATTTTTTTCGCTACAATTTAAAAACTATATTTTTTTTTACATTTTTAGTAACAGTGACCTTGACTCTAGTGACCTTGACCCCCCAATTTTTTTTTTTGCTTAAAACAATCAAAACTAAAAATAAATAAAATCTCTTTACCTTCACCTTGACCCTAGTGACCTTGACCAAAAAAAAATTTATGCTTAAAACATCAAAATACTGAAAATAAATAAAATCTTTTTGTACGGCTGACTGAGCCAGTGACCTTGACCTAAAAATTTTTTTTGCTTAAAACAATTTAAAAACTATAAATAAATAAAAATCTATTTTTAGTAACAGTGACCTTGACCTTGACCCTAGTGACCTTGACCCTGAAAAAAAAAATTTTTGCTTAAAACAATCAAAATACTAAAAATACATAAAAATCTATTTTAGTAACAGTGACCTTGACCTTGAGCCAAGTGACCTTGACCCGAAAAAAATTTTTTTTGCTTAAAACAATTTAAAAACTAAAAATAAATAAAAATCTATTTTTAGTAACAGTGACCTTGACCTTGACCCTAGTGACCTTGACGCGGAAAAATTTTTTTTTTGTTTAAAACAATCTAAAAACTAAAAATAAATAAAAATCTATTTTTAGTAACACTGACCTTGACCTTGACCCTAGTGACCTTGACCCCGAAAAATTTTTTTTTGCTTAAAACAATCAAAATACTAAAAATAAATAAAAATCTATTTTTAGTAACAGTGACCTTGACCTTGAGCCAAGTGACCTTGACCCAAAAAAATTTTTTTGGCTTAAAACAATCTAAAAACTAAAAATAAATGAAAATCTATTTTTAGTTACACTGACCTTGACCGTGACCCTAGTGACCTTGATCTCGAAAAAAAATTTGTTTTTTATAACAATCAAAAAACTTAAATTAAATAAAATCTATATTTAGTAACAGTGACCTTGACCTTGAGTCAAGTGACCTTGACCCAAAAATAAAATTTTTTTGCTTAAAACAATCTAAAAACTAAAAATAAATAGAAATCTATTTTTAGTAACAGTGACCTTAACCTTGACCCTAGTGACCTTGACCATAGTGAACCAAAGCTTCCTCTCCACGCAAGCTACCTACACACCAAGTTTCATTACTATTGGTCACTCCTAACTCAAGTTATTGAGTGGAAACCATTTTTCTATTTTTAGTAACAGTGCCCTTGACCTTGAACCTAGTGACCCCTAATGCAATTCCAAGCTTCCTCTCTACACAAGCTACCTACACACTGAGTTTGATTGCAATTAGTCACTCCTAACTTGAGTTATTGAGCAGAAACTATTTTTCTATTTTTAGTTACAGTGACCTTGACCTTGACCCTAGTGACCCCAAATGCAATCCCAAGCGGCGTCTCCACGCAAGCTACCTACAGACCAAGTTTCATTGTAATTGGTCACTCCTAACTTGATTTATTGAGCGGAAACCATTTTTCTATTTTTAGTAGCTGTGACCTTGACCTTGACCCTAGTGACCCCAAATGCAATCCCAAGCGGCGTCTCCACGCAAGCTACCTACAGACCAAGTTTCATTGTAATTGGTCACTCCTAGCTCGAGTTATTGAGCGGAAACCGTTTTTCTTTTTTTAGTAACAGTGACCTTGACCTTGACCCTAGTGACCCCAAATGCAATCCCAAGCGGCGTCTCCACGCAAGCTACCTACACACCAAGTTTCATTGCAATTGGTCACTCCTAACTAAAGTTATCCAACGGAAACCAATGTTTGACGCCCGCCCGCCCGCCCCCCGCCATCGCATCGCCATTCTAATAAGTAGGTTTTGAAAGCTAAAAAAGGACAGGCAGTCGCATAAACCAAAAGAAATAAACTCTGGCCTTACCAGACCAGAGGACGATTCATCAAGGTAAAACGCAATAAAATTAGCGATGAGGTGTTCAAAACACAACTATTGAAACAGAAACATCAAAACAACCTTTCGACAACAGGACGGGCGAAAAGACACTAGAGTGTACAGGTTCCAGGCGCCACGACCCCAGGCCCACGCCCTTGGCTAGAAATCATCTTAACAACCTTTCTGACAAATTTCCAGGATATTTGGGCTGAAAATGTTACCTCTAGAGTGTTAACAAGGTTTTTCCATATTTGGGCTGTGTGACCTAGTTTTTGACCCCAGGTGACCCATATTAAAACTTGAGCTAGAAATCAACGAAACAACCTTTCTGACAAATTGCCAGGATATTTGGACTGAAACAGTAGCCTCTAGAGCCTTAACAAGATTTTTCTATTTTTGAGTCATGTGACCTAGACAATTGACAATTGAGGAAAAAATGTGACCACTAGAGCGTTAACGAACTAAATGTGGACAGACGACGGACGACGTCCGACGGACGACGGACATTCATCAATCCTAATAGCTCACCCTGAGCCAGCTCAGGTGAGCTAAAAAATGAAAAAACAAGAGGGCCAAGATGGCCCTATATCACTCACCTTGGTACAAGTCCACTTGCCTGGTGGAAGATCACTAGATAATGTTATATACCAAATAAGTTTTCCTATATACGCCTTTGTAAAACAAATGATCCCCCCGGGCAAGGTCAATTTTGACCCCAGAGGCATAATTTGAACAAACTTTGAAGAGGTCTACTAGGCATTGCTACATGCCAAATACCTAAGCTCTAGGCTTTGTGGTTTCAGAGAAAAAGATTTTTAAAGTTTTCCATACATAAGCCTATGTAAAACTAAGTCACCCCCGGTGCAGGGTCAATTTTGACCCGGGGGTCATAATTTGAACAATCTTGGTAGAGGTCCACTAGCCAATGCTACATGCCAAATATCTAAGCTCTAGGCCTTGTGGTTTCAAAGAAGATTTTTAAAGTTTTTCCTATTTGTTGCCATAGCAACCAGAGTTCTGCATGGAATGGAATTCTTTGAACAATTTGGTAGAGCTTCCTGCAAGGAACATTCCTGCATAGTTTTATCAACATTGGCCTATAGGTTTCAGAGGAGATGTCATTTGAATCAAAATGTTGACGGACGACGGACAATCATCGATCAGAAAAGCTCACCCTGGCATAGCCAGGTGAGCTAAAAAGAAACCGTAACATTCTGGGATTCGAACCAACGATCTTGTCATACAAAGATGCAATTTCACTGCCGTAACCACTAAGCCAATGACTAGTTTTATATTATCTATGTGAAAAACAAATACTTATTGTATTGACAAAAATTTAGCTGTCTTACCTGTTTTTGTGTTTTCAAAATACCAGCAAACGTAAACATCATGTGACGCAACTTTCAAGTTATCATAAAGGACTTATGAACAGACGTATGGAAGCACTGATTATACAAAAGCAAATTACCCTGTTAATTTTCGACATTCTTAACTTCCTGGTGCTGCTTAATGTTCTTTCTCTATAACACTGTAACGTACCTATTCAGCTTACTCTGCTTAACCTGAAATGCAACCATAGTCATACATTTAGATGACTAAGAAAACTAGACCTATCACTAAATGTGATAAATATCCCCAAAAGACTGCTTTATAATCTGAGGAAGTTTGTAGTGACAAAATACCTTGCAAAAAAAACTAAAATAGAGAATTTGTCCATGGCAATAACTCTGTAATTAGTCAAGACAGAGTTATGGTTCTTGTACACTGCATTTCCTCTCATTGTGCTGTACCAAGTATGAAGTTGTATTGAATTCCAATTCCAACCAGTAGTTTTCAAGTTATGCTCTGCGACAAGGAAAAGTAAAAATGGGCAATAACTCTGTAATTACTAAAGAAAGAATTATGGTTCTTGTACACCACACTTCCTCTCATTGTGCTTGACCATTGTATGAAGTTGTATTGAGTTCCAACCAGTAGTTTCCAAGTCATGCTCTGGACAAGGAAAAGTAACAAAGGGCAATAACTCTGTAATTAGTCAAGAAAGAGTTTTGGTTCATGTGTACTGCACTTCCTCCCATTAGACTTGACCATTATATGAAGTTGTATTGAATTGCAACCAGTAGTTTTCAAGTTATGCTCCGGACAAGGAAAAGTAACAAAGGCAATAACTCTGTAAATAGTCAAGATTGAGTTTTGGTGCTTGTGTACTGCACATCCTCACAATGTGCTTGACCATTGCATGAAGTTGTATTGAATTTCAGCTAGTAGTTTTCAAGTTATACTTCGTTTCGGGGAAACGACATGATTGCCCTATATTGCTCTTCTCAGTACAGTGCACTTCCCTAAGGATGTCATTTGTTGAAAAAGGAAGTTGCTAGAGAAAAGTTGTAGTGAATTGCAACCAGTAGTTTTCAAGTTATGCTCCGGACAAGGAAAAGTAACAAAGGCAATAACTCTGTATTTACTTAAGATAGAGTTATGGTTCTTGTACACTGCACTTCCTCTCACTGTTCTAGACCATTGTATGAAGTTGTCTTGAATTCCAACCAGTAGTTTTTAAGTCATGCTCTGGACAAGGAAAAGTAACAAAGGGCAAAAACTCTGTATTTATTCTGTAATTAGTCAAGAAAGAGTAATGGTTCATGTGTACTGCACTTCCTCCCATTAGACTTGACCATTATATGAAGTTGTATTGAATTGCAACCAGTAGTTTTCAAGTTATGCTCCGGACAAGGAAAAGTAACAAAGGCAATAACTCTGTAAATAGTCAAGATTGAGTTTTGGTGCTTGTGTACTGCACTTCCTCACAATGTGCTTGACCATTGCATGAAGTTGTATTGAATTTCAGCTAGTAGTTTTCAAGTTATACTTCGTTTCGGGGAAACGACATGATTGCCCTATATTGCTCTTCTCAGTACAGTGCACTTCCCTAAGGATGTCATTTGTTGAAAAAGGAAGTTGCTAGAGAAAGTCACTGTTTGCATAAGAAATCACTAGTTGATAAAGTTCACTTGCTGCCAGGACTGGTTGAAAAAGGATGCTAAATGTTGCTAAGGAAGTCACAGGTTGCTTGAGGACTAAATTTTTGCTGAAGAAGTCACTGGTTGCTAAGGAAGTCACTGGTTGCTTGAGGACTAAATTGTTGCTGAGGAAGTCACTGGTTGCTAAAGAGGTCACCAGTTGTTAAAAAAGAGATCTCAGTAGGACACTTCACTTCCCTCCACTTTTTTCAGTGCTTGCCAATAAAGCAAAACTTTGTCAGTCAAAAAACTCAAGGATCTGTATAAACAAGGGCTACAAGAAGCAAGATACTAGTATTAAGTCAAAAGACTTTTTAAATAAGTTATCAAACTTAATTGTTTGATATCCATGAATACTACAGCAAAGTTTTAAGATAAATTAATACTTCAAGTGGTTAATGATATTATGTGCATATGACAGCGCCAGCTGCACAATAGACTTTAACTAGGATTTCTGAGTACATTAATCAAGTAACATTTCCACAGAGTTATTTTTTCTTGCTTACAGATATGAGTCATAATGGTACATAAGTATTCCAGCTTTCAAAGCAATATCTCAAATGGTTAAGTTAACAAGTGGATGAAAATGAAAATTGGTTGTACAGGAAGTCACTTATTGTTTAGGGAACTCACTGATTGCTAGGGGACTAAACAAGAGCTGTCAGTAGGACAGCGCGCTCGACTTTTTTAGTGCATGCCAATAAAATAAAACTTTGACAGTAATTTGCACACAAGACTTTAACTAGAAATTTCTAGTAAAGGGCACACAAGACTAGAATTTTCTAAGTACAAATCAAGAAACGTTTTCACAGAGTTATCTTCTCTTGCTTACAGATAGGTCTCATGATTGTACACAAGTACTCCAACTTTGAAAGTAATATCTCAAATGGTTACCGTAATCGTGTGTGTATAGAACGCATGGGAGTATAAAAAGCATGAAAATCTCGGGAAAAACGTTTATATCAATGTATAATACGCATGGCAAATATCCGAAAATCATGTCATTTTTTTCGAGGGAAAATGGAACCGAATAACATTAATTCCACCCGAAAACTGCAAACGTAGGATTGTATCGTAGTCAGCCCGGTTGGCACAGTTAACATGTTAACAGGTATTTCAAAAAGAGTGTTGTTGAGGGTGAAATATCTGCCTGACACATTAGAGAAAAAGGTGTGAAGATTATTGCAAGCACAATTGGCCTGTTTGTTTAATATTATTCAGACAACGGTATTGATCACCGATGAATTAAAGACAAAACAAAATGTTACAAACTTTATGTTGACAACAATTTAATTATAGCGCAAGCTAAAAGATAGTGTTCATATTGATTTTAATACATGTACATCTATATAGATCATTAGTTGTAGCATTGCAGCCGCAAGGCAGCGCTGTCCAAAAAAGGTCTTTAATGAGAAACTCAAATATAATTGGGTTATTAGTATAGTAAGGTGATCCAGGATGCCGGATTTGCTCGAGTCGTGCGTCGGATCATACGAGTGCTTAGCACGAGTTTGATCCGACCTCGACAAGAGCCAATCCAGCTTATGGATCACATTACTATACTAATAACCCTTTTATTATATACCTTTTGACACTTGTCTGTGCGAATAAACTAAATAAAAATCACATTTTAAGCATACAATTGAAGGAAAACTCTTTTTAGCGCGAAATATATGTAGTATGCGATGTCATTTTATTGATGTCATGGTATAAACAAGTGGTAACGATCCTGTCAAAAGCGACATTATTGACGTCATGTGTATTGTAGGGCAAATTGAATTCACTCTTAAAAATAATGCCGCACTGTCCGTATTGCACGTACATACAATATCGATTTTTTTTCTGTCATGCCGTATTTGATGGTGGAATAAAGGCTGTATTTTTGACAGTATATTTATATAATAGGTATATAATAAAGTGAATTACGTTTTTCATTTATTCGTGGAAGTAAAAAGTTCAAAACAGTTGGAGAGGGCAAGAAGAACATGAGGTAATATATTTTTAAATAGCATTTAATAAGTTGTAACTTTAGTATACATTGTATTTTATATTTTGCAACTGTTTGTATCACAGTGGTCCAACTGTTGAGAAAAGTATGCTCCCAGAATGCTACGATTCAAGTAACTATATTGGGCGTACAAATCAGTACTATTTTGTATTTCTTTTCTTTCAGGAAATATTATTATGCATTCCGCTGTCTGCGATTAGTAACGAAACATGTAGCACGCCTTCTTTTTTTTTAATACCCGCTCATTTGCATCACGTTTAATTCGGAGACAAAAAGGAGCGTTAAATCATATCATGAATAGTAGAACGCAAAGACCAGTATCACCATCCTGTATCATACCCCAGTACGGAATAATAACAGTTGAAATCTCGATCATGCACGTGTATTTTAGATTGTAGTTTACTGTATACTTGTGATTTAATAGATAAATGAATATGTCTGCCTGCATAAATTGACAGAAAAAACAGAACGACTCTTTAGGCTTGAACATTTGGCGAAAAATTTTTTTTATATTATGAACTGTTTTGTACGATGATTTAAACGTTTAGAATTTTATGTGCATGTCTGTATGTAATACATAATGATGATGATGATGAAAGATATTGCTGTTGATTATATGTCATTGTATGACTGTACGTCCGTAATAAGTAATGAGGATGAGGATTGTGATGAAAGATATTGCTGTTGATAGTATGTCATTGTATGACTGTCCGTCCGTAATAAATAATAATGATGAGGATTGCGATGAAAGATATTGCTGTTGATTATGATGATGATGATGAAAGATATTGCTGTTGATTATATGTCATTGTATGACTGTCCGTCCATAATTAATAATGATGATGAGGATTGTGATGAAAGATATTGCTGTTGAGTATATGTCATTGTATGACTGTCCGTCCATAATTAATAATGATGATGAGGATTATGATGAAAGATATTGCTGTTGATATTATGTCATTGTATGACTGTCCGTCCATAATTAATAATGATGATGAGGATTGTGATGAAAGATATTGCTGTTGATAGTATGTCATTGTATGACTGTCCGTCCATAATTTATAATGATGATGAGGATTCTGATGAAAGATATTGCTGTTGATAGTATGTCATTGTATGACTGTCCGTCCGTAATAAATAATGATGATGAGGATTGTGATGAAAGATATTGCTGTTGATTATATGTTAGTATTTGACTGTCCGTCTGTAATAAATAATGATGATGATGATGATGAAAGATATTGCTGTTGATAGTATGTCATTGTATGACTGTCCGTCCGTAATAAATAATGATGATGAGGATTGTGATGAAAGATATTGCTGTTGATAGTATGTCATTGTATGACTGTCCGTCCGTAATTAATAATGATGATGAGGATTGTGATGAAAGATATTGCTGTTGATATTATGTCATTGTATGACTGTCCGTCCATAATAAATAATGATGATGAGGATTGCGATGAAAGATATTGCTGTTGATTATGATGATTGTGATGAAAGATACTGCTGTTGATTATATGTCATTGTATGACTGTCAGTCCGTAATAAATAATGATGATGATCATTGTGATGAAAGATATTGCTGTTGATTATATGTCATTGTGTGACTGTCTGTCCGTAATAAAAAATGATGATAAGGATTGCGATGAAAGATATTGCTGCTGATTATGATGATGATGATGAAAGATATTGCTGTTGATTATGTCATTGTATGACTGTCCGTCCGTAATAAATAATGATGATGATGATTATGATGAAAGATATTGCTGTTGATTATGATCATGATGATGAAAGATATTGCTGTTGATTATATGTCATTGTACGACTGTCCGTCCGTAATAAATAATGATGATGAGGATCGCGATGAAAGATATTGCTGTTGATATAATGTCATTGCATGACTGTCCTTCCGTAATAAATAATGATGATGATGATGATGAAAGATATTGCTGTTGATTATATGTCATTGTATGACTGTCCGTCCGTAATAAATAGGATTGTGATGAAAGATATTGCTGTTGATTATGATGATGAAAGATATTGCTGTTGATTATGATGATGATGATGATGAAAGATATTGCTGTTGATAGTATGTCATTGTATGACTGTCCGTCCGTAATAAATAATGATGATGAGGATTGTGATGAAAGATATTGCTGTTGATTATGATGAAAGATATTGCTGTTGATTATATGTCATTGTATGACTATCCGTCCGTAATTAATAATGATGATGAGGATTGTGATGAAAGATATTGCTGTTGATAGTATGTCATTGTATGACTGTCCGTCCGTAATTAATAAGGATGATGAGGATTGTGATGAAAGATATTGCTGTTGATTTGATGTTAATTGATGTTAATATTTGACTGTCCGTCTGTAATAAATAATGATGATGATGATGATGAAAGATATTGCTGTTGATTATATGTCATTGTATGACTGTCCGTCTGTAATTAATAATGATGATGAGGATTGTGATGAAAGATATTGCTGTTGATATTATGTCATTGTATGACTGTCTGTCCATAATTTATAATGATGATGAGGATTGTGATGAAAGATACTGCTGTTGATTATATGTCATTGTATGACTGTCCGTCCGTAATTAATAATGATGATGAGGATTGTGATGAAAGATATTGCTCTTGATAGTATGTCATTGTATGACTGTCCGTCCGTAATAAAAAATGATGATGAGGATTGCGATGAAAGATATTGCTGTTGATTATGATGACTGTGATGAAAGATATTGCTGTTGATTATATGTCATTGTATGACTGTCCATAATAAATAATGATGATGATTATTGTGATGAAAGATATTGCTGTTGATTATATGTCATTGTGTGACTGTCTGTCCGTAATAAATAATGATGATGATGAAAGATATTGCTGTTGATTATGATCATGATGATGAAAGATATTGCTGTTGATAGTATGTCATTGTATGACTGTCCGTCCGTTATTAATAATGATGATGAGGATTGTGATGAAAGATATTGCTGTTGATATTATGTCATTGTATGACTGTCCGTCCATAATAAATAATGATGATGAGGATTGTGAAGGATATTGCTGTTGATATTATGTCATTGTATGACTGTCCGTCCGTAATAAATAATGATGATGAGGATTGCGATGAAAGATATTGCTGTTGATTATGATGATTGTGATGAAAGATATTGCTGTTGATTATGTCATTGTATGACTGTCCGTCCGTTATAAATAATGATGATGATTATTGTGATGAAAGATATTGCTGTTGATTATATGTCATTGTGTGACTGTCTGTCCGTAATAAATAATGATGATGAGGACTGCGATGAAAGATATTGCTGTTGATTATATGTCAGTATTTGACCGTTTGTCTGTAATAAATAATGATGATGAGGATTGCGATGAAAGATATTGCTGTTGATTATGATGCTGATGATAAAAGATATTGCTGTTGATTATGATGATGATGATGAAAGATATTGCTGTTGATTATATGTCATTGTATGACTGTCCGTCCGTAATAAATAATGATGATGAGGATTGCAATGAAAGATATTGCTGTTGATTATATGTCAGTATTTGACTGTCTGTCCGTAATAAATCATCATCATGATGATGATGAAAGACATTGCTTATGATATTATGTCATTGTATGACTGTCCGTTCATAATAAAAAATGATGATGAGGATTGCGATGAAAGATATTACTGTTGATTATGTGTCATTGTATGACTGTCCGTAATAAATGATGATGATGATGAAAGATATTGCTGTTGATTAAATGTCAGTGTATGATTGTCCGTCCGTCTGTAATATATGATGATGATGATGATGATGATGAAAGATATTGTTATATGACTGTCCGTTTGTAATATATTATGATGTTGATGATGATGAAAAGTATTGCTGTTGATTATGATGATGATGTATTGAAAGATATTGCTGTTGATTATATGTCATTGTGTGACTGTCCGTCCATAATAAATGATGATGATGATGAAAGATATTGCTCTTGATTACATGGCAGTATTTGACTGTCAGTCCGTAAATAATGATGATGATGAAAAGTATTGCTGTTGATTATGATGATGATGTAATGAAAGATATTGCTGTTGATCAGGGCTTCGATAATCTGGGGTTTTTCCAAAACTGATTCACCAGTCTGAAAAGCCATTCTAAATGGGTCCGAGAATTTTTACATTTTCGGTCCAAAATGTGTTGAAAATAACAATACACAGGCTCCTGTCAACACCTACAGATCTGTTATTTGCCCCCAGAAAGAGCAACAAACGTGTCAGATAATCCGACTGTCACTTTGTTGATCGGTCGGTAATTAGCAATCAGAGGACAAAGCCAAATGCCTCTGGCAATACTTTGATGATTGCAGCTATTTACTTGGAAAAGACCGATCCTTGATTGCTTTGTCGGTTATTGTAACGGTTATGTTCCGGGACTCCCAATGTTCAGTTTTAGAAAATAAATTAAAGGTCCACTACTAAGCGAAAATTAAGTGACAGTTATTTCAATGGCAAGTACATTACCTTATGCAAGACACTAAATAATGAAGATTGTCAGGTTAAAATTTACAGAAAGTGTTTGGAACACGAAGAAAAGTATGACGTATTATGTTGAAATCTCAGTGATTCGACAAAATGACCACCCAGGTCTTTTTTACTTTCTTCATAATGCATAGAAAAATAATTGTACATGTACTGTGGTTTATTTAGAATTTCTACATACCAACTTTCATTTTTTATTAAAAATAACTTATTTCTTACATGATTTTTACGTGTTTTTTAAAAGTATATTTGAATTTTCCCTTTCCTTAGTATTGGACCTTTAATAACACAATTTGTAAATGTACTTTATTTAAATTGGAAAAAAATATATGTGGTTAAGACCTATTTTTTCCAAAATACAATTGTAATTCGTAAATCGCCCACCGGCGAATATTTTTGCAGGCTTTTTCCTACATCACGAATGGTCATGTATTAAAAAATAAATTAATATTCTGCAAAAATATTTTCAAGGCTAATTATTATACAGATCATTTCCGAGACATTCAAAGACCGGAGCCGGAGACTTGCTTTTATGACCTCCCATCGCACGGTGCAACTGTAAACAGTTTCTCGATAAATTTGGCTGAACTCGGCAAACATTAGTTGCTTGCTTTTCCTTCCGAAATATATGTAAATAAACTTCAGGCATGATAAAATATTGATCAATTTCAACAAGAAATGAATTTTGAAAAACAAAATCGTGTATTTTGAGCATGACATCACTGTAAAACCGCATAATACAACAAGAGAGTAACTTCCGCTGTATTGCCAAAGTGGGTCGGGTAACATGATTTGCAACATCAATAATGTCAGAGACTTGGCCCTGACCGATTGAGATGACCATATTATCAAAGCCCTGCTGTTGATTATATATCATTGTATGACTGTCCATCCGTAATAAATAATGATGATAATGATGATAAAATATATTATTGTTGATTAAATGTCAGTGTATGACTGTCCGTTTATCAAAATAAACAATGATGATGATGAAGATGATGATTATGATGATAATATTGTTGTTGATTATCTGTCAGTGTATTACTGTTAATAAACAGGAACTGTTTGTAAAACACGTATGCCCCCTTGATGCAAAAGTTGTACTATGAAAGGACAGGGATCACGTTTGAGGGCGACGTGGGCAAAATAGTCGCCGTATCCATGGCTGTTTAGATGCCAGCTAGTTCTTTGATCGTATTGACACACTTAATTTATGCAAAGAATATCAGACACTGCTTGTTTAGTTGTTAAACGTTTGCTGCTGCATTTTTTCTCGGTAATCAATTCGTTAATCGGTGATTAAAACTAGAGCTATCACTAAATGTGATTAATACCCCCAAAAGACTGCTTTATAAACTGAGGAAGTTCGTAGTAACAGAATACCTTGCAAACAAACTAAAAAGAGATATTGTTCTTGGCAAAAACTCTGTAATTTTTCAAGATAGAGTTATGGTTCTTGTACACTGCACTTCCTCTCAATGTGCTTGACCATTGTATGAAGTGATATTGAATTCCAACCAATAGTTTTCAAATGCTCAGGGCAAGTAAAAGTAACAAAGGGCAATAACTCTGAAATGAGTCAAGATAGAGTTATTGTTCTTTTTCACTGCACTTCCTCTTATTGTGCTTGACCATTGTATGAAGTTGTATTGAATTCCATTTAGCAGTTTTTGAATTTTGCTCCGCACAAGGAAAAGTAACAAAGGGCAATAACTCTGTAATGAGTCAAGATAGAGTTATGTTTCCTGTGCACTGCACTTCCTCTCAATGTGCTTGACCATTGTATGAGGTTGTATTGAATTCCAACCAGTAGTTTTCAAGTTATGCTTCAGACAAGGAAAAGTAACAAAGGGAAATAACTCAGTTAATACTCAAGAAAGAGTTATGGTTCTTGTACACTGCACTTCCTCTGATTGTGCTTGATCATTGTATGAAATTGTATTGAATTCCAACCAGTAGTTTTCAAGTTATGCTCCGGACAAGAAAAAGTAACAAAGGACAATAACTCTGTAATAAGTCAAGATGGAGTTTTGATTCTTGTGCACTGCACTTCCTCTCAATGTGCTTGACTATTGTATGAAGTTGTACTGAATTCCAACCAGTAGTTTTTGAGTTATGCTCCGGACAAGGAAAAGTAACAAACGGCAATTGCTCAAGGTCACTGTTACTAAAAATAGATTTTTATTTAATTTTGGTTTTTTGAATGTTTTAAGCAAAAAAATTTTTTTTCGGGGTCAAGGTCACTAGGGTCAAGGTCACTGTTACTAAAAATAGATTTTTATTTAATTTTAGTTGTTTGATTGTTTTAAGCAAAAACTTTTTTTTTCGGGGTCAAGGTCACTAGGGTCATGTTCTAGGTCAGTGTTACTAAAAATAGATTTTTATTTATTTATTAGTTTTTAGATTGTTTGAAGCAAAAAATTTTTTTGGGTCAAGGTCCTTGGCTCAAGGTCAAGGTCCTGTTACTAAAATAGATTTTTATTTATTTTTAGTATTTTGATTGTTTTAAGCAAAAAAATTTTTTCAGGGGTCACTAGGGTCAAGGTCAGTGTAACACTGATAGTAATTACTTGAAAATAGTAACCAATCAACTAATCCGATAGAGTTGATATGTTTACACATTAAAAATATTAATATTTCCCGCTAATACACATGCGTGTCAACCTAATGCCGGGCGGGTCGTATCGATTATAGCCTTTTGAGGATGGTGGACCCAACAAACAAACTAATCGCCGGGCCGAAACCGAGTCACGCCGCTCGATAGTTATAATCGCCTACTTTTAACATAACCCATCCGCCGAATCGCCGAGCTGAAAGTGTTCCCGTCCTTCGAAATAATAATCCGCCCACTTATAAACTTGTGTGGAAACTTACTTGTCAATCACCACGTCAAATCAACACTTTGGCCGATTATCAGTATGGTGGCAATTAATTTTTTTAATGAAATTTGGTGTCGTGAATTATTTCAATTAAAACATAGCAGAGTGTGAAAACTCCCACTTGTAACGATTTTGAAAAAATGGTGTAAAAACTGGTGTGTTCCGCTATGTAATTTTTCTTTTACTTAATTTGGCTATTATCGAAGTCGATTATTTTCATTATATTTTCACGAATACAGAAAAATGATAAAAACCTGCACAATGTTCAGTGTGTTTTTAAAAAGATGCTCGGGCAGTTACTCGAGTAGTTTCCTGCTGCAAAAGTAGGGTTGATTTCTTCTAAACTTTCATTTAAAATAGGCTGTTCTCCGTTCCTTCTTATGGTGACAATTTTTTCAGTTTAAATATGATTAAAATTGCTAAAAACTTGGAATATGTTACTGAAAATCGAGCGGCAACGGGGTCGCGAAAATACGTGACAGACGAGTAAAACTGAAAAGAAATAATTTACAGGAGATCAGTTAATATTTTAGTTTTGCAGAATTTTACAAAAAAAAGATGTGTGATTAAGATATGTTTCCTGCTGGAAAAAAAATGAACATGCTCTTTTTACTCAAGCACATGCATTTAACTGGAACAACACACTGAAAAGAGAGTCATGACATGTCCAGCTGGACTTAGTTTACCAATGCCCCACATGAGAAGTTAAGTATCTTGGACAGTAACAGCACTGCACCATGAACCATTTAGTAAAATACCCATTGCCAACAAAAACTGAACAAGACCTATATTGGCAAAAAAAGGACCAGTTGTATTCAAATGGTATTTTTCTGGTCAAGTCAATACGACAACGCGCAGACTTTGGCTATTATTTTTTTTCATGAAAAATTTATGGCTATTATTTATAAACTGCCAGTGTGAGCACTGGTGTTACTAAAAATAGATTTTTATTTATTTTTAGTTTTTAGATTGTTTTAAGCAAAAAAATTTTTTTTCGGTCAAGGTCACTTGGCTCAAGGTCACTGTTACTGAAATAGATTTTTATTGTTTTAAGCCAAAAAAATTTTTTTCGGGGTCAAGGTCACTAGGGTCAAGGTCAAGGTCAGTGTTACTAAAAATAGATTTTTATTTATTTTTAGTTTTTAGATTGTTTTAAGCAAAAAAAATTTTTTTGGGGGTCAAGGTCACTTGGCTCAAGGTCAAGGTCACTGTTACTAAAATAGATTTTTATTTATTTTTAGTATTTTGATTGTTTTAAGCAAAAAAAAAAATTTTCGCGGTCAAGGTCAAGGCTAGGGTCAAGGTCACTGTTACTAAAAATAGATTTTTATTTATTTTTAGTTTTTAGATTGTTTTAAGCAAAAACAAATGGGGGGTCAAGGTCACTAGGGTCAAGGTCACTGTTACTAAAAATGTAAAAAACAATTTAGTTGTTAAACTGAAGCGAAAAAAAATTTGGGCCCAAGGTCACAAGGGTCAGGGTCAAGGGCACTGTAACTAAGATAGGGAGGAGTCAAGATGACTGTTGTTTTTTTTTTAATTCTACAATTTCTACAGGCGCTGTTTAAACCTGCCTTGGCGGCATTGCCGCGTCTTCTTGTAAACTTTTAACACTACAGGACAAGCCGAACGGGATGTTCTGCCAACATTACTCTCAGAGTGAGCGCCGACGGACAGTACTTAGAGGTTCAATCATACGACGAGTAACATAACCATATTGTCAAACCGGAGTTATTCAGAAACTACTTTCAGCAGCTTAAACTTGATAAAGAGGAACGTGAAAATGTGAAGACCATGCTTGACGTAAAGGCAAATAGGAAGATTATTCAATCCAACATAGTAAGAACTACAGGTTAAGCGATACTTCTGAAAGACATTCACAATCTAGCTAGCTAGGAAAAAGAAATCCAATGAAAATGACTTAACAGTGATAGAGAAGGCAGTAGAAGAATTCTCCAAATGCAGTGGTACTTAAGTGAAAATAGTGACAAACTGAAAATGAAATGTCAGGTCTCTTCTTTCAAGATGACAGAATGCGTTCAACTTTTGCACAATACCCAGAATTCATTTGTGTGGACGCAAAATACAAAGTCAACAATTTACGGATGCCCCTCTACCTCGTTATACAGTCTAACCTTCCCTTACGGTCACCTTGATTCAGCGGTCACCTCCAGTAAACAGTCACTCTGGGACGCCCCGAACGAAAATCAATCTATATTACAACTTGATTAAAAGTCACCTGTCGTCTGCAGCCAGTCTTAGTGCCTCCCGATCGCTTAAAGACCGCTTAAATTGGACCGATGTCCTTAATTTAATTAAATTGGACCGCTTAAATTGGCTTCAAGTCATCCGAATCAAGTGTGAAATTTTCAAAACAATTAACGGAAATCGCGAAATACACCCCAGAGGGCAGCGGCCAGTCTTAGTGCCTCCCAATCGCTTATATAAAAGACTGCCAAAATCGGACCAATTTAAACGGCCACAAGTCATCCGAATCAAGTGTGAAATTTTCAAAACAATTGACAGAAATCGTGAAATACACCCCAGAGGGCAGCGGCCAGTCTTAGTGCCTCCCGATCGCTAAAACACTGCTAAAATCAGACCGATTATTGGTCTCGCGCATTCAACCACCTTGGGAAACAACACCAACAATAGTGTGGAGTCACTGAACGCAAAAATAAAGCAGGTCATTGATAAGAACTTGAAGACATGGTTCACTTCCTAGATACTCACAGAACAGATATAAATGGAAAGGTCTGTAAAATGCTAAGTAAAGTAGCTGTAACAAGGGAACCTGAGGACTCAGTACAATTTCAGTATCAGAACCACTTAACAGAATACGCATACTGATTTGTGAAGAAGCAGCTTGGTGGCTACGATAAAGTTGTTCTCCGTGATTGTGGCGATGAAACCATCAAATGCACTAATGAAAACAATGAATATATCGTAACTACAATATCCTGCACATGTCCATTCCCAATGCAATACAAACTTCCATGTAAACACATTTTTGCAGCCAGGTCTCTCGCTGATACCAATCTGTTTGAAGAGCAGTTAGTTGCTACTATGTGGACCAAACAAAATTGAGCCACAGCATTGAGTCACACAAATGTACCACGACAGGTGTATGTTGAGAGCCAAGGTTCTACTAGAAAACCCACATCGCAACTAGAACGCTTCTGGACGTGTTTTCGTTTTGTTATAAAAATTGCATCTGTGGCATCAGAAAGTTAGCTCAAGCCTTTGATGTCAAACTTGGACAGCTGAAATCGTTATTACACTCATGGGAAAACGCTGAAAATGTTGTTATTGAAACAGTCTCAGTTGACATTGTGACTCCCAATGTGACTACGCAAGATAGCACTCATCCCCAATCAAATGAAACCTTTGATAATGTGAACACCCAATCCAATGAAAACATGACTGGCGACATTCATGGACACACAGGAGAGAATGATGATGGTGAAAATGATGCACTAGAAACCATCTCAAATACTTTTGTGAATCCAAATGCGAAAAACACTAATCCCATACACAAAGAAACTCTTGGAAATTTATGTGAACCCCCAACCCCACGAAAATTCTATTTACGCCATTCAGGGACACATGGGATAAAATGAGGACGCTGAAAATGATGCAATGAAAACAGTATCAAATGCTATTGTGAATCCAAATGTGAACACACTAGATGACACTTATGCCCATTCAACTGAAACCCTTGAAAATATGGACATAGTGCCTAATCATACGATAGAAAATAATTCGACAGAGTATACTGGTGACATAATTCAATCTTCAACAAGTTCTATTGACAACAGCAAAAACATACATGTAGGTGTCCAGAAGATATCAGCACGCACAGCGGACACTTTATCTGATGAATGCAGTCCAGAGCCATCTACTGTAGAGGGTATCAAGGTAATTTTGTTTTGATATTTATTTATATACAATCAATAAACACACTGGTTAAAACACACTGGTTAAAACACTCTTGTTAACTTACAACTGAATGCTGCCTTCTTAGACACTTTATTATGAAACTGAGTAAAACATGTTTTTAATTGACTGATAGAAGTATATGAATTTTTCCTTCTGCCATAACGAATTTTATAAATAAATAACATAATTATGTAGAATCTATATAGTATGTGTACAAATTACTTTCAGGAATGATGTTGCCAACATCAAATTACCACCTAATTTGAAGAAATGTGGGCGTCCCAAAGGTGCTGAGACAACAGTACTGTCATTGGTTTACCGAAGAAAAAGCTCACACTTCAGAAAAAATCTAAACTGACACCTTTCGATAAAATGTCTTCAGAGCAACAACAGAGGACAATTTTGTCTTGGTTTGTCAGTCTCAGTATCACTGAAGCATGTATCAGTAGTGGTTACGTAGTTACAGAGTTTTGATAATATATCTCAGATTCCAATATCTTGTAAAGAAGTTGACATTGATAGGATTTGTCTGTTTTTTGGTGAAGATGCTTGGCATGCTGTTTTACGAATCAATGACATTAAAGAAGTCGCGTGCAAAGTTTGTAGTGGGGCTGTCAAAACTCATTGTGTGTTATGTGAAGCGTGTTTGTGTTGGTTTCACTACTCATGTCCTGGGATTAAAACAAATCCAACTGTAGAATACTGGTTTTGTGCAGGATGCAAGAAGAAGCAATTAGACAACTTATATCTAATATGATTTTTGAAAGATTGTGTTTACTGGTATGCTTTTGTAGATGAACTCTGGCTTTTACGTACACACAAACTATACACAACTGACTTGAAACTGTCCTATATGTCACTTTATGTGTTATGTTTGTACATTTGTACGTGGGAATTTTAACAATCATCATCATCATTTTAACATAACTGCTTAGGTTTTAAGTATGGATTCATGAACGTGTTGAATATGAATATGAAAGGATATAAATTATATATAAATTTCAGTGCCAATCAAAAACCAATAACTGTAAAAAGTCTCTAGTCTAACCTGTTCTATCTTTTGTTAGAAACGACAGATTTTAGTGTGTCTGGTAGGGATTTTATTGCAAATACCTTCCCGATATAATTCTTTGATATACATATACATGTAATATACGTTTTCTGAAGGTCTTCAAAATTTTCAAAAATAAATGCAAATAGTAATTATGATACTTTTCAAATAAGTAATAATGCTATTTTCATAAGTCGTCGTATAGTTAGTCAGTAAACAGTGATAAAAGAATAGAGCCGGACGGGGTGACAAAGCCCCCCATTAATGTCTCGGTGTCCGGTTGAACCAGACTGGGAAGAGTCTTTCCGTCCGGAACCGGACAAGGAGACACTTCCATGTATAAAACCTGTTTTAATATGACTCTGTTTAAAAGGGTGAAAGATTTCAGTTTTTATCTGTATTAATACAGTATTTCTGAAATATTTTATGGCTGTTCGGAAATCGTCGCACATTCTGAAAGTTGTGCAGGTAATTCTGACCACCATGGTCTCTCTTCTCGACGTGACTGGGCAATATTTCAGACCATTCCACATCATAAGTATGTGTTAAAAGGATAAAAATATTTGAAAAATGAAGTCAGTTTTTAAATAGGCGACAAGTTCACATCTTAGTATTTTTTTGTAAAAAATTAATAAATCTGTTATTTTCTTTTCTTAGACGAAAATGGTGCCGATTAATTGTTTGTAATTTTCTGCAAGTAAAAAAATACAAATTGACCATTGAGGAAATTAAATAGCCGAGAGATAGAATTGGCATCATTTGATAGCAAAAGATTCATTATTCACGCGATGGCTATCTATCAAAATAAAAAACGTTGGGGAATAGCCGCATGTTCAGGAATGCTCAATCCTGCTTTAGATAGACTCTGGGTCAGGACCTGGAGGCACTACCTTCTTTCAAGCTACGCCCCTGTAAGAAATGAAAAATCTATTTTTTAAATAACATTAAAAGCTTGTTAACCACTTCCAAACTCTGTAATGAAATCGTGGCAGAGTATAGGAAATTGAAGGAAAAGTGATGAATATATGGAAGGAAAATATCAACAGATCAAACTATTTACGTGAAAATAAGAAATGTGTGGTCTTACTAAATATAACCAAACCCATTTGATGCTTTTTATGCAGCCAACTTGTTAGTTATAATAGCAATACTACTGGCGTCAAAGTCTTTCAGGTGTTAAACCTTGGGTACTCTAAAGTTTTCCATATGTTTTGTTTGTTGATGCCGTAAAGCGTTCTGTACCGGAATTTATGTATCGAATTACAAACGTTTCGGCCCCGTGACATTTCGGACACATGACGTTTTGGCCCTGAAACGTCTCCGCCCCAACGTTTCGGCCCCACTGACGTTTCGGTGCCATAACACTTCAGCCAATCTCTCAAATGGGATGCATTGTTTTAATTATACCATCAATACATCAAGGCTGACAGTTTAAACATTATTTCTTTAACAGGTTGGTGAAAATGGCGATCGGGTTGTTTAATCAAAGCGTCGTGAGCGCTGAAGGCCTGGGGCCTATAGGTTAACCCCCAGAAAAACAACTTTTGACCTACGTGTTTTGCGCTGAACCTTACCTAAAGCGCGGGTCGAAATGTGCAGAGGACCAAATTCAGTATATGACACAATGAATGATTCACAAATATATTGGTGGCAGGGAAGTTTGTTTTATTATAAAACGTACGTTAAATGAAAAATAATCACATAGTCAACATTATAAATTGTTTAAGCCAATAAAAATAATTCGATCTGCGCTTTGTACAACTTCAAGCAATATATGATCTGATGATGTGGATCGAAAATTCTTGTGTACCAAGGACAAGACCTTGAAACAGAAATAAACAAAGCAATACCAGCAATGAAATATAAATACAGTACTGTACAATGTGTATAACAGAGAAAACCAAAAATGATTCTGGGTTACCTTGTAGTTGTAATCGGTGAAACCGTTCACTGGGCCTTGACATGCAGCGTCCTCGATAAATGGCGGGTGATTTTGATCACGTGAGTTCCTTCTCGGGAATGTACGTAAATTATATCTTTTTTTAGAGAAATTTATTTTTAGGTAAATATATATGTAATCGTTCGTAAATAACAAAGTTGTCAATGAAATAACATCGGAAATTTGAAAATCAAACTACAAACTCTTATATCAAGCTCCGTACGTTTCCGTAAATTTCCGTAAATATCCGTACTTTTCCGTGATATGCATATGATTATCTTCCGTAATCAGCTAACAGCGCATTAATTTCTAAAACAGAAAAAAATGTGTAATGCAGCCCGTAAGCTATATACCTTCCTGCAATCGTTTGAAGTTGTATGTACTCTTTTTATTTGTAATATGTTCTTATCATATGCGACATTCAAACAAAAGATTGATCTGGTCTGTCTTGCACTACTTTCGCATAGCGCATGTTTACAGTTGTTATTCGCACATAGCACAGTTAAATTTCTTGCAGGGTTTGAAATGTGGTATGCTAACTTAGGCCTAGGGGACTTTCAGTCCCCAGGCCAAAAACTTAAAGTTTTATATGCTTAAATGATAATTCATCATTTTTTGCATTTAGAAATCTACTTTAAAGTGCAAGACGGTATGCAAGAAAAATTTTCAATCATGAGACACTTGGCTTAGATGAAAATATCCGTCACCGAGGGTAAATGCCGAGTTCCCGTAAAACAGTTACCCGGGCGAGGTGACGGATATTTCCATCTGAACCTCGTACTCATGACAGAAATTATTAGTCCATACAGTATTTATACTTTTCTGCTTCTTATAAACTGGCAATCCTTTTTAATAAAAATCAGTTAGAATTTCAACAGCTCTGTCACTTTTCAACTGGAATTTGTGGAGGCAAACTGTTGTCACTATTCATGACTGTTTTAATATCATGATACTTTCTTAAATCCGAAAGACAATGTAAGACTTATGTTAAACACAGTGAAGAGGCACAAAATGAAAATTTTGTGAAATGGTGCAGGCTTATTTCTATCACCAAATCAATCAACAGGGTTGAGATAATTTAGGCAATTAGGGAGGACTGTCTAAACAATACACATTCATGGCATCAATTTCACTGATAAACTTTGGGCACTTTATAACTGGCATTAGTGTTTGCCCTACATTTCTGTCCAATGAAAATATCTAAAAATTAAAAATGTTCCCTGTCTATTTGCCATAAACCTCTGACAGGTTGTTCTTGTATCACTCTATCTTGATAGAGCGTGACTCTATAAACCTGTTTGCGCATGAGGTCATAAAATGTAGTAAATAAAGACTAAATGTAGGGCGAACACTAAGTAAGTTAGAGGCTAAAATAGAGAAATTTATACAACATAGAAACCCAGTCGGTCGCTAGCGCTCCCTCCTTTGGGTTTCTATATAAATTGTATTTATTTATTTCCAAAGGCTCCTGATTATCCCTACAGAAATTGATAATTTATTTTATAAAGACCAATATAATTCAATATGAAGTTTAATTAATCTATTCATATTTTCATAATACATGTACAAAAAATCTTTACAAATAAACAAATATAAAACACCAAACAAACATTTAAAACCTATACGAATCTAACATTCTTAGAACTGAAATGTAGGGTTGCTACACGCAGAGGCGATAAACTCCCGATCAAACTAGCTACGGATATCTATAAACTGATTTCCATTATGGAAGGGGAGGATTAGAATGACATGAAGGAATTACTTAGTAGTGGTAGACCCAGATTGTCCTACTCTCAAACTCCCTTCCCTTGTACACCTAAAATGGTAACTCTGCCTCAACCAGTGTGTTGGAATTTAACTAACTGAAAGATTCAGTGTCTATGCTTCAATCTGATGTTTTAACCATAAAACAAGCATTCTAACACTATTGGAATTTTCTCCTATATACGCAAATAAGGATTTGAGCGTGATAAAACTATTAAGTATATCACGCTAGGCGTCCGGAACTATTTTTGACTGCTGAAATTCCCTCCCGTGTAATTTTCATACAACATCTACGAGTGTGCATACGCTAATACGCTTGGATTGGTATTGTTGTGAATGCATTCACGTCTTGTAAAACAAATCGTAGTAAAATTTTCTACACTTCCGGTATCGCCAGCAATATCAGAAACAACAAAAACAACATGTGTTGAATTGCTTCTAAATCCGACTCCGATGATGTATTCTTCCGTGAAAATCGACATATAAACATCCCTTCTGGTAGATCCCTGTACCACGCCACCAACACGTTTTGCAAAATCGCAAAGTTAGCAAATTAATTCAATTGACAAAAAAAAAAAAACACGAAAGTTAACATCCAAGTTCCTTAGATTGAACTAATACAAAATTCAATCGACTTAAAAAGTTGGTTTATTTTTATCATCGTTTAAGTAATCATTAACAAAACGTTAAATTGGTTTAGGTCCGGTAACGGTATGATATTGGTAAAATGTTCACCGTGTCTGTAGCTAGCATGCAGGTTTCGCATATCCCCTCATACTGACTCAAGCAGAAGTAAATGAGGAATGCAAATGGGATTAAAATGCTTTCACATAACTTTCAGGATGAAGACGCTACGCATTTTGACACCAGCAGTTTTTGTGTTCACCTATATCCCCCCAACCAAATTCTGAAAGAATCCCCACCAAATGAGGTGTCACCAAATTGTCCCGCCATGAAGTTTGCCGACAAGGTGAAAATTATCAAATATCATTTTTCCTTTGATTGCAAAAAAGAAGAAGATAACTGTTTGAGTTCATTGGTATTAAAACTAATACTAATAGTTTTAATAATTTGAAAGATTTTTACACAAAAATAACATTTTTCGCGTTTTTACAATTTCTAATTAATGGCAAAAATTGCGAATTTGAAAAATAAGGTTTGCATCATATTATCTATAGGATCTTGACTTGCAGAATAGTTTTGTCGTTAACGTTGATTTAAACAATGTCTTATATGTTACTCTTATTGCCCTGAAAATTTCACCTTATTTACTTGTGCAATTTCAAAGTTATTGCGAAAAGGCTACTGGTAGCGTTAGAAAAGTTGTAATATGTACAAACTGATATAGACTTATTTTGAATAAGATCATAGTCATTCCTATTCATGTCATTCATAGCTTTTATGGCTCAAAGAACTGCGCTGCATACTTTGGTCTCCTGTTAAATGCGGGTGCCAGACAAGTACAGGTTTTAGGTCTGTATGTATTACAGGAACTGGCAAATTTATTGCAAGGGAGCGTTAGTAAACCGCAGCAGTAAGTTTATTATCTCCCCACAAACAAAGTTTGGGGAGATATAGGGGTCAGCTGTTGGTCAGTCGGTTGGTCAGCGAGTTTGTATACTGATCAGTCAGTTGGGCATCTGATTTTGTGTCAGCCCCATAATGCCCGCAACCCCTTGAATGATATTCTTGAAATTTGGGTCAACTGTTCATCTTAACAAGATGACGTAAAGACCTTATATTCCAAGCATGTTGGCTTAAGTTCACACTTTTAATAAAGTTAATTGGTTTTTAGTGTCCCCTCAATTTGAAGGATTTCCATGAACATTTGGTCAAACTCTAACCACTTGACCACGGAGGCGGACTTCAGTAATAGCTCTTCACGTATTTTGTTCCTGTTATATGAACCAATAACTGCTTACAGTTTGTCCTATCTACGAACAGCAGTATCTGTATTGAAATGAATAGAGAATGAGATCTGTCTTGATTCTCATTGATGAAAAATCTAGAGACATTGAGCTATACTTTTACAAAATGACAAGCTACTGTGCTAAAGAAAACTAGAGAATGGTTTTATGTGCTTTAACTACCTCTACTGTTGTTTAAGGTCATCGCTCTTCCATTACTTTCAGTGCTTTGATTTAGTGTAATGCGTGGTATATTACTTTTTGGATCGATTGGATTTATTCAATCGTATCCAAAGTTAACAGAGTATTTCAGACCCTTACGGCCAAACTCTTAACACAATTTTTTGTCGAATACGACCGAAAAGTAGTTCTATATATTCAATGAAATAAAAAGAATTGTAATGCATTACCTTGTATTCTGTTTTCATTATGATATATTGATGAATAAATGTAAAACATTAAAAATTACTAAAAATCAACGAGGTATCTGTTCTGTATATAGAACTAGTTTCCTACGCGGTTTTGATCAGAACAGTTTTCTAAGTCAGACCGGAGACACTAAAAGACACCTAGTCAGGCCGAATAATGTGTCTTATATCCGATGTTGTGTTTGTGATCATAAACTATCGGAACATCGTAATACGTTATCGAACCGCAAGGTACTCTTGAATTTTAAATTGCAAAACTCGGAATTCAACATAAAAAACAACGATTTTTTTGTAACTTGCCAACGCCTCTATCATCAAAAGCGCTCGGCCTGACTAGTTGTCATTTAGTGTCTCTAAAGATTTTCCGAAAAACTAGTCTAAAATACGTCTTCATGCGTTAAGGTATAAAACTGAAACTTATCAGCAAATTAACTCTACAGAGGCACTTGTAGATGTCTTTTTGAAATATGACAACATATTTTTATGCTTTAAACACGTTGTAATTGTTGTATTTTATGTAAATGCGTAGTTCGAAAATGGTACGAAAATGTCCGCATTTCGGCGAAGTCGATAATAACTGTAAGAAATCACATAGATCTACATGTCTCAACTACGATTTTTAAATATAGACAAATGCAATAATCTAAGGGGAAAATCAAATTCATTTCTCTGGATTATGCTGTCATTTACAAAGAACAAATATTAACTCAATATAAATTGTAACAAAAACTTTCAAACTTTACCAAAGTAGGAAAATGAATTAATATAAGTTTTCTTTGAAAGCTTATTTTCAGACTCCAGTTATATTGTTACACCTTTGTACTATGTATGGAAGTATTTTGGAACCACTCACGGGGGTAGTTAATGTAAGCTGCAAGTACTTGTTCTACAATAGGTATATACTGAATCAATTTTTAACAAAAGATTGATTTATCAATTTTTAGCTTGTCTTTGAAAAACAGATGAGCCATTGTCATAACCTTCTTGACGTCAGTCGGCACTGTCGTCTTGAATCTGGTTAAGCTTTCTTAAAATTCACTTTCTCGGTAACCATTAAAGCCTTGAAACTTCAGACAATTGCTTGGCATCAAACAATGGCATCTGTTGCCGAGTGGTTGAGGTCATTGACTGATGTTTACTTGTCCCTCACCGCTGTAGGTTCGTGCCCTACTTGGGTCGAATTCTTTTATGTCTGGGAGCTATCTAATTCTACCCAGGTGCCCGCTCGTGACTGAAATAATGCCAGAATTGGCACCCAGCGTCTTCCTCCTCCATGAAAGCTGGACGTTGCAATATGACCTTAGCTGTTGAGTGCGACGTTAAATCCGAATCAATGAATTGGCACAATACAATCAACCCTATGGGCATATCCCATAACTTTTGAATGGCATTAAAAGTTGTTCAAACTATGAATTTTCAGTTCAGTTTTGTCAAAATCCATTTCTCAGTTACCATTCACAGCTTAATACTTCATAGGGTAGTTGAACATAGTCACTGAATGCAAAATGTAAGCACATGGGTTCCTATCTCAAAAGTAAAGTTTACACAAATGGTTAAAGGTCAAAATTTGTGGACAGTTGTGTCTCCAGTTTATAACTTTACTCGTGCAAGGGTGTCCTGATATTTACACATGTGATGTGTACAATCTGTGTTGACCTGATATTTACACATGTATGTGTATGTGTGCAGACTGTGTTGATCAGAGACAATCGATCCTCCAGCACTTTCAGTCCTTTGATTAATCTAGTCAGTGCATTTATTGTCATAAGACTGCTTGATGCTCATATAACTGAAATTTTTAGTCATACAATTCTTTGATCTCATACATACAATGATGTTGTAACAACCTAGGTATGTGACCCTATACAAATGTGATACCATTGGTTCATTTGAAGTAAATAAGCATGCCTTTCCATGGTGTGCCATCAATCTCATGGACCACAATGGAAATAATTTTAAGGGCGAATCACTTTTCCCTTTTTTAAGTTATCCTTGGTATTGATGTGCATATCATGGTTTATAAACTTGTGTATACCTCACAGCGGGCCTAGAAACAAAGCTTTCATGTAAATATTTTGAAATGTGAGATGCAAATTAACTGTACAGACTTTATCATAGAGAAAGAATAAGTTTATATCCTAGGTTCGTGTAAAGCAAATACTTGACTATCTGGTTTGTGCATTTACAATTTAATAAATGTTTCTCATTTCCAGTGTATCATTTTGCTAAGAGTTAGGTTGGGTGCGCACCATAAACCGGTTTAAGCTCCCCAGTGGTGTTTTTGCCACTGACCGTTCCAAGGCGGTGCCCCACTGTGTTCCTTTAATTGTTCGTTTTGTCCCGTGTTTTGCTTTGATGCTAGTGTGTTTTTTTATTGTATATTTTTTTTTATTTTTTTTTTTTTTTTTTTTTTTTTTTTTTTTCTCCCCCCCCCCCCCCCCCCCCCCCCCCGGGTGGGTGCACTTCTGGGTGTGTGGGGTTCGTTTGGGGAGGCCGCGCTTTGGACTGGCATTCCGCCCCCCCCCCCCCGGCCCCCCCCCCCCCCCCGGGGGCCCCCCCCCCCCCCCCCCCCCCCCCCCCCTGTTTGTATTTTTGTTTTGAAAAGAGACAAAAACATATTCATGAAAAAGCTTTCAATAATCTTTACGATTTGTCCGTCTTATTCATCAGAATTTATTAGATTATAGTATGTACGATCCCTGTTTTCATTCAGCGTTAATTAAAACAAAGTTAACGCAGCAATATTATCATATGTTCTACGCTATGTTCCATTAAAGTGATTCTTAGACTATACATTAGTATACAATAGTATTCCTACCTCTATCCTCACAAAATCGTTTGCAGTCAAACTGTTTGTAAACACACCAAGGCACATTTTCACGACTACTGAAACAAACTAACGCAAATGTTCACGACTACTTAAAAGTCTCGTCTTCTAAAAGTGCATCCCGAATAATAAGTTAACGTTGGCTGTCACATAAAATGTCTGATTAAAATTGACTGCCAGTGACTGTACAGTGATATACCCATTATCTACATTACCTGATATCGGAGGATACCGGCATACCGACTGATATCGGTTTTTATACTGGCCGAATTCACTACTTATTAAACTTTACACAAGAAAAACTGTGATACAAAGTATCACAGCGGGCCAACAAACAAAAATTCCATGTAAATATTTTGAAAATTGGTGATAATTGATATTGAGGCATGGCCCCAAAAGAACTCGAGGGAACCAATTCTGGTTGAACAAGCAAAACCTGACACAACACCACATCTACTGACTGACCTGTAGTATCGAAACTTTACTGTTATCAAATAATATTTATACAGTATGTCCAGGAATGCTCTATAGACCGTTCCTGGTATGTCTCAATTTTTCATTACCATTATCCTTATTAATTTGACATGAATGAAGATTTTTATGATTATTTGCCGTAAAATATTCTTAAAAAATTAAAAATGATTATTAAAACAGCAGAAAAAAGTTTTTAAAAAAAATTGGGTGTTGATGGGATTCGAACTCGTGGTTTCTAAAAGTACACGTACACAAAAGTGCTTGAGTTATCGGCTTTATCCATTACACCATGGAGGCAGACTTATTACGCCTGGGAAAAAATTAGCTAAGACAATACCATATATGTCTAAAAAGGCCATAAAAGAATATTCAGTCGACTCGTTTCGTTTCTATAATGTCAAAGGTTGTGTTAGTGGAAAAAGCAATCATATATCCATTTTTCTAGTGTAGATTGCGACTGAAACGTGAAAAGCGCTTTTTTCTTTTTTACCAGCGTATATTAGATTGCGCCCTCTATGAAACGAACGACAGCTCAATTACAAACGACAACTCTTGCTTTTCCAAAAAAATTGACTGTGTCTACAGTTTTCATCTCAGAAGTACCTCAATTTTATAATGAAGAGAGACGCATATGTTCGATCTAGTGCTTAAGTCTCCATGCATCTTTTACTCACCACGTATTAAATATAGCGGGCCGCTGCTGCGGCCCGCAATAAGCCAGGAATCAACATATATTCTGCGTTCCTACATAAGCATATAAAATAATTTGACGATTATATGGATATCGACCTTTTGACATATTTTACACAATGAACAGAGGTTTTACCCATTCTTTATCGTACTTCCTAGGCGATTTTCATTCATTTCATAGCATTTTTTCAAAGAACTATACTACTCCACAGTAGTATAAAAAGGATTGTGCCCCCCCCCCCACCGAAATTTTGCACACCCGAAATTTTGCACATTTACGATGTGTAGGAAGTAACTGCTACAGAAACTGGTTTCTATTACCGCAAGAGTGATACCCCTGAATGGAGACACGCATATTGTTTCAAAAAGTGTTTCCACCAATCGCGATAAAAGAAGAAACATGAATGTCAATAACCTCTGAAAAACTAATTTTTTAATATATATTTAAAACGATACATTTGAAGAGAGTATAGTTTATGCACGCTGAGAGACAGCAGCAGACTTTTCAGGTTATAACGACCGGTTCGGAGACCATATCATCGCTTTTGCGTCCGCCATTCAATTAGCACTTAATGTCCGGTGTGTTACATGCATGAGTCGGTTTTCTATAGGATGTGTAGCAGAGCAAAGGTCACATAATATATCTCTACAGGGGTATAGTAGGAATTCACTATTATATATATCAACACTATAAGCCACACGAAGTGACAAGATGAGTCATTCAGGAGGTATGATGAGGTATGATGAGGTATTGAGGAGGTAATGAGGAGGTAATGAGGAGGTACGAGGAGGTTATGAGGAGGGTCACTTCTTGTGGCTTATAGTGTTGATATATATGATAGTGATTTGGTACAGACGGCGAGGTCAGTTGCTAATAAAGCGAGACCGTTATCTCACTATGGAGAGTAACGACAAGAACATCATATTTCATTGTAGGAAATGTGGTTACGTTTTTTTTGCTTTGGAGAAACCTATTACACCACTTCAGAGTATGGCATACATGCGATACATGCGAGTATTATTCAAATATCTGTGTATGCTGCGACTGCGTGTTTGAAAAATTTCTCAAGCATGTGAAAATGAAAGCCTCGGAGGTAGTGAGGAGAAACAGACCAATGCAAACGGATTCTAACCTTTTAGGGATATCTAAGGGAGGTAAAAGTCGTTTGGTTCGGTCTCCTGAATGTTTGTGGCTATAATGTGTCAAAATGTTTTATTCGATTTCTATCCATATGGCACTGGTTTCTGCAAATGAGACATGTATGTTGATATTTCGGATTATTCATTTCAAATTTGGGGTATGCCGTCGAAATCATACAAGTAATACTGGACTTTAATGAGCACCCCAATGACCAATAAATGGAACCTACCCATTGTAAAATTCCAAATGAAACACTTATAAAAAGATAGGACGGTTTATTCAAGCGTATAATGCAATGAAAATAAAACAAACTTTTGCGTATATTTCTCAACATACATGTAGATTAATCAAATATTTTAAAAAAAAGTTGATAACTAATATATTTCGAAAGGACATCAACTGCATACTTATAAAAACCACAAACAGGTATTAAATAACAAGCGAGATTGTCATGGTGACACGATTAAATTACATATATAAATTATAATCAAAATATTTGGTATTTGAAAATACTGACATATTTGGTCGGTGACCACTAAAACTGCCACAAAAATGGGGGTGGTGTCATTGAGCTCCAAATTACTGGCATAAAGTATTGGATCACATGTATAAATTTTGTTATTTTTATGTGGGACTAGGATGATTCTACAAAATAAAGTTCATTTCAGCAGTCGGTAAGATTTTGGGCAGTCGCACCGGAAGAAATCCTTATAATGTAAGTCTATGGAAATGTATTTAGGAGTCTCATACCTAAATATAGCACAGATAACGATATTTCTGTGTGTCCCCGAGTTCATATTAGACATTGTTTTGTATTCAAAATAGCTAATTTGGTAACAGTTACATTTAATAGAGGTCTGGAAGGAAACAAAACAGCTTTTCTGATATTTTTTATAAAAATAAAGGTTAAAAATGTACCCCTCAGTCAGATTTAGGGGATTATAACTGTTTGATTTTGTTGTGCACACATAAATACGGAGTGTAGAGATGTCAGCGCAAATCTGAATTTATTACTAGATTATTTTTTAGTCTAGAATGCAGGTATAGTTACAAAGTTTCAATATACGGGACCAGCAGTGGAGAAAATGCTGAAAAGAAATGTGCAAGGGCAGATAACATGTTGTCAATAGAAGTGTGAAATGTGGTATATAATTCACAAATGATAATTTACAAAGTATGTTCCCGAGCTGTTTATGCTCGGATTTTAGTACGTACTGTGATTTTATTGATGAAATTGTGTTATTTAGACCTGTAACTGAATCTCAAAATAACTAGATGGGTAAATATCACCTATATAGCTACTGTTTTAGTAAATGATTTTCGTCACCTTATGATTCTAGAGCTGAAAACATACCAAACAAGTATACTGTTGTAATTAAAATGTGTTATATAGATCTAGTGGCCATGAAATTGCGTGAAAACAGTGCTAGCATTGTAATTTAACAAAAATCGACGTAATTCTTATCACAAAATGCGACAAAATATCCCGGAACGCATTGGGAAGGGCAATATAGATTTTGAATTACCTCCCTTTAATTACAAAAATGCCTTAAAAACCAATTTTTGAGAAAATCTGCTCAGTTTTTGTAGCTAATTTGTTGTTTTTCATTAAAAACGAATTTTGTTAAATATGCATCATTTCTTGTCGCATTTGCAATTTCAGTCTCAGAAATACGAAAATTACTCTAAAATGGTATGAAAAAAATACGCTTTTTTGGCTTCAGAGGGATGCATCGCGTCAGTTATCGTCTATTTCAATTGAAATTTCATGCATAGCCGTGACAATTCATATTTTAATGAAAAAGTGGCACTTGAGAAGCATTCGGTCCTTTACAATTCATGGTACATGTGTTAGTCTTAATTTTGGGCACCCTGAACGTCCATCTAGATGTTTATTTTTTGTTTTTTTACTGAACAAGCGTGTTTGTACGGTGTGCGTATGTACAGCCTTAACTCTATTGTACTTTTTGATGTAATTTTTGATACTATCCTGCTTTTTAGAACACTATTTTGTGATAAATAAGGCAAAAATTCTTCAAAATTTCATATTTTTGGAAGGGGTGGGGTAACATAACATGCCATTGCAAGAAGAGTATATGATGTATCAACCAAATAAACACATATATTTTTAATAGACACTCTGCTCCCTGTCCACTCACATTTTCGACTCTGAAAAGAAAAGACTACAGATATGACAACTGATATTGAAGCAATTTGACAAATTATTTCAAAGCTCAGCAGCCTCACACGAAATCGTCTCGATCTGGTCATCAATATGGAGGTATATTCTGCGTCGTGATGCTATGCAGATTAAATCAAAGCAATACTTTGGTTCAGCAATGATTATTTTATTATTTGAAAGAGTTCTAAGTGCGTACAAAAGCAATTGTTTCAGTCTTTAGGTATGAGACGCCGGTGAAAACCGGAAGCAGGTTATTTTGTCTAGGGAACATGCAGACCTACACTATGTGTTTGATTGCTGATTGGCTGAAACTAAGTGGATGCATACAAGAAAAACTAGTTTGAAATAATCGCTGCATGATAGATCACAAATGAAATATGAAGAGAAAAATCTGGATATAAATTATAATAAAAATATTTGGTATTTGAAAATACTGACATATTTGGTCGGTGACCACTAAAACTGCCACAAAAATGGGGGTGGTGTCATTGAGCTCCAAATTACTGGCATAAAGTATTGGATCACATGTATAAATTTTGTTATTTTTATGTGGGACTAGGATGATTCTACAAAATAAAGTTCATTTCAGCAGTCGGTGAGATTTTGGGCAGTCGCACCGGAAGAAATCCTTATAATGTAAGTCTATGGAAATGTATTTAGGCGTCTCATACCAGAAGGCGAACTCGCTTTCTGACATGTTAGACCGATTGCTCTCCCGACTGAGATAACCGACTGCTTTCCTATTTTCTTCCCGAATGAGATTAAATATGTACCATGACATGTGAATCAGGAAAACAAACTTCATCCTTGTTTATCTTATCAAATATGTTTCTCGAGATGTTGAACGTTATTTACTGGTCGAGAAAATATAATAACTCTACACTTATAATTAACATTCAATTTAGTTTGGCGGTAACTTATCTTGATAAATAAAACCAGTAAGAAAGACTGATAACGCAAGAGTATTTTAGTGACCTTTCTCATTTGGTATTATCCAATTAAAAGGTGCCTTACAGAGTTAATATCTCAATTCGAAAAATGATATACATTCTATTTGTCATTTCACTAGCGGTTGAAAAGTTACCAACTTCCGGTTATTGTTGACCATGTAATTTTTCTGGTGTAGCTTGACTGTGATAAAGATAAAGATGACATTTTAGACAGCAAACTGCTTGAATTGTGTTGTGAAAGTCACAGGTAAAAGCTATGTATTTATTAATGAATAAAGAAGGGAAACAATGACAGAATCAGTGTAAATAAAGAAACTAAAACATCGTTTACAACAGATGTTTTCTATGGAACGCCAAATCTACATATACTCAAATATTTGAAGAGGTCTTTAAATATTTGGAGAGCTCTTCAAATAATTTTAGAGGTCTCAATTTCAATTTGTGATATCTCCAAATAATTATAGCGCGCAATAATTGTAAAAGAGAGGTCTTTAAATATTTGGAGAGCTCTCTCAGTCAATTGAAGATATCAACAATTAAGGTGTAATTCAGCTGTTTTTAAGAGCTCTGCAATAGGATTGAAGAGGTCTCTAATTGAGTTGAAGACATCTCTTATTGTTTAATAGCTCGCTACAAATTAATTTATAGAGGTCTTGAATTCAATTAGAGACCTCTCTAAATCAATATGAGCGTGGTGAAATTCAATTTTAGATATCTTGAATTCGATTTTAACACATGCCAAATCTACATATACTAAAGTATTTGAAGAGGTCTTTAAATATTTGGAGAGCTCTGTAAAATATTTGGAGAGGTCTACAAATCAATTAAAGATATCAAAAATTCGCTTGTAGCGCGGTTCAAATCCATTGGTTTAGAGACATCTATAATTCAATTGAATTAGAGACCTCTATAATTGATTTACAGCACGCTTCAATATTGTTAGTCACAATCCATTAACAACCTTGAAATAGAGAGCTCTCAAATAAAACAATTGAAGCGCGGTACATTTCAATTATAGACCTCTCAAAAACAATTTTTGATATCATTAATGTATTTTTTGCGTGCTGTTAAACAATAATAGAGGTCTCCAATTCAAATTGAGACCTCTTCAATTGAATTATAGATGTCTCAAAATCAAAGAATTTCATCGCGCTACAAACGAATTTTTGATATCTTTAATTGATTTATAGACCTCTCCAAATATTTTACAGAGCTCTCCAAATATTTAAAGACCTCTTCAAATAATTGAGTATATGTAGATTTGGCATGAATTCAAGATATCTAAAATTGAATTTCACCGCGCTCAAATTGATTTAGAAAGGTGTCTATTTGAATTCCAGACCTGTCTTATTTAATTTGTAGCGAGCTTTAAAACAATTAGAGAGGTCTTCAAATCAATTAGAGACCTCTTCACTTCAATTACAGAGCTCTTAAAAACAGCTGAAATACACTTAAATTTTTGATATCACTTATTAAATTGTAGAAGTCTTCAATTCATTTATTGTGCGCTTTAAATCAAAATTTGATATCATTAATTGAATTAGAGAGTTCTCCAAATATTTAAAGACCTCTTCAAATATTTGAGTATATGTAGATTTGGCGTTCCATAGTTTTCGGTGCAGCCGTATTAAGCTAAATTTAACATTTCAAGATACAGTGAAAATTTAAGCATATAATTTTATTCCATTCGTTTAATCTTACTTGAACATTTTTCATTCGTTTATTTTCCTAAAAGCATATTGGTAGAAATACAGTTTACGATTGAAAATTGAAAAAAAATAGGCAAGTCAGTTATTGTTCTCGGAAGAGCCATGCATGTTCATAGTCCTGTACCTCACTCGCTCGGTTCACAAATTATCTCCCATGTCTATTATATGCCATACAGACCTCTTCCTCGGACAATAACCTAACCTATGATGCGTTATGAATTGAGCTGAAATGTTGAATCAACCATTAATTTTATCAGTCACTGTACTGTGCATACACTCAGTTCCAAAAGAAAGTGTGCACTTTGTTTTCTGTGATTTTTCATCGACTACTTTTCTGAAAGCCTATATATTTGGTACCAAAATTGAGATCTGTTTACGTACAATATGGCGAACATTTTAGATTTTGAGTTGCGCTCGTTTTAAGTGGTTGTTTTTAAACGAGAAAGGACGGGGTGTTAAAATATTTAAAATTAAGAAGTGCACACTTTCTTTTGGTACTGAGTGTATGTTATGATGATAGAAAGATTGAGAATTGATGTAGCAGGGTTGAGTTTTAGAGGTGTTTTTACTAAAAATTTAATTTAGTTCTCTAACACCTACAGCGTAAGCGTGCATAAAAAAAGAGAAATACAAGAAAAACTGTGGTACTACATATCACAGCGGGCCAACAACAATAAAATTAAAACTGGCATGTAAATATTTTGGAAATTGGTGATGGTTGATGTTGAGGCATGGCCCCAAAGGAATTCAAGGAGACCCATTCTAACTTGCGTTGTTTGACTAATGTATTCGTTTTATCGCCGCACTGAACTAACAAGTTATGATTACCTTTAATAAATTGTTATAATCACAGTATTAAGATATTTGCCGCCACACCTCTCGTGTTCTTAGTTATATTTTGAGAAAAGAGCACCTGCACCACTGTGATTTGATTTGATTTGATGAGAATTTTATCAAGGTCCGTCCCAAAGAGCATGTATGTTAGCTTAATATTGGGATGAGACCCCGGCATGTCTCCCGTCATGCCTAAAAGACAAAATTTTGAAGCAAAAAAATAGGAGAAATTTACCTGACTGCAATTTCCAGCCAGTATAGCCAAAGGTTGAATTTGATTGGTTGCCAAAGAGTACTGCACCACTGTGTTCACACTGAGATGAATATATACTATCGGAACTGGAAACGGCTACTGATACGCTAATCCATTATCGATTTTTATTGCCGTCCGTGGCCGCCATTTTGAAAGATAATTTGCATTTTTCTCGTACACATAACAACAAAATACGCCAAGTCCAAGCACTTTTAAGTGTTTTAAACACTAGAAACATTACTTATCTTTAGTTTGAAATTATATTTTTCAGCACATGACTTGATACAAAGTCAAAACATACTGCGAAATGCGACTGGTCATTTCGAATCCTTTTTCGAATTCGTCGCCATTTTTAGGCGAAAGTTCTTGAAATACAGATTTAATCACTAACACACGGTGGTAAAAATATTTTACAGTATATAGAATGAAATAATAATAAAATGCCACCATCATATCTAGTATTTCATTGTTAACATTTGTCGAGTATTATAGCTTTCTGCCGCTTCTACACTTGAGGGAACTTCTAACGTTACCTTTAGTCTTTATTCATTATTTTGAAAACTAATGTAAGAATTTACTTGAAACTTCACACGAATAATAAATAGTATATTCGACAAACTTTGTACAATTTTTATTGCAAACGACTTATTGGTTATTAAACTACACTCTCTCAAAGATAATAACCCCCGAAATCGAAAGTCGCAAAATTGCCGTTTTCGCAATTTGTTATATGGACGGAATGCACGTATAAAAGTCACTGCTGCGGTCACATTTCATTTTTTTCTCGGACTTAAATGTGTTAACCCGACCTCAACCATGTTGAGCACATTTGGGATGTTATTAGATATGCCGTCAGAGCAAAAAGGCCGGTCAACTCGGGACAACTGCGACAATTTTGTGGTGGAAAAATGAAATCGGGTTCCTCAGCACACTTGTATGCAGTATGTAGCGTCCATGCGCAGCCGGTGCAGGGCCGTTGTCGATGCCGATGGTGGCCATACCAGATATTGAACAAAAGGGCTGGTGTTATTGAAGTACTGTTTATAAACCATGAAATATTTTTTAGTTTTTTATAAGGATTTATGTTCCTGTGTTCTTAAAATAGTTTGGCGAGTTACAAATATATGAAATGTTTGCAGCTTTTTTGGTTTGCGCTTTGTGATATTGTTGCCGTTGTTTATAAGAATGTAAGTTTGTTATCTTATTTCTAATATTTTATGAATTTACTATTGTTAAACAATGTAGAGATTGAATAACAAAATAAAACATTAATTTTAAACCTGTGAAATACGTTGTTCATTTTTGCGACTTTCGATCCCGAGGGTAGCGTACATTACACGTGCGGTACATGGGTATTTACGCAACCACCAAATAATGTATGAAACATGTTGTGAAAATTTGGTTAAGAAATCTGGTACAGTTTCTGAGATATTCAAAAATATTGAACGGTAGCGTTAGAAGTTCCCTTAAGTGTATTTCTAGCTTCCCATTCGGACGGCAAAGAATTTTGCGAGATTTTGCGTCGTTTCACACTCCGTTAATATTATTGCTCCAGGTTCACATGAAGGAAACTCTAACTTTTGGGTCAAATTACTGTAAACCTAGAAATTATTTCGCATGTTTTAAGTGAGCGAAATTCGCGACACAGTCGACCCGCGAACTTAAGTAGTCGCAAAATCGTCACTTACGATGAAATCGCGAAAGTTTCTAGCTTTTCATCAAGGTAAACTTTTTTCCACCTCAACAATTTACGAATATTGGCAATATTGTTCAGTTTACAATTTTAACATGCCTCCTTTTTCAAGAGATATTTCTGTTGGTTGTGCCTAAAACAGGTACCGAACGGAACCATGGATTACGGACGGACGTTTATCTTATACCACTTCACTGACATTTGAACACAGTATGTTTTAATTCCCATATTGTACATTGTACGGCATTTTGCAAACAGTCAGCTGTTAAATGGTACAAAAACAAATTATGTCTACTGTATTGAATAACTTAGATTACTAATCCACCAACAATTTTTGACAGTGACGTCATTTTGTCAACAAACTATAAATAAGCATGGTATATCCCAAAACGAATGTATACTTATGACAGATAGAAATATGTCCCTATCAATTGGGATGTTCAAAGTAAGGTATGGCCCAGTGGATGTGCTGTCTGTTTGACACGCAGGCGATGCTAGTTCGAAACTTGTAGTCGGCGAGATATTTTATGTTTTCTTTTTTGGGGACAAAATTTGTATAGTATGAAAGGCCTCCTTAACATTTGCTTTCTTTTTAGGGGGAAATTTGTTTTAAAATGCTCTTGATATTCATCTAACCTCTAAAACATGTTTTACAATAGACATTGCTTTCTTGTTCTTCTTCAACGGCTCATTAAAATTCAGAAACGTGTTTACAGCCATTTTAGTTATTTTATGTGAAGTGAAATGACAAGCGTTTTCAACACAATTTATTCTGTATGCCTTCTTCGTGAAGCACGAGAAAATCAAGATAAGGATAGAATTGAAAAAAAAAACCGTGCAGGAAAAAGGTTCCGCTGGCAGGTTTCGAACTCAGTACCTTTCGGTTACTACCACAGTGCCTTTATCCTCTGGGCTACGTTTTCATGCAAGCTATATGTAAGAAAACAGGATCATAATCTAATACAATATAAAGGTAAATATTGGAAACATAAACACAATTGGAAAGTGTAAACACAATATGACGTCACTGTCAGGTATCCCTGGTGGATTAGTACATCCACTTGACAGGTGAGAAAAGAGCCAATATTTTGACTACGCTGTTTGATTTTGCACAATACAAGTGAGAAAATCATGCTTTCCGCTATCAATCCAATTGATATTTGAATCAAAAAATTGTTTTAATGACCGCAGTTAAAGGGGGTCTCAAGAAAATGAGACTTATGAAAATGAGTGTAACTTACCTTGCGCATTCATTGTCCAGTTGCCACGTTGTGTGATTGATATATTCGTCTGATCGAAATTTATGACATTTTGAATGCTAACTTTCGAATGAAAATGCATATACATGTACAAATTTATTAATCCCGTGCACGATTACAGCTCACCGTCGTGCCGTGACATAATAAAACAGATTAGTAGTAAATCAACTTTTGTTGTGAACTTCAAATTTAAAATTAAGCATTAAAAAAGGGTTTTGCTATTTAGTATTCACGAATTTCGCGATACCGATGGAACGCGAACAGGTATGAGAAGCCTAAATCAGTGAAAACCGGAAGCAGGTTATTTTGTCTAGGGAACATGCGGACCTACACTATGTGTTTGATTGCTGATTGGCTGAAAGTAAGTGGATGCATACAAGAAAAAATCTTTTGAATTAATCGCTGGATGATAGATCACAAATGAAATATGAAGAGAAAAATCTGGCTAAAAATTATATTCAAAATAGTTGGCATTTAAAAATACTGACATATTTGGTCGGTGACTATAAAACTGCCATAAAAATGGGGTTGGCGTCATTCAGCTCCAAATTACTGGCATAAAGTATTGGATCACATGTATAAATTTTGTTATTGCGGGCCGCAGCAGCGGCCCGCTATATTTAATATGTGGTGAGTAAAAGATGCATGGAGACTTAAGCACTAGATCGAACATATGCGTCTCTCTTCATTATAAAATTGAGGTACTTCTGAGATGAAAACTGTAGACACAGTCAATTTTTTTGGAAAAGCAAGAGTTGTCGTTTGTAATTGAGCTGTCGTTCGTTTCATAGAGGGCGCAATCTAATATACGCTGGTAAAAAAAAGAAAAAAAGCGCTTTTCACGTTTCAGTCGCAATCTACACCTAGAAAAATGGATATATGATTGCTTTTTCCACTAACACAACCTTTGACATTATAGAAACGAAACGAGTCGACTGAATATTCTTTTATGGCCTTTTTAGACATATATGATATTGTCATATCTAATTTTTTCCCATTTGTAAAAAGTCTGCCTCCGTGGTGTAATGGGTAAAGCCGACAACTGAAACACTTTTGTGTACGTGTACTTTTAGAAACCACGAGTTCGAATCCCATCAACACCCAATTTTTTTTAAAACTTTTTTCTGCTGTTTTAAAAATCATTTTTTAATTTTTTAAGAATATTTTACGGCAAATAATCATAAAAATCTTCATTCATGTCAAATTAATAAGGATAATGGTAATGAAAAATTGAGACATACCAGGAACGGTCTATAGAGCATTCCTGGACATACTGTATAAATAATAAGTTTCGATACTACAGGTCAGTCAGTAGATGTGGTGTCGTGTCAGGTTTTGCTTGTTCAACCAGAACTGGTTCCCTCGAGTTCTTTTGGGGCCATGCCTTAATATCAATTATCACCAATTTTCAAAATATTTACATGGGATTTTTGTTTGTTGGCCCGCTGTGATACTTTGTATCACAGTTTTTCTTGTTTCTATGTGGGACTAGGATGATTCTACAAAATAAAGTTCATTTCAGCAGTCGGTGAGATTTTGGGTAGTCGCACCGGATGAAAACCTTACAATGTAAGTCTATGGAAATGTATTAAGGCGTCTTATACCCGCGTAAATGTGCGACATCGGTACAACGCGAAAAATAGGCGCCGCGAACATTTCTAGGTTTACATATATTCCTTATGTTCCCACCTTTAAATACATATCATTCAGTCCCTTTTGTTCCTGGATAAAACTGAAGTTTTGAAATAGAAGGTACGAGTTGACTACAAGGGTACGAGTTGACTTTTGGATCCGTACGAGTTGACCAATTAGGGTACGAGATGACTAAGGTACGAGTTTACTTAGGTGCGAGTCGACCCGAAAGCTTATGGTTGAACAAGCAGAAACTTACACAATACCACATCTACTGACTGACTTATAGTATAAAAACTTTACACTAACGTGTAGTATAAAATCGATCAATTAAAGTCACTGTCTAAATTCGAAGGTACGACTGAAATATTGTTACTATTTTTAGACATAAACAGTTACTAACGACAACTCTAAAATAGACTGTGTCTATAATATTCATCTCAGAAGTATCTCATTTTTTCAATGATGAGAGACACATCTAAGTAACGAACGACAACTCGTGTGTTCAAGAAAAAAATAGACTGTGTCTACAGTATTCATATCAGAAGTACCTGAATTTTTTAATGAAGAGAGACGCATATTTTCGATCTAGTGCTTAATGTACCTTTTACTCACCACGTATTAAATATAGCGGGCCGCTGCTTTGGCCCGCAATGAATCCATTCTGTCTGAAAATAAGATAGCATTTTCTATAAATATCGGTTTCATCAGACATGTTTAAAATGCGGCCAACATCTCAGTCTTACTGCATATGAGAGCCGGCCTAGAAACAAAGCTTTCACGTAAATGCTTTGAAATGGGAGATGCAAATTAACTGTATAGAGAAGTATTGAATTTATATTCTGGTTTCGTGTAAAGCAAATACTTGACTATCTTGTTTGTGCATTTACAATTTAGTAACTGTTTCTCATTTTCATTCTGGGGAACATAAAGTGCATGCCTAAAGATTTGTAACTGTTGCAATTCTGTTCATATCTTATTATCAACTGGTATAGCCTTCATCAATGAAGATCACAGAATGAAATAGCCGTCAGAAAAAAACAAAGGACAAATATTTGGAATACACAAAAATTCGGTGTCTTCAACGCTTTGATTTTTTTGTACGATACTTGTCACAGATTTGTTTGAAACTTTGACATATGATCATTTACACTAATTTATGTTCACTCAGTGCTTAATTCAAGTAAGATTTTCACTTGAGGTATTTTTTAAATTTGATTTCCCTATCCTGATTGCCCAACCAAGATAGAGTTATTTTATCATAAGTACAAATTTGATACACATACTTTGCCTAAGGAGAAATATAAATATAGGACCTATTGTATTACATTTGTAAAATATTTGCATTACCAATTATATATTTAGATTGAATTCATTAGAAAAGTAAGTTTTAAAAACTATTATGACCTCCCTTTACAATGATTGGAAATAAATGAATTCAGAAGCTACACGTAGTTTTAAAACTTGCCTTTTGGTTCATCAAATGTTATTGACCACTTTTTGCCATCCTTTATGATTAGCCATTTTTTTTCACATCTGCTGCGAGTGTAAATAAACCATATACGGATTATATATATACGTTTGGAACACAATCCGCTGTCGAGGAAACGTAATTGGAGTCCAAGTTTTTTGTTCATTTAAGTAGAATTTTCTTGGGGAAAAAAGCACGAACAAAACTAAACGAACACTACAACAGACACACGAAGCAATCTTCTACACATAGCAGTTTAACAGCAGTTATGTTATGTTATGTTATGTTATGTTATGTTATGTTATGTTATGTTATGTTATGTTATGTTATGTTATGTTAAATGAATTAAAAGGTCGGTTGTGCTCACCAATCTACTTGTGACCGACCCCAGCATCTCTCCCTTCATGCTGTGAATATTTGGTTTGTGTCTAAAAATGAGATTTTTATTAGGAGAGGCCACCCTCCTTTTTTGTTTAAAAGTTATTTTTAGTGCCAAAGGAAGAGAGCTGCTCTAGATAGCTTCTCCTTTAACAGCAGTAAATGTGAGCTCGGTGCTGAAAAGTTTACCGGTGTAAAGGTTAAAAAATATACGCAGTCTGAGGCAGAAAATGGAACACGTCTGTGGTATGTATATTATATAGCGGTAATTAATTGCAATTCTGCGAACAATGTAATTTAATATTAATGGCAAAGGCAATATTCTGTAGATATTACTCCGCTTACTTTCATCGGAGTTGGTCCCAAAGGAATCCAAGGAGACCCCTGTGGTATCAAAACTTTACTGTTATTGAATAATATGTATCAGTCGGTTTGGATAAGATGATAGTGACGTCATGTTATTTTTAGACACACATTGTCTATATAGAGGAAATGATAGCTCAGTGGTTACTGTAGAAGACTGTTAGCTTGCGCTGTTCGAATCCAACTGAGTGAAGTATGTTTTGTATCACTTTTTTACTTTTATACGGAAGTCTCAGACTACTTTTGATTAAATGAATATACAAGTTGTACCATCTTTGTAATCATTATAATTATTTGGGTAGGCCTTTAGAATGGATTATTTTATAAACATTTGGATATTTAATAAATAAATGACGATATATTGCAATAATATTTCAATTAATAAGTGTCAATTAATATTGTCCGAAGTGTCTAGTAGATGTGGTCCGAAATGATGGTTCAAAATGCCGATGGTCCGAAGTAGGTCGACACCCACGTAACGACTTGCGCTAAAGATGTAATATCTGCTATATTTTGTTTTAGTGATAACTATACTATGGCTTCCTTGTGTTTTTATCAACATATCCTAACAGACGTATAGTACAGTATATGAAATAGTGTTATTATTTTTTAGATCAAACTATAACGAACGATGGAAAATATATATGGAAAATACACTGTGTCTACCAATTTTCATCTCAGTTACAATAACCTCTTTTTATTTTCAGAGAGAGACTCATCTAAATAGCAAACTCACGCGTTCAAGAAAAACATAGACTGAGTCTACACTATTCATCTCAGAAGTACCTCAATTTTCAATGGAGAGAGACGCATATATTCGATTGGCGTTTTTCCTTATTTTTCACACCTTTGGCCGAAGTGGGTCATGTCGCATATCAAAATGTCAAGCTCGGCGCCCACTTGAAGATGGTGCAAGAAAATTCCCGGATATGTTGACCGTTCGGCGTAAATCGGCGTTTTTCCTTATTTTTCACACCTTTGGCCGAAGTGGGTCATGTCGCATATCAAAATGTCGAGCTCGGCGTTAATCGGTATTAGAAAATAAATGCTCGTAACGTCAAATCTCGAAGTTTTTTTTGCGAAAATTCCATAATTCATAGTACCAAAATATCACAATAAGATATACTTTAAAGACTCACCGTGAGAAGTGATCACTGAACAGTGACTTCCATGAGAAGTGCTCACAGAACAGTACTCACTGAACAATATCCACTAAGCAAAACTCATAAAAATGAAGCTGGCTTTGTGAAAAGGGGTGCTATCTCTTTAAAAAGAAATAAATACAAATCATGCTATGTTTATAGAAATAGTTTTTGAAAATATGGGACAGTTTTGCGACCGTGCGACCACATACACGCATAACAAAGGTTACTCCCGATTTCCAACGAAATCGGAGAACAATTGCTAACTTTAGTAACCTGTCGAGCCTCCCCGATGGTGAATTGCAAACTGGTTAATAAGTTAACGTTTAAAAATGTAACTTCGAAACGTTTACTACAGTATATATAGCAGAATTTTCAACAGTAAATAAATTTCAAATATCAACAGACTGAAATCAACATTAACTTATATTTTTATTTTTGAATGGAATTGCGCCGTTTAAATCTTTAACATATCAAAGTGTTTGATACAGAAATAGCGTTTTCGTTGTGCTTGTGTATCGTGTACGTTGCAACTTGCAAATTACACTTTACATCGTATACAAATGACAATATACACGTTACATCAAACTAATTCAAAAGTACAACGAATGTGAAAGAAATGTGTCAATTGAATGCTTTTGTTATGTCAGAATAAAATATTAGGGACTGGATGGAACAATCTTCAATGATTATCTAAAATGTTTAGTTTAACAGATAGCGATACAAGTTGGTCGTGTTAAAGACGAAAGCTACCAGAGACCCGAGATGGATGTGGTTCATCTTCCAAATCTCATATCTCAAAAGCAATGTCAGGCATTTATTTTAAGGTTTTTTGGTGACGGAAAGAGGTACTTGAGGTGAGGTACTGGCTGCAAGTATTTTGATGCTTTAATCTGCTTTTTATTGCAGTAATTATAGCACGAGACGGTTGAAGACGTACCAGAGAGCCTGTCTACACGGCGTACTGGACTTGTGAACATTCACAAGGACGTTTAATTAATGCAGAGATAATTGGCCTTCGTTTTCAGGACATGCAAGCTTAAAATATAATTTAACATTATTTGAATAAACGCCGCGATAGCTTTTATTTTTTTACCTGATTATATCCCTTATGATTATTAACAATTTATAAAACGAAGAATGATCCCACTAACAGTTACTAGTAGGGGAGCGGGATTCTAGAGAGTTTGTATAAGGGACATGTTTTTTCGAATTAAAACAGCTTTCACATAACACATACTTGGAGAGAGAACTTTACAAAGTTTGACAGTTTGGTAATTTTATTTCATATCAACATTTGTTTCGTCTACAATAGATAGATTCTTGGACACGCATCTGCATCGTTCAGAAATTGCTAAAACCACAGAGTTTGGTTTGCTGTCTCCCAGCAAAATCTGTGCGTACACTACAAATAGGTCTAGCTACGCCCCTGTCCACTTGACCAACTCATTCCCAGATGACATTAAAGTTAGTAAATTATTACTTTCATACCCATAAAATTCAAGCAAATTATTATTAAAAACTATATATATCACAGGTTCATACAGTTTAACATGTCACATCATAGCATGTAATTCACAAAATAAGCTTTTATTCCCGGGCTGCCCTGACATTCGAGAAGTAGTCAAAGGTATGCCACTATAATGATTTACATTTTCAATAGCATATACTATCATTGATACTAAATTGTTATTACTTTATTAACACCGCGCATTCTGATGGTATATTTTGCACATCATTTACGTTTATTTATAATGATGTCGCTAATACTTTAGAGCACTAAAAATCTACTGCTACTGCTAAACTACTGCTACTGCTGAGCTACTGCTACTGCTACTGCTGAGCTACTGCTACTGCTACTGTTGTGCTACTGCTACTGCTCAGCTACTGCTAAGCTACTGCTACTGCTCAGCTACTGCTACTGCTGTGCGACTGCTACTGCTGAGCTACTGCTAAGCTACCGCTACTGCTACTGCTACTGCTGAGCTACTGCTTCTGCTGTTCTACTGCTACTGCTGTGCTACTGCTACTGCAAAAGCTGGGCTACTGCTACTGCTGTGCTACTGCCACTGCTACTGCTACTGCTACTGCTAAGCTACTGCTACTGCTAAACTACTGCTACTGCTGTGCTACTGCTACTGCTGTGCTACTGCCACTGCTACTGCTACTGCTACTGCTAAGCTACTGCTACTGCTAAACTACTGCTACTGCTACTACTGTGCTACTGCTACTGCTAAGCTACTGCTACTGCTACTGCTAAGCTTCTGCTACTGCTACTGCTAAACTACTGCTACTGCTGAGCTACTGCTACTACTGTGCTACTGCTACTGATGAGCTACTGCTACTGCTACTGCTACTGCTAAGCTTCTGCTACTGCTAAGCTACTGCTACTGCTACTGCTACTGCTGAGCTACTGCTACTGCTGTGCTACTGCTACTGTTGTGTTACTGCTACTGCTACTGCTAAGCTACTGCTACTGCTGAGTTGCTGCTACTGATAAGCTTCTGCTACTGCTACTGTTACTGCTGAGCTACTGCTACTGCTAAGCTAGCTACTGCTACTGCTACTGAAACTGCTGAGCTACTGCTACTGCTAAGCTAGCCACTGCTACTGCTACTGCTTCTGCTACTGCTACGGGTACTGCTACTGCTACTGCTGGGCTACTGCTACTGCTGTGCTACTGCTACTGCTAGTGCTACTGCTACTGCTACTGCTGAGCTACTGCTACTGCTGAGCTACTGCTACTGCTTGCTACTGCTATTGCCAACTTCACGTTTCCTACTGCTGAGCTACTGCTACTGCCAACTTCCTATACATCTCTCATGTGGGTATATGTTGTTGGCAGAGAGTCTAAGAAAGACAACTCTGTGGCACATAGAAAATTTTTTTTTGTATATGTACATGCCTTTTCATGTAGGCTCCCTTTACCTTTCTAAATGCTTGAAAGAGGAGAAAACAAAGCAACGACAAAATACATTTGAAGGGACTATTTTGAAACTAAATTGGTCATATATCAAATGGAAAATTGCTCTCTGAAATAAAATCTCCGAATTCCTGTCTCTATCGGATACAATCTACCATTCTGTCAATCTTTACCTGTTTGTCTGCTTTTAGCACTGCTGGAGGCCGCACGTGCGCCGGGGAAGAAACTAAATATCCCCGAATGTTCGTAGGAACTGAGGCAGGAATTAGCTGTTAGAAATCCTATATTATCGTGTAAACTGACGAGAAATTCGCGAACAGGTGTTAACTCAAAATTGGAAACAGACGAATCGAGTCTTTGTTTTAGATTTGCAAATGAAAAAGAAAAAAATGATTGTAAATACCAGTTTTAAGTGGCATTTTTGATAAGAATTTAGTTTAAATTAAGTTTTTTACAGCATCTAATGATCAATTCAGACACACATGAACTCAATTTCTTCTGTCTTTTTTAGATTGAAAAAAACCCACATAATTTATGTTTTACCATTTAAAAAGATATTCCGATATCAGTTAAATTTAAACTACGTTCATTGTTATATCAGCCATGCATACTCGGGGGCGGATTCAGCGAAAGGGACAAGTGTTCCTCCCTGTGTTTTTGATATTTTACTGCGAAATGATACGTTTTCTTGCATTCTGATGAAAAAATATCAAATTCACAACTTGGGCAAAGTAGAGACTTTCGTTATTTATTAAGGGCCTCTATACATGTAAATAGGTCCGAACCTCGGGTAAGGGTCTCAAGATGTCATTTTTGATACACTCATATGAGAAATAGGTACGTTGGAGGAAAGAAACAAAATTGAAGAGGTCTGTGTACAAATGGTAATCTCCGAGAAAACATATATTAATGTATATAAAATAATATTCCCCTTCTTGGAAATTTCCAGCCATTTGTTTAGCCAATGATCCGTAAAGAGAAACTGATATAAACGGGCAAGGTGATGTACATTTGGCATACCCCGACATTGTACCCCACACTAATGGTTCGAAATTTTTAGACGGTACGCAATAACGGCTCTGGTAACTACCATTATTGGTACGTATTTCAGCGGAGCAGTAATTGAGAAGAATGAGGTTTTGTTTGGAGTCATGAGAAAGTGAAAACATTTTTAGGAATCATGTATATATAAAATAATTTATTAACATTTCAAAGTACAAACCTGTATTATTAGGAAAAGTCTCGAGTTTTTCAAAACAAGATGGCGGACGGCAAGTTCATTAACCTTTGTGATGTCACTTTGTGACGTCACGAAATGACATTTGGGTATCATAAAGGCATTTGAAGGGCTGCTTACGTTCAGTCGTTAAATGAATGAACCGAATCCGTTTGAAAATCTAAGAAAGGGAAGGGTAATTAAATGCTTATTTGTATTTTACGTGGTAAATGGGGATGTATTACTCGCCTAGATTTAGAATATTTTAGGTAATCTTATAGGGTTATTAGTATCCCGGTACAACACAACTTCGACCACTTTAACGCATTTCATCTTTGTAGTCTGTTGCAAAACTAAATAGATCTAAATTTAATGTATAAACTTTTGAACTAATTCAGTCCTTATAACTGAAATAAAACAAATTCCTATCTGCTTGATTGTTTACATTTCCCAACAAGATGGAGGCTTCCTCACTTTGTTACTCGGACTTTATCCACATAACTTCGACCACTTTGACCTTGACCTTCTATTGTGGGTAATAGTATCTTAACAACAAAAGTTTGTACACCTCATAAATGTTGATTCAAGAAAAAAGTTTTTAACACTTGAACTGTTGAAACAAATGTTAAGATGTAATTAACTGTCAACAAACACTTTGCAGGTCATAGTTGTTTTTCAGTTGCATTTTATCACAGGAGGGAAAAAGAAAATTGTCTCCTCCTGATGGCCTTTACAAGAGTACAAATGACAGGTGAACTCAACCTGAACATTTCTCATATTGTCCCCAGTTTACTTTAATAAGATAAGGCTGCTACTTTGGGCTAAAAAAGAGAAATAGAGTTATCTATATGAATCAATTGAAGTCTAATGAGCAAAACTCCAAAACATTGAGATAAGGATAGTGGTATTTTTGTCCGGTATTAATGGTGAGCGTCTACCGTACATAATAGGCATGGATTGTTGGGTAGCATAATTTAGAAAGAAGAAAAAAGTTGAAGGAAATTTAAAAGAAAACTGTTTTTGTAACTGTCAATTCGGGTAGTTGAAAATTGTGAATATCTTTTTCACGATGTCAGAAACACCTTTCTTATCCCATTTTAGTTGCTTTTACTGGGTGGTATCGCAACCTTTCAAAGTATGTGGCGGCAGGGGGAGCTCCGTTTCTTCGGGCCGTCCTTCCTGCATGGGTATAGTAACGTGATCCAGCCTGCCGGATTGCTCGAGTCGTGCGTCGGATCCTACGAGTGCGTGCAGAGAGCCAACCCGACAGGATGGATCACATTACTATACTAATAACCCTTTTGAAATATACATTTTGACACTTGTCAACGCGAATAAACTAAATGAAAATGACATTTTAGGCATAAAATTAAAGAAAACCCATTTAAGCGCGAAATATACGTAGTGTGCGACGTGGTAACGAGCCAGTCAAATGCGACGTTATTAACGTCTTGTTTATTTTAGGGCCAATTGAATGCACTCTTAGAAATAATGCCGCACTGTGCGTAGGCTATTGCACGTACATACAATACGGTTTTTTTTCTGCCAATGTATAAAGGCTGTATTTTTAACAGAATATTTATAGGTATATAATAAATCCCCATATACCACTTCAAAAAGAAACTATCATAGAATATTTACGACTTCAAAAAACACAGTACATTTGTGTATGTAATTTAGGAACTTGATAGATTTTACTATTGTGTGATATACCGGTTAGTATATCAATGTGTGGAGTTTAGATGCGAAGTAATCTAAATCCGTAGTGATTACAAAGCATCTAAACGACAAACAGTGATAAACTAACCCGTATGTCATGTAAAAGTAAACTATATTTCCATTCTAGCACGTTTAGGCTAATGAGGTAACCGTTTTGTCGGAAACGAGGCTCTGCAAAACAGTTACCCGAGGTGACGAATATTTCCATCTGAGCCAAATGTCTCATGATATCTTGATCCTTAACCTAAAATATCTAACCTCTTCTGGGGGCGTTGGTCATATGGGAAACCGGTACCAACGATAAAACTCTAATGTCTTTTTTTCTCTGGTAGCGTTGAGTCTCGATCACCAATAGACAGTAAACCCCTGGACACGGACGGGCTAGTCTGCTGTTTTTTCGTGGTTAGATTTGCACTATGCGCGAGCCACTAGCTCTTGGTGTTTCAGCAGAAAATAGTTTTATTATAATTTGTGTACCGACAGACAAAGAGTGATCAACAAAAACCGCTAAACGTATTACCCACTTGCTTGTATTTGGCTTACTGAGAACAAGAACAAGCCACGTTCAACAATTTTCTATAATTCATTTCTTAAAACCTTAACAGTAATCTGAAAGTATCATGTCACTAAAGTCATTTAAGTAGATGAACAGTGAACTTTCGTACATATAAATGATCGCATGTTCTCAAAGTTAGCCTCTAGATCTATATCACGAAAATAGTTCGAAAAAAGCCGCGGACTGCCAGTTACCCAAGGTAACAGTGCAAAAAAATTCTATAAATAAAGCAAAAATTTAGCGACCCAATAAGAACTGAGCAGTTAAGTTACTTGAAAATGTAGAAATTACTTTAAAAAGTTCCTATTCAATAAGAATAACCCCAAAAGCTTATGAACACCTTTAGCTTTTAACATATTCTAGACTCGGAATCCCCGTTTGAGTTTCGACCGGGGTTTATATACCGTCACACACTGTCCACATACAACACTGTGCACCACATGCGCAGCTGTGAATATGACTGCAATACTTGGTGAAATGCACAACAAGCAACGCTGCACACTGAAACCTGTGGACTACAGCATCCACTGTGTTGAAAAGTACTGATAAGTAAAAACCTAGCTTACGTATTAACAAGGACTATCGTTAAACAAGAGGGCCAAGATGGCCCTATATCGCTAACCTGGGACTTATGACAATTATGTGACCAAATTTCAACAGTAAACTAAATACAATAAACACAAACATTCTGTTTGAACTTGACAACGCAAACCTTTTGATCAATTTACACATACACATGTTTTTTCTACAATTTTACACCGTTACCTAGGTTTTGACCCTAGATAACCCATGTTCGAACTCAAAATATATTTTATCAAGGAAATCCTACTGACCAAGTTTCATGAATATTCAACGAAAAATGCAGCCTCTATTGCATACACAAGGTTTTTCTATGACCTGACCCCGTGACTTAGTTTTTGACCCCAGATGACCCATATTTGATCTCAACCTAGATATTATCAAAGCAATCATATTGATCAAGTGATCCAATGAAAAACGCAATCTTTATTACATAGCAAGGTATTTTATGATTTGACCCGGTGACCAAGTTTTTTACCTCAGATAACCCATATTTAATTAAACTCGACCTAGGTTACATCAAGGCAATTATACTTTCCAAGTTTTACGAGATCCAATGAAAAATGCAACCTCTATTGCATACACAAGGTTTTTCTATGATTTGACCAGGTGATCTAGTTTTTGACTCTAAATGACCCATATTCGATCTCAACCTATATTTCATCAAATCAGTCATATTGATCAAGTTTCATGAAGGTCCAGTGCAAAATGCAATCTCTATCACAAACACAAGGTTTTTCTATGATTTGACCCGGTGACCAAGTTTTTCACCTCAAATGACCAATATTTGAACTCGACCTAGATTACATAGAATGCATCAAGGCAGTCTTACTTTCCAAGTTTTATGAAGAACCAATGAAAATGCAGCCTCTACTGCATACACAAGGTAAAGTGTGGATTGACAGAAAAACGACAGATAGACGACGGACACCAGGCGATCATAATAGCTTACCTTTAAGCACTTTGTGCACAGGTGATCGAAAAAGATGGTGGGCGAAATTGTGTGTATATGAAAGCGATTGGTAGGTGTTTCAGATCTAGTAAAAATAATTTTATTCAGTCAGAAGGCGCCAAATGTTACAGGGTGAGAAATAATGTGTACCCCAGACCTAGATGCAAACCAATAGTCCATCGCTTACAGAGATGTCAGACCGAATGCTCTCCCGACTGAGCTAACCGGTCACCGGTCTATTTTTTCCCAAATTGTAATTAAATATGTAATGTGAAATGTGTGTCAGGAAAACAAATATAATCCTTGTTTTTCTTATCAAATATGTTACTCGAATAATTGACCGTTATTCGCTTGTCGAGAAAGTATATATAATTACTCTACACTTATAATAGCATTAGTTTGGCGGTAATAACATATTATGTTGATAGAACTGAATTATTTACGTACTAAAATTATAAATCCATTCAAGAAAGACTTAAAGCGCAAGAATATTTTATTGACCTTTCTTATTCGGAATTATCCAGTTAAAAGGTGCTTTACGCTTAGATGTCTCAATTCACTTTAGGTATGACTACACTAAATCTTTTTTCCTTAGACTTACTGTATAATTTTTAAGCACAGTCCGCATACCAAAATATTCGTTGAGTAGTTACACACCAATAAATCTGTAGAACAACCTTAGTCACACCCAAAAATGCCATTTTTTATATACATAATGTGTTACTTTATAGTCGAAAATTGCACCAGTAGGATATCAACCCTGTAGGATTTTTGTTTACATTCTGTCAAAAAATTTAATATTTTATGATAGCCATAGGACACCGTAAAATTAATCAAAATATCATAAACTATTTTTTTGTTATGCTCGACCATTGTACTTTTGATATTAATCCAGAAAATTTTAGCGCTACCAATCATTTTGGACCAATCAGAGACCACAGCTATCTAATAGGTCCGCAAGTTCCCTACAGAAATTGCCTGGTTCAAAGTCCCACCGATTTAGTGAAATCATACCTATAAATAAAACACAAATTCTCGGTGAATAAATTCAACAGTACAACAATACAGTTTAAACATGGATTTTACACATTTTGCCCAAAGAACTGACAAGATAGGATCAGCGGACTGTTGACAGGTTGCGAAAACCAATTACATGAGCAGCTCGACTGCGAAAAAATGAACTAGAACAACAACCAGCTTCATGTGATGTTGTCAGCAAAAAATCAGCATTGAAAATGAAAGTAGCCAGAAAATGAAAGAAGAACAAAAATGAAGATAAGGTAAAATATCAGAGCATGAAAATATTACCCACAATTATGTCGAGTATGGAACGTCAAATCTACATTTACTCAAATATTTGATGAGGTCTTTAAACATTTTGAGAGCTTTCTAATTCAATTTATGATATCAAATATTGATTTAAAGCGCGTAATAAATGAATTTGAAGACCTCTACAATTTGACAAGTAAAATTAAGTGTATTTCAGTTGTTTTAAGAGCTCTGTAATTCAATTGAAGAGGTCTCTAATTGCCATGAAGACCTCTGTAATTGCGTTATCGCTACAAATTAAATAAGAGAGGTCTGGAGTTTAAATTGAGACCTCTCTAAATCAATTTGAGCGCGGTGAAATTGAATTTTAGATATCTTAAATTCAATTCTTAAATGCATCTTAAAATGCAATGACGTAGACACTTTACATTACTTTCATTGGCTGATTTATTGTCTTTGTTTATAAATAATGGAATGAATCACGTAACGGCCATGCTTATTGCGCGATGAAATTCAAGTTTGAATATCTTGAATTCGGTGTGTAGATTTGGCATGTATAAACACCGAATTCAAGATATTCAAACTTGAATTTCATCGCGCAATAAGCATGGCCGTTACGTGATTCATTCCATTATTTATAAACAAAGACAATAAATCAGCCAATGAAAGTAATGTAAAGTGTCTACGTCATTGCATTTTCCCGATCAACTGACCAATTGAAAAGAAAGAATTAATCACGTGGATTTCGTCTGCTTGAGTTCGCACTTAAAATATCAAAGGCATAATGGGATTACCTTAGGGGTCAAATACCATTTGCAATTGATAAGAGGTATTTTAGGAAACTTTCATCGAGAGTGTCCAAACTTAGCACCTTATAATGACATGCGTATATTCTTTCCCACAATATTTAGACCATGGCTGTGTATTATATTTGCACATGCTATTAATATATTCTGAAATGCAACTGTTTTCTTTAAGTCATGCTTCAAAAACATGCGCGGAGTCTTTGATCCTCTGCATCAAAATTCGTCTTGTTATTGTTTGTTCAGTTCGTTCAAACGGGTTGTGTTAGTGAAGTAGTGGATAGTTCTTTGCACAAATATTATAAACAAGAGCTGTCCCTCACAAGTGACTAATGCCCCCCGAAAGAGGTGTCTCACAGTCTTTGTCATCTCCATGTGCTCAATAATTGTGGTATGTAATTTTAAAATCCATGCAACACATCGGCTTGATGTGCTAGACATTTGTGCCAAGTTATTTCTAAATCAATCAAAACATGACAAAGTTATAGATCGGACACGAATGTCTGCATATATACAGGATTCCATTACCTTCATACTCTAAGTATGACATTGACCTTTGATGTAGGGACGTTGGTCTTGCACGCGACACGTCGTCTTGATGTGCTAGACATTTGTGCAAAGTTACTTTTAAAATCCTTCAATGCATGACAAAGTTACAGTCCGGACACGAATGTGTGCATATATACAGAATTCCAGTGTGACCTTGACCTTTGAGGTAGGGACGTGGGTCTTGCACGCGACACGTCGTCTTGATGTGCTTGACATTTGTGCCAAGTTACTTTTAAAATCCTTCAATGCATGACAAAGTTACAGTCCAGACACGAATGTGTGCATATATATAGGATTCCGTTACCTTCAAACTCCAAGTGTGACATTGACCTTTGAGGTAGGGACGTGGGTCTTGCACGCGACACGTCGGCTTGATGTGCTTAACATTTGTGCCAAGTTATTTTAAAATCCTCCGATGCATGACAAAGTTACAGTCCGGACACGAATGTGTGCATATATAGAGGATTCCATTACCTTCAAACTCCAAGTGTGACCTTGACCTTTTAGGTAGGGGCGTGGGTCTTGCACGCGACACTTCGTTTATGTGCTAGACATTTGTGCCAAGTTATTTTAAAATCCTTCGATGCATAACAAAGTTACAGTCTGGACACGAATTTGTAAGTGGGGACGCACAGACGGACGGACGTTCTTACCAGACGGACATCCCTTTGATCTTTCTTTGATCTTTTTTAACCCCACAATGAAAGTATTTAACCCCACAATGCCATTTTTAACCCCATAATGACGGAATGAACTCATAGAACCTCACAATGCTAAGTTGTACTCAAACCCTAACCCCGTAATGTCTACTGGGCATGTACGGATAGACAGACGGACAGACGGTCTGACGGACAGACGGACGGTGCGATTTTAATATGCCACCCTTCGGGGGCATAAAAATGAATGAAAATCACATAAGAAAGTAAGATAAAGAATGGGTTAATGTCATTGCTCAATGTGTAGCTTTAAAAAGTCATAAGATTTATGGTATTATTTTTTCATTCATTTAAACGTCAAATTGTTTAATACGTCTCTGTGAAACGTTTAGAAAGTTATTGTTCGGCAAGAATAAAACAACTGTAAAGTGGTTCCATTATGTTACAATGACTCAAGTTTTTAAAACTTGTATACACAATCATACTGCTGTATGTTTTTGAACGGATAAATCATTGTACAGTCACTTAACAACAAACCATATATTTACTCGATTGCTGAGTGCAATGTGAATGGTTGCATATATTGCCTTAGCATGCATTTACTAACTATTACACCGGTTTTTGATGTTTGTCTTGAAGCCAAGCATCAACATCTGGTACATTCTCTTTTTCAACAAGAAAGTGGACTGTTGGTACCATAGTCCTTGCTTTTTAAAATATAAAGTTTCTTTAAGATAAAAGTTGTAATATGTGGAATATATTTGCTCAAATTACAAAACAGTATAGCTGTCTCTCGACAGGAAAAGTAAAATGAAAAATGTATGGGGAACTGGCAATAACTTATCAAGTTAAGACAGCTGTGATACTTTTGTTTCACAGTTTTCTTGTTTCTAAATAGAGTTACAACTGTTCGATTTTTAGTAAGAAAATGTATCACTTCAATGCCATATTGCTGTATCTATCGAACGTTTAAAAAGTATTTGCAACTCATTCACATTTATTTAATTAAGTTCTTTTTTATGATAAACAGTCGCATTTTAAATATTTTAAACAATATAACTCTTTGCAATTATACTTTTAGCGAAACTTTTTGATCATTTAATGTTGCTTTCTATAAAATGAGCCGCGTTCGATCTGAAGGATTACTTTAATCAAAGCGCTGAAGGCACTGGAGGTGTCCTTTATACGATAATAGTGACCACTTCCCAAAGCATACAGATCTTAAATGGTAGTGTAACATTGTAACAAGAGGACAGTGATGATTCAATACTGCAGAGCTGCATTCTAGTTTGAATACGATTGCTCCATTGATGTACTAAATGCGAACACCCACGTTTAGTGTGGGGTACAATGACAGGATATCACAAGTGTATATTAACAGCTTACCCATTCATATCAATATGAACTTCCGTGTCATTGACCAATCAAACAGCTGGCAATTTCATGGAAGGGCAATAAATACATCAATTATTGGATTAGCTAGAGTAATGGTTCTTGGTCACAGCACTCCCTGATGGTGGGATTCAAGTATTAATTCAATCCCAGTGTTCAATAGCATCCAACTTTTACTGACAAGGTTTTAATAGAAAGGGAGATTATTTAAATAGTTATGTTATCTAAATTACAGTTCTCCATATCCTAAATGTCTTCAATCATTGCATGAAGTATCAAATCAAGAAGGCCCTAGTGGTCTGTAAATCAAACTGTCTTTACTGCAACATCATTGCACCCTAAATTTATAAATCCTGCCCTAGCTGAGTGGTGCTTACATAATATTGTACATCTTTTATGTATCTATCTTGAATATTTCCTCCAAATATGAATCATACTTAAGTTTCTTATGATATATAAGAGTCTGCATAGGACTGACGTACACTTGTATAAACCCAAAAACTGTGTTGAGCCGCCAGCTGTAAAAAGGGCCAACTCCTTACCAAGTAGAGATAGGTAAAATAATACCTAATTAGACCTATCACTAAATGTGATTAATAGTAATTAGTCAAGATGGAGTTATTGTTCTTTTTCACTGCTTTTTCACTTTTTCTTTTTCCTCTCATTTTGCTCGAGCATTGTATCAAGTTTTATTAAATTCTAATCAATAGTTTTCGAATTATGCCCCGGACAAGTAAAAAAGGGCAATAACTCTGTAATTACTCAAGATAGAGTTAACGTTCCTGTGCATTGCACTTGCTCTCAATGTACTTGACTATTGTATGAAGTTGTATTGAATTCCAACCAGTAGTTTTCAAGTTCTGCTCTGGACAAGGAAAAGTCACAAAGGGCAATAGCTCTGTAATTACTAAAGATAGAGTTATGGTTCTTGTACACTGCACTTCCTCTCATTGCGCGACTATTGTATGAAATTGTATTGAATTCCAACTAGTACTTTTCAAGTTATGCTCCGGACAAGGAAAAGTAAGAAAGGGAAATAACCCTGTAATTAGTCAAGATGGAGTAATGGTTCTTGTGCACTGCACTTCCTCTCAATGTGCTTGAGCATTTTATAAAGTTGTATTGAATTCCAACCAGTAGTTTTAAAGTTATGCTCCAGACAAGGAAAATAAACACAGGGCAATAATTCTGTAATTAGTCAAGATAAAGTTATGGTTCTTAAACACTGCACTTCCTCTCATTGCCCTTGACCATTGTATGAGTTGTATTGAGTTCCAACTTGTAGTTTTCAAGTTATGCTCCGGACAAGGAAAATGCAACAGACTGACCACCTGACCAACTACCGGGTGACTCTTATATACCCCCTTAAATTGGTTTCGGGGGTATAAATATTAGATGTAACATGCATATTGTACCACAGAAAAGTGGTCTCGATTTTTCTCAACAGCCAGTAATAAAAAAGTTAAAAAGTAAGCTATTTACAGTAACTACAAAGGGAAGTAATTCTAAAAACAAGGGTAGCTCATGGTGGTGAACATTTATGCCATGTTAAATAAAAATCCCTCCATGCAGAAATTCTCCGGACAAAGATATTATTGGATTTAACAATGAACCTCTATGTGTGACCTTGACCCTAGACCTTGTTCATGCACATGATCCTTCGTTTCATGGTGGTGAACATTTGTGCCAAGTAACATCAAAATCCCTTAAGCATGAAGAAGATATGCTCTGAACAAAGTCATTCTTAAATTTGACCTTTAACCTTTAAGAGAGTGACATTGACCTTAGAACTAGGGACCTGGTTCTCGGGCATGACACTCCGTCTCATGATGGTGAACAATTGTGCCAAGTTATTTAAGAATACCTCAATACATGAATAGTAACAGCTCGGATAAGCTGAACTCAGATGTACAGACGCACATGCATACACTTAACGGCCATTAAACAAGGCATTAAATCCCTATACCTGTAGAATGAATAATTATGATTAAATAATTAAGTCAAATAAATTAACTCTCCTCCTCAACAAAACCAAGGGCATAAGCTATTTCTTAAGCATGTGAAAACCCTATTCATATCTACTAGACTACTAATTGAAAACTTTTACAACAATTTAATAGGGTTATTAAGGTAGTGATGTGAATCCGCCAGATTATATGGATATTGTTTCACTCTGTACCTTGAGTGACCTGTACCGCCGCGATAGCCTTGTGGTTAGAGCGTCCACTTAGTGTGCGGGAGGTCGTGGGTTCGATCCTCGGCCGCGTCATACCAAAGATGAGAAAAAAATGGTACTGACAGCTCCCTTGCTTGGAGCTCTGCATTATAAAAGGGTAGTTTCAGGAAGATAAAGAGAAGCTTCCGGCTTCTGGGAAAAGGTAAGTACTTGTTACTGGATACCCTGTTTGTCGCACACTAGCTTTGTAGCTAATGTTGTCTGTTGATCATATGCGACGTTAAATAAGGCTTCTTTATCTTTATCTTGGTATAATGTAAATATAAAACTGCAATTTCCCTGTCATTAAATTTATCATGTTTATTCGCTGAATAAGAATGAGTTAAGTTTTTTTACCGTGACGACAATGACACAGTTACTTAGTAAATTGGCTGTTTATAATTCTACCTCAAAGGGTAAACTCAACATATAAACATTAATTATTTTGTCCAAGCGTGGCTTTAGACATCAAGTCCAAATGGCTTTTCAACATCTCGAAACAGTCGAAAATCATTGCAAATTAGTTGCCAAAGTATTTGTGAAATTCCATTAGCATAGTTTTTCAGAATGTTTCATGTTCTGGTCATCTAATGAGCTTCCATATTCTCTTATACATCTGCAATAGTTGCAGTGAACAGTTTTGATAAAGTTGGCTGTGTTGTATCATATTCATCTGCTAAAGAACATATTGGACAGGTCAAGTCTTAGTTTCATTAGTCAATGTTGTTAATAGCTAGTCTGTTTGGTAAATATCATAATATGGTTCAAGAAACTGATAAAGCAACATCAACTTTGGAAATGCTTGGAGACCAGTAAGGTTCTTCAATTTGTCATTATTGTCCCTGCAATAGTCAATATCGAATCTCGTCTTCAGTTTCAGCACTTCGGTTTTCAGCTCAGGCGTTTCAGTCTTTAGTTTCTGTAAAATTGCATTCATATCATCCATTAAATCACTATCAATGTCCATCTGCAAAGGCTCGCCAGTTTCATCAGAGTCTACTTAAGATGAGTACCAATGGCGTTTCCTCTTCTGTTAGCATCGGCCAACAAGTACAGCTTAAAAGCTTACTGACGGGACCCAGTCTGGATTCAGTCTATCATACTAGTATGCCTTTTTCCCTGAAAGAAAGAATGTTTAACTTAGAGTCTTTACAAGTTATGTTTTACAGAATTAAGAAAAATGATAACCAAAGAAACAGTTAACTTTATAATGTATACAAGCATGGCAAGCGTGTTTAGTAGACCCAAGCTCCTGGGTTCTAACCCATGAAAATTTTGAAATACCTGTATTTGACCCGCAATAAAAAACCCTACGAGTCATAATTTCATGAATTTTCATTCATGCCTCTATTTAATACTTAATGTACATGTCCATCAACTTGTTAATTCCAAACACTCAGGCCGCATCAACCATTGACGCATAAGAAAGTGAGAAATGGAGGGGTAACTTGTATTTTAATCTACTCGCTTTCAGAAAATCACTGACATGCAAGGTCAGGAAGATATGTGACAAACAGGAAAAAGGGAACATTTAAGCCAGCTGCTAGACCTTGCTGTTTTTAAGAATTTTCTGAAAATGCAACAGTATATATAAAGCTTCATTTCAACATAAAATGAAAAAATGTGACGTGCAAACATAAAATACAAGGCTCGAAACTCTATGACCCATGGGTCGACGTTTAAAAATATCTTATGTATTGACTCTTGAAAATTTTACGCTGAATTGACAATGACCCTCAAGTTTCAAAGCCTACCGGACACCCTGATGGCCATAATAATCAGTTATAACGTTTAGCCATTATCAAAGGTAACCAGTCAACTCATACCTAAGTAATCTCGTACCTGAATTGGTCAACTTGTACCTGATTTATTTTCGAAAAAGTCAACTTGTACATGTACCTTAAACTTTTTTATGCAATATCTTTGAGATAATAGTATTTTTTTATCAATCATCATTAAATATTTGCATTAAAATACTTTATTTTGCAAAATTGTATCAGAAAATGAAATAAAGAGAATTTTTGAAAAAAGTCAACTCATACCCTACGTAATCATTTGTTTTTAGCATTACTAAAATAATGAATAACGGGACTTTTGAAAATTGTATTATTTTCATCATGTTTATGACGAAAATATGTTTTATTTTAGTTCAACTTAGGGTTTTTAAGATACAATAGACCCTCGGACATCGAAATTTGGTTTGTAGACACACTCATAAAATTAGTAAATTTGCTTCCTGTTTTATTTTTTGTACTGATTTATGTACAAACTTTAATTAATTATTATTTTCTGTGTGATTTTATTCATAAAGGCGATGGAATTTCAGATCAAGTGACAGTAACAGTTAACTGAATTTTGAGAAGACTAGTTACTTCTTGAATGAAAATACCCTACAAAGTAATTCTCGGCTTCGCACATCCGGGCACTGATTAAAATACCTATATTCGGGAAAGGTGATTCCTCGGCTTTCATCGCTGGTCTGTATGCATCTTTACTTACAAAATGCATAAAATGAAAGAAGAAAAATGAAAGAAGACGAGTGTCTACCATTAGCTTATAATCATAGAATTGAATTTGTAGTAACTCTGTGTTGTTAAAAGCTTTCTGTTTCATTCGAAATAAACTTAAACTTGCATATGGGTGTACGGTAAAGACCGAGTTTTCACCTTTCACCGAGTGACGAAATGAATGCGATCTAATAATCCGATTGGTTAACTAGCTAGTATGACGTCACGGCGAAGCCGAGAATTTATTTTCTTGCATGCAACAGAGAAAGTTAAAGAAAAAAACAAACTTATAGAACATTCAACTTAAGTTAACATATACATGTTTTATGATAAAAGCACCTTACAAACTATTGACAATAACTGACTTTCACCTGAAAAAATCAGTTTTGAAACAAAATCTACGAGTTGACTACATACATGTAGGGTACGAGTTGACTTTTTTACCAATTCAGGTACGAGGGGACTAAGGTACGAGTTGACCCGGAAGCTTATCAAAGATGATTATGATAGAAAGATATACCACAGATAACAGTTACACGTAACAGATAGTAATACGCACATTGTATGTCTGTCAATGTCTGAGACCATACTCAGTAGTGAATTTATAAATAATTGCTTCCGGTCAAAGAGAAATTCTCCTTTGAAAAGAGTTTAGATACAGTCTAATTTATTTACGAATCACCCAAGGTTGACTTACCGCTAACGCAATTTGCATACATGTTTGGGAAATCTTGACCGAATTTTGCCGTTCTCCTTTCTTAACTGATATTCTCACATTCACCCTGGTTTGTAATTATCGCTGGAAGACGATAATAGTCATGGTCAGTCAATTTGTATCCAATATGGCGGAAAAATAACTCGTAACACTATCAATCGGAACACCTCGGCATGGGTTAACGGAATCTGCCGAGATCCTCCGATCGGGAATATTGTTTGCCCTGACTATTTTCTTCAATGGCGGATAATATGTGAAGAGTGCCTGTTTACAGTATAAATAAAACAATCTGACTCCGAGCATACTATGTGTAGAAAAAATATATCAACATATGACGAAAATGGTTCTGTATGATAAACGATTGTATAGAGTTTAGCATGAATTATTCAACAAGCATGAATTGTTTTCGGCAATATACGTATATTCTCAAATGTTTGATTCTGATCGTTGAACTCGTTTTGTGTCGGACGATTTTCAGATGAGAATAATCAGTCTTCGGTTTAAGAATCAAGCCTCAAAATGCGGGTAGGTACTATAGTTGTCCTTACGGACACCTAAAAATGAGATGAAGTTCGGTTTTTAAAGTGCGGCGACTGGGTACAATACATGTGAGGATTTTGAAGGAATAATATATCAGTGCTGAATGTATTTTCATTTTGATGGGTTTTATTGTTTCAGATTCAAATAACAAAAATCATTTCAACAGTGCAAATTTAAAAATTATTGCATTATAATTACATTAAATTTGTAATGCAAAATGCTCCCTAAAATGTCAACATTTATTTTCACTGCACTTTTGTCAAAATCATAGCCTTGCATATATCTTATGTTGCAAAAAAATACATACTGAGAGAAAATCTAAGTATATACCATTTCTTTTCTTAAAAAAAAGTCTTGCCCATTGTTCCTTCTTGTTAAATAATGATCTTAATTTTATAAACTACAGATAAACTGTACATCATAGACATTTAGTTTCTTTCAGCCTTAGTAGTCAACATTTTTTATGTATTTCGTATTTCAAAGACATGAATTTTCTGACAAATCTAAAAAGTATTTAAACATTCCTGGTATTTTCTGACAAATCTAAAAATTACTTAAACATTCCTGGTATTTTAAGAACAGATTATGTACATATGGAACTACATTTTACGCTCCAGAACAGCCAAAGTTAGATTAAAATTAATAAACCTTTAACACAAAAAGTAACAATGATGCTGTCTTAGTTCAAAATGCCTTTCTTATTTTAAGTGCTATTTACAGGTAGACTGTACATATACTGGTTCTTCCCAGGAACGATTGTTAGGTAAACTGTCCGCCTGTTAAAATGACCAAAATACGGTTGAAGTGGACGTTAAAATCCTACAAAAGCTACGTCCGACCAGAAGTTATAAAAGAAAGCAAATGCAGCATTTTACCTTCAGTGCACGTCATGGCAACTAAATTTTCAGCGGCAATCACTGTTTGTTAACAGTAAAGGTATACAAGTTATGTTTTAATAAAATTATATTTAATCATCTTCATACGGATACTTTTAACAGGAATTTACATGTAAAGAGACGTACACTTTTGTATATCTCCACCTATCACCTTCTTGACATCCCACCATTTCGTAAAACCGGGAATTCGGTCCAAAAAATAAGGATAGTTTCACTTCGGTTATGGAAAATCGAGATTTTCGCAAACTTATGAACGTTCTTGAGACTACAACTTTGGGTATATTGTTTCGAAATTTCATGCACCATGTTGTCCAAACATTTCCACAGGTGACTACATTCCCCGATTTTTTGAAGTTCTTCATAAAAATAATTTAAAAGAAAATTTTAAAATTGGCATTACAAAAGCATGGAGGTCCTTGCTACATTTGTAAAAATTGAAAGAATTCGACAAAATAAAAATCCGAAAGTCTGTTAATTTTACAATAAAATCGAAAACTGATTTTTTTTGGACGAATTCATCATGTATGGAATGTCTTTTAAATGTCTTATCTAATGCAAGCAAAAACATTCTTTATACTTATATTCATTAAAAGCTCATGGCGAATTGGATATTTCCGAAGGTTCTTTCGTTCGCGTCTATGAATTTCATCCAGCCTTATTCCTCGAATAAATATTCTAGGTTAAACGCCAATTCCATGAGTCGCTGCATGATCAGTGACCAATATTTCGTTGAGTATCGTACGACACTGCCGGACACGTTTTCAAAGCCTGACTGACGCTTTTTGGATCGATTGATTTATTCAATCGGATCCAATGTTAACAGAGTATAGCTTCCTTACGGCCGAACTCTTTACATACAAACAAGTAGTTCCATATATTCCGTTGTTACGAATTATACTGTCCTCTGTTTTAAAAATTATATAGTAACAGATCTAAATAATATCAAAACATTTCAGAATAGCATAATATTATATTGTTGTTTTTCTTATAATTTGTAACTTAAATCAACGAGGTATCTGTTCTGTATGGAACTATTTTCCTACGCGGTTTTTATCCCAACAGTTTTCTAGTCAGACCGGTGTGACAAGAGAAATGTAAGACTCATGAAATACGCATCGCTACACCGGATACACTAAATTCAGTTCAATTTCTTGTTTCTCGTTATTACTGGCCGATATTTGAGCGAATGTAGTTCTTTGAGGCTAGTTAGCTTGTTGCTCTATTGCGGACTGAGTTGCGAAGATTTCTGCGGCTTCTTAAAGTCCAAAGGCATATATACTTCTTTTTATAAAATCCGAAATTTGTATAAGTCTCCCTCTTGATAATATATGCACGGTCTGATCCACAAACTCCTCTCGATTTAGTGTAATTGCCATGACATACATGTGAGAGTTATGCCAACACTCAGTGATTAACTGATGGCAGTAATTAAGATACTGTGTATTTTGCCTCTATTAGTATTACGATGATTGGCAACATTAACATGTATATTAGGCAATAGAAATGACTTGCAACCCATCTTTAAGCCGAGATCGCACTCGTTTCAGCTAAAGCCGATCTACTTTGCAGGCGAAACGGGAAGCCTCTGGCTGTCCAAATTGTCTGGTTGGCCTGGGGACTGAAAGTCCCCAAGGCCTAAGTTAGTATACCACATTTCAAACCCTGCAAGAATTTTAGCCGTGCTATGTGCGAATAACAACTGTAAACATGCGCTATGCGAAAGTAGTGCAAGACAGACCAGATCAATCTTCTGTTTGAATGCCGCATATGATAAGAACATGTTACAAATAAAAATAGTACATAAAACTTCAAACGACTGCAGGAAGGTATATAGCTTACGGGCTGCATTACACATTTTTTTCTGTTTTAGAAATTAATGCGCTGTTAGCTGATTACGGAAGATAATCATATGCATATCACGGAAAAGTACGGATATTTACGGAAATTTACGAAAACGTACGAAGCTCGATATAAGAGTTTGTAGTTTGATTTTCAAATTCCGATGTTATTTCATTGACAAATTTGTTATTTACGAACGATAACATATATATTTACCTAAAAATAAATGTCTCTAAAAAAAGATATAATTTACGTACATTCCCGAGAAGGAACTAACGTGATCAAATTCACCCGCCATTTATCGAGGACGCTGCATGTCGAGGCCCAGTGAACGGTTTCACTGATTACAACTTCAAGTTAACCCAGAATCATTTTTGGTTTTCTCTGTTATACACATTGTACAGTACTGTATTTATATTTCATTGCTGGTATTGCTTTGTTTATTTCTGTTTCAAGGTCTTGTCATTGGTACACAATAATTTTCGATCCACATCATCAGATCATATCGCTTGAAGTTGTACAAAGCGCAGATCGAATTATTTGTACTGGCTTAAACATTTTATAATGTTGACTATGTGATTATTTTTCATTTAACGTACATTTCATAATAAAACAAACTTCCCTGTCACCCATATATTTGTGAATCATTCATTCTGTGTCATATATTGAATTTCGTCCTCTGCACATTTCGACCCGCGCTTTAGGTAAGATTCAACGCAGAACACGTAGGTGAAAAGTTGTTTTTCGGGGAGTTAACCTATAGCCCCCAGGCCTTCAGCGCTCACAGCGCTTTGATTTTGGATAATGGCATTACACAAACACAGAGATAACATGGCCTCCTTCTCATCCATACACAAACATTGTTCTCACATACATGTATGTAACCCAGTGACTAAAATGAAATGAACATACATTTTTGTAGTAAAACATACTTAAAAAGTAACTTCAATCAGCAATGTCGGACACTATCATGGAAGTTTACTTTCAAAATAGATCAATTAGATATATTCGTGCCTCAAAAATATCTCAGCCCGCCTTGTAAACAAATTTCTGTTTACATAGTCCGGATTGGTATGTTCTGTAGGAAGGCGCTTAACTTTCGACATTGACAGAACAACTGATGGGGCATTTAATCTGTACGTTTCTTATTTTTCTTGTTTCATACATGAGCTATATGAAAATGGCATATTCAATGTAGTAGATACAGAATCCCCGTTTACAATTAAAAATCAAAGGACTGAAAGTGTTAGAGGATCGATTGTCTGTGAACAACACAGTCTGCGCACATTACATGTGTAAATATCAGGACAACATAGACTGTACACATACATGTGTGAATACCAGGACAACCCTTGCACGAGTAAAGTTATAAACTAGAGACACAACTATCAAATTTAGACCTTTCACCATTTGTGTAAACACTCAGTGATTAACTGATGGCAGTAATTAAGATACTGTGTATTTTGCCTCTATTAGTATTACGATGATTGGCAACATTAACATGTATATTAGGCAATAGAAATGACTTGCAACCCATCTTTAAGCCGAGATCGCACTCGTTTCAGCTAAAGCCGATCTACTTTGCAGGCGAAACGGGAAGCCTCTGGCTGTTCAAATTGTCTGGTTTTGGATAATGGCATTACACAAACACAGGGATAACATGGCCTCCTTCTCATCCATACACAAACATTGTTCTCACATACATGTATGTAACCCAGTGACTAAAACATACTTAAAAAGTAACTTCAATCAGCAATGTCGGACACTATCATGGAAGTTTACTTTCAAAATAGGTCAATTAGATATATTCGTGCCTCAAAAATATCTCAGCCCGCCTTGTAAACAAATTTCTGTTTACATAGTCCGGATTGGTATGTTCTGTAGGAAGGCGCTTAACTTTCGACATTGACAGAACAACTGATGGGGCATTTAATCTATACGTTTCTTATTTTTCTTGTTTCATACATGAGCTATATGAAAATGGCATATTCAATGTAGTAGATACAGAATCCCCGTTTACAATTAAAAATCAAAGGACTGAAAGTGTTGGAGGATCGATTGTCTCTGAACAACACAGTCTGCACACATTACATGTGTAAATATCAGGACAACATAGACTGTACACATACATGTGTGAATACCAGGACAACCCTTGCACGAGTAAAGTTATAAACTAGAGACACAACTGTCAAATTTAGACCTTTCACCATTTGTGTAAACTTTACTTTTGAGATAGGAACCCATGTGCTTACATTATGTCATTCAGTGACTATGTTCAACTACCCTATGAAGTATTAAACTGTGAATCGTAACTGAGAAATGCATTTTGACAAAACTGAACTGAATGGTGTTTCTCTTTGGATGCTTTCCATTTTGTCACTGCATCTCAAAAGTCAAATTTGTCCACAAAGCGAATTTTTCATAAGTGCATTCAACCATAGACATTAAACTTTGATATTATTTGGCACACTGAAACCCCTTTCAATAGTGACAGTCTGATCGAAATTACTACAAAATGATCATTAAAATCACTCAGAAAGACGTTTTTGTTCCCCCTTTTAAGGTTCGTCGACCATCTCTTGTTGTGCGTCTACGATACCATGATGACGGTACAATAAGAATCAACACACACAAAAACGCAATGGTACAAAATGCGGATCGATCCGAAATCAGACGACAACGACGACGGAATAGGGTCAAAATTATACATATCCCATAACGGAAGCGTATTTTATAAACAATTTATCTTGCATCTGGAAGCGTTTTGAGAGGTTTTGAAATGTTGTTTTTGTAGTAATTTGATCATACACATTTTAATTGCGTCATAGAAGACGCTCTTTGCTATTTCTGTTGCGTCATTGACAAAATGAGTGCGTCAAAAACGCAGAAAACGCGCTCTCGCGGAAACACTAAATTAGTGTCTCCGGTCTGACTAGAAAACTGTTGTGATCAAAACCGCATAGGAAAAAAGTTGTATACAGAACAGATACCTCGGTAATTTTCAGTTACAAATTATAAGAAAAACAACAATTTAATATTATGCTATTCTGAAATGTTTTGATATTATTTAGATCTGTTATTATATAATTTTTAAAACAGAAGGCACTTTAATTCGAAACAACTGAATATATGGAACTACTTTTTTATATGTAAACGTTCAGCCGTAAGGAAGCTGACACGAAACTATCATATCTGCTTCTTTTTTCATATACACTTAGACTAGTTTTGCTTTGACCCCTCGTTATACTCTGTTAACACTGGACAGATTGAAAATTCAATCGATTCAAAAATGACATGCGGGGTACCTACATAGGAGGGTGGGTACCTGTTATGACAGGTAAGTATTATTTATTCATAAATAAACTTACCTATCATTACAGTGTGGATTATTTCAGATTTCACAGCAGTACCCCAAGGTGATGGGTGTTTTTTTAAACTAATTTCAAAGTCTTTCGCACATTCCAAAGTCTTACATTTTGTAAGTCACACCATATACCACAGAAGTATATACATTTACCGTTCTATAACAACTTCCTAAATATGGAATAATATTTCCCTCTACCTGAAGCAGTATAATCTCCTGAATAATGTATGTACAATATATACACAGTCTTACTACTTAGTACTACTTTCCACAGTACGGTTATCATTGATATCATAAAAACATGTTACCCGCGATCCGCAAGAATTGAGATACAACAAGATTAATTTTACAGAACTTTTTACAGTAAGTATGTGTTCCCTACACATTCCTTTACTCTGTATTTACTTTCTTCAAATATAGTAACTAGTAAAATTGGTCTCCTTTGATCAATCTGCAGAATTTATGATTTGTTGCAGCGACGCCCCTTTGAATAAAGCCCATGATAGAATGTCGTCTTACTTTTCCCGAAGTCTTATTTTCTGACTTGTAACATAATTTAATCACTTCAACCAATCATCTAGATATAGTTTGCGATGTAACAGGTTTGTGTGGTTTCTTTCGTGCCAGGAACAATTTTAAAACATCATCACCTGTATCAGTTCGTCTGAAAGCTTCAGTTTTTTAAGATAGTATGTTAAAGCACGTTTTGGGTCTAAACGTTTGTTTTGTTGTAATGCAAAAATATTTTCCCAAAATGGTTGTGTCTATCCTGTTTTGATAAGCCATTTCTTACAAAAGTTACACCACGTTTTTGAACATTGACCGAGCATTCACACAGCTGTAACAATTTTAGGTCACTACAACGTTAGACGCTGAGATTGCCAGCAAAAGCAAAAAACAAGTTTTCCATGTCAGAAACTTTAGAGGAGCATCCTTCAACGGCTCAAAGGTTGTTTTCTTCAGACAACTTAGAACATAAAGAAGATCCCATTCAGGTACCAACCGTTCACTACACCAGCTAACGAATTGTCTGGATTTGCTCTTGTAATTCTTTTGTGTGCCTTCCCGCCAGGTATTAATATGTAGTTTTATTGTCTTTTCAGAAAAGCCTCTTTCGGTCGATAACAATCATGCAGTCAGCTAAAGTGTTTCCGGATGCGGATGGGATATTATTCCCTTGCACTGCGATAAAAGATCCTGACTGCACAGAAGTTTCCGGGGGCATGCTATTAACAGATTCAACAGTTGAGTGTACCAGTGTTGTCTTGGCCACTGAGGAGTTATAAGAATCATTGTGCATTGCGACTCTTGAAAATGACTCAGTACTAGGGGAATTAATTGTAGCGATGGAAACGCATACACAAACATGTTCTGCGTTACAATTGACAGGGCATCCAGCGCACAAGCCTGGGAATTAGCGATCCATGAACAAAACAGTGGAGTTTTCTTGTTCTGGAAAGTTGCAAATAGGTCTAGAATTGGTTGGCCCCAGATCTTCTCCCAAGCATATTTCCCAAGCCACTGTTCTGTTCAAGGACCACTCTGTCGATCTGACTTTTCCCCGACTCAAAGAATCGGCCAATACATTCTTTACTCCCTTGATATGTACAGCCTTCAACTTGTCTTTGTTTACTAAGGCTATCTCTATAGTCAGATTGCAAAACTGTACAGACCGAGTCCCACCCTGGTGATTTATATACTGGTATATACATTGTGATTTCTCAAGTGTGACAGGAAATGATGTATAATCATAATCACGGCCATCATTTCTAAGCAGTTGATGTGCATTGATTTCTGTATTTTGCTCCACTGACCTTGTCAAGTTAAGTTGTCCATGTGACTACCCCAACCCAACCTGCCACTGGCATCTGTGGTTACTGTAACGAGATACAGATCTTTCTGTAATGATCTGCCCTTGGCAATGTTCTGATCCAGTAACCACCACTTCAGATTTGAACTTAACTGAGGAGTACATGGTACTTTTACGGAAAGTTTCATTCTTGATGGACTCCAATTTTGTAGCAGATGAAGCTGAATTGGTCTCATGAACAATCTGGCATTGGGAATAAGTTCGACGCACGACGCTATCATTCCTAGCAGAATCATATAATGCCTGGCAGTGATTTGACCCTGAAGAATATTCGACGCTGCCGGCTTTATCTTTGCCAACCTTTCTACTGTTGGATAAACAATGCCGTTTGCTAGATCGAACTTGACCCCAATGTAAATCAATGTCTGAACTGGTACTAGTTGGTATTTTTACTTGTTCAAAATGAAACCTAGGTGGTAAAGGAAACTGAGAATAGTTTTTCTGTTTTCTAAAATCATTTTTCTCAAGATGTTTGCTGCGAGCCAATCGTCTAGGTAGCTTGCAAGCCGAATATGTTGTTTCCTTAGATAAGCAACTACCACTGAAATTATTTTCACAAAAACTCTGGGTGCACTGGTCGGACCAAAACAAAGAGCTCAAAACTGGAACACCACTCCCTGAATCTGGAAGCGGAGATACTGGCGATGGTCCTTTTAGATCTGCTGTAAAAGCTCAGTCTCCTTTCCCCACTAGATTTAACACCTTTGATAATGTGTCAATTTTGAATCTCTTTTCAGGAGATACTCGCTAAGAGGTTTTAGATTTATGACAGGTCTCATTTCTCCATTCTTTTTTGGGACAAGAAATAATGTACTGTGGTAACCTGCATAAACGTTTCTTGGAGCAACTACTTCTACAGCTACAAAAGACTGTTTATTTCTGTTTTTATAATCTTTTGATGTTTTAAAAGAACATTTGATGGTTTTAAACCTCAAACAGATGGTTTCCTTAGAAATTCTAATGTGTACCCTTGTTTTATTATATCTAAAACACATTTGTCGGTTGTTATTTTTGCCACTCCAACGGGTATCTCCGGATTTTTTGCAATGATACTCACTTTGTCACTCGTCATCTATTTTCCCAAACTTTGCTCCTGCACATTTATGCAGTCTTGAGTAACCATTGTAGCCACCCCGTGATCTCTTAGAGAACTGGGTACATCTCTCGTTGTGGCTATCCCTTGGTACCTTTGGGATCAGAAAATTGTTCCAACTATTACTTGCAGAAGTAGGAAATTTAGCATTCTGATTGTAAACAGGTCTTTTATTAGACTGTGGTTGAATACCTGTGAATTTACGTTTCAAATCTTCAATCTGATTCTTTTTCTCTTTACGAGACTTTATCAACGCTTCTAAACCAGCACCAAAAACGCCATCTCCAGTTAAAGGCAAGTTGGAGAATTGAACATTGTCTGGCTGTTTAAATTATAAAGAATCTTTCATAGCAACTGATCTTCGTACAATTTGATTGAAAGCACCTGCACGGCCAATTTGATATAGAAATTAAATATACATGGCAAAAATGTCCTTGATTTGCTGTGTAAAAAGTCTCGGAATCAATGAATTGCAGCAAATTTCCCAAACTCTGCTGAATATACATTTGAATCACAAGACAAAATCGAGCTGCTTGTCGCCCTTTGTAACTGATTTTCTCTACAATTTTTGCTGGCTGAGCAAACAATTTTTCCCTTTGTTTTTAACAAAAGAAGTTTTATTACCTTATCTTTTGGTAAGGCAACATTCCACTAAATCATCAAGAGACGGAACTGCCAACAGTTGATCTGAGTCCGAGTCTACGGGAAACTGTTCAAAGTCTTCTTCGGCGAATGCTGACAAATACACTCAACAGGTTTAGAAACGCAAAAGTGGCAAAATATTTATTATAACAATGTTATCGTGTTTCAAATTTATTTAATTTCATACACAACAAAAAACAATATAAAATTGAATTCTTGTAAAAGTTTCAATAATTCATCGAAAAAATGACTTAAAGAGAAATAACGAAAATAGCGTCATTCAGATAAAAATGTTCAACAGGAGAATCTTTGCGTTTCTAAACATGTTAAGTGTAGGTTGATTAATTACACCTGTTTCCGAGGACTTCAATTTGAGTCTGATCAAGAATAAGTCCTTCTTTCTCGTCACCTTTTTACACAATGGCATCATCGCCAAAGATGTCATACAAACACTTTTTTATGTTCTCCTGCCAAGTTATCATCCTTGACTGAATTATTGTTCTTGTCAGAGTTTGAATCTGCGTCAGAAAAAAGACTTGTGTTCACTATCAGAAATCCGTGATATATGACTACCACCAAACAAAGACACATTGTCAATATCCTCATCTGATTCACAATCAGACATTACGGGTCGTCTATGTGACGACACTGGTGCAGTACATTATTCAAGACTTTGTCTCTGAACAGATTGCTCTGAATTTTGTTTCAGTATTTTACTGCAACATATCTTCAATAACAGTTATACGTTTGCTCAAATCACTGTACCTAGAAGATTTTTGGACTTTTTTGTCTTTTTAACACTAGGCAGCGACACTGATGGCGAATTTCACAATCCTCGGACAATTTATTGGTCGCTATAACCAATAAACACAAACAACAATGTCTAAACTTAATAAAAATCTAATTGTCAATAACTACAACTAAAGAAATAAGTAAATTTATGGGGACGATGCGTACACTTTCGCAAGGAAAGAAAAACTGAAGCACGTGGTAATTCTACTGGGAAGTGACGTAACGGTGTCAGGGTAAAATGTTCACTTCCGGTTTATAAAAGTTTATTTTGCGGATCAAGAAAAGATAATCCACACTGTAATGAACAGATGATCCTTTTGCCGTCCGGCTCAGGGATTGGTTGGAAAAAGTACAGGGAAACTGTAAGATTAAATTAAGACATTACCTGATTGGTAGAAAAGGTTGTTTTAACAAATGAAAAATACTCATTTGAAAAATAAAATGCAATGTCTTCTGCACGCGAATGAATATTTAAATGTCCAATACTAAGGAAAGAGAAAATTCAAATATACTTTAAAAAGCACAGAAATTAGTTATTTTTAATAAAAAATGAACGTTGGTATGTAGAAATTCTAAATAAATCAGAGTTCATGTACAATTATTTTTCTATGCATTATGAAGAAAGTTAAAAAGACCTGGGTAGTCATTTTGTCAAATCACTGAGATTTCAACATAATACACATACTTTTCTTCGTGTTCCAGACACTTTCTGTAAATTTTAACCTGCAAATCTTCATAATTAAGTGTCTTGCATAAGGTAATGTACTTGCCATTGAAATAACTGTCACTTAATTTTCGCGTAGTAGTGGACCTTTAAGGACTGGTTATCATAATAAATAACACTGAAATCGCCAAGTAAATAAAAGGTGTACACATGCGGTTTAGACCCCTAAATCTGGCCTGACTGAAGGGGGTGGTTGTCTCCCTTGCCAAATTGTAAAAAACTGGGTTGGTTAAGCCCATATAAAAACAGCATCTTTAGGTGTCGGAGAGACTAATCTGTTCGAAAAAAGGCAGTTTCATTGGTCAACACTCTATAGGTGGGTATGATACAGGGCCACCTTTTGACTAGATTTATAATGTTAGTCAATGGGGAAAACAATAGGAGTATCTGACCTAATAAAAGTAAGTTTATTTATGAAATAAAACTCAGGCCGAAAAAAGAACACTTAGTATTTTGAGAAGCCTACTTAAGTTTCAAAGTATTAAAGATTCTTAAAATATGAATGAGTAATGGTAATATATTTCGCTATTTTAAGGATTTCTAAGAGAAAATTAAAGTGTAGGGCTTTTAGACCTTTCTAACTTGTTAGAGACTAGGTGAGCCTCTTTATCTTTAATAAAGGAAACCCATGGTCATATTTCTTTTATGCATATCTGACTGTATTTACAGTATCTGACAGTCATGATCGCTGAATCCCGTTCTTGTAGTATCTGGTCATTGTCAAATATGCTTGCTAGCCGCACTTATTGGGGACAGGTAAATATAGATCTGTATCCAAGGGAATATGAAACATATTCATTGAAGAAGTATATTTTTAGGGACTATGGTGGCAGCACAGTGTGCATATTTAGGGTTGCGCAAAAATAATCGCGCAGGGCATCACTAAGAAAAGAAGGTTCTAAGATAGTTTACTGTGAATATTTCTATTTTGAGGACGGGTAATAGATGTCATTGTTCAGTAAGTTTTCCTTATATTTTTTGTGAACATTGACTCTTTAAGATCAATTTAGTAAAAATGTATAGTAACAACATACGTTTTGTATTTTCTTTTTAATATTTTCTAGAAATAGTGGAACTGCAAACAACCTGTTTTTGTATTAATTTGAATAACAAATTTTATTCTGTATCTCTTTCGTTTCTGTAAAGATATTCAAATGTTGTTAATACGTTTGTACTTCATTCAGAGTACTTTATTGTTAATTATAGATAACCGTTATCACAGCTATTGGTGACAATTTCATTGGCGAAATTGACAGAATTGACAAGAATAAAGTGACGTACGTATAGTCTATAACCAGTATGTTGACTTTGTGATTGTTGAACCCTCAAAAAACTTAATCCAGGTCAACCCGCGCGTTGAGGCCGTGACCTATTACATAACTTAAACGTACTACGTAAATGTAATACGTACATTGTACTTCGAATTTCTCAAACAACACAAGTACCAATATTTGAAATACGACTTAAAACATCATAGAATGACTGTATTGCTAATTTAGTTCATTTTTTGGCGGTCGTTTATTTTGACTGTAGTGACGGCCGTAATGAAAAGACCTGAAATATAAATTACTGCAGCACATGACACCGCAAATGTTACCTTAAAGAAGCTGTTGCTGTTGCATGAGTTAAATGCCCGTTCACACCGTATATTGGTCATTTTCTCACAGCGGGGTGGGGGATGGGTGGATGGCGGTTAACCTAACCATCGTTCCTGTGAACCACCAATACTAGAATCATATCCTTCTCAGCGACTCTAACAAATGCACAATGGAGGCGGACCCCTAAAGCAAGAACAGGCATAACTTTCAAATGAAGACAATGACCGCAACATAACTCTTACCATGGATTTTGGGAAAGGAAATGAGGAATTTGCCGTTCAAATGCTTTGTAATGAATAGGCCTTCGTGATTAGATTACTACTCATCTGAACTCCTAATCGTGCTTTATGATCCGGTATATCACTCGAAAGTAAAATCTATTTCCTACATCATACAGCGTAAATGTGGTTTTACTTAGATTTCTATACAGTAACAATTTGTGATAGTTTATGCTTGATCTGCACGAAATTCACGATCTTAATAAGTATGACTTGCAAAACCACAGTGGGACGAAACGTCTTATAGTCAAATTGACAGTACATGTATACGTTATATATATCTGAACCTGCATAGTTGTACCAAACCAGTAATCTTTTTAATGTTTGCATTTTTTCATAAATAATCTGGACTAGTTAATTTGCAGTATAGTGTTGTATTTCTTTTTTTTAAATGGACGTTTGCAGACGATGTTTCATTTTCACAGTGCTGCTTTCTTTAAGTTAAATCCCATCAATGTAATTGGGTGCTTGTAAATTAACCTTAGGCGGTCGTGATTTGGCATCATGGCTTGCCATCGATTGCATTTTAATTTCGATTTTATTTTTTTCGAAAATAGATGCAGTTTTACAAGTTACTGTTGTTCTTTACACGTACATTTGTATATGGATTCTGACTACGATGTTCAAATGCAAGCATTGAAAATCGTACTTTATCGAATGTTTTCGCACCTATTTAGGAGGCGTGGCGACAGAGAGCAGTTGTTGCAAAAGACGACACATTGAACATTATATTTCATCCTATGAATGAGTCAAAAGATCAGTTTTATTCTTGTTACCGGAAGTTCCATACCATAAAATCTAAACAAGTGTTTGTTTGTCAAAAAATGCGTACAGTCATAATGATAATGCTAATCTTTAGATATAGAAGGTAACTATATGTTTAAAAGTAAACTTATCCAACACAAGGCCTTCAACAAAATACATATTATATATTTTATTGACCTTGTTTTTTTCCCAATACTTACATATTGCTAGTTAATTTCTGGAAAAAAGTGATTGGAGATGACTTAACTTTTCCGCACTATTAATCTTTATTGATACACTATCAAATCAAGGTGCTAAATGCAGAATTAGCTAGAATTTTGGCATAGTAAACTTGTGGTAAATATGTTGTGTATTTCAGAATATGTATTAATTTTCCATCAAATGTAATATGTCATACTTTAGGATAAAAAATACAGATAGTACTATTTATGTCATCTGAATAAATTACGCTCCTTATTATAACCCCAACCACTTAACTAAAATTCTTTTTTTTTTTAATTTTTGATAAATGATTTTTTTCATGATAAAAGAATAACAAGTTTTTGAGATAATTTGCCTTCAATTTTATTAAAACCTTAGTTTTAGAATGCAAAACTAAAAATTGGGGTCAATCTGCATACAAGAAAGAAATTCAATAAAAACTGTCAAAAACGTGTTTTTTTAGATTTCGACGAGCTTTGAGATATGATGGAATAGGTCTGTAACAAAGAACTCTAACAGGAACTTATTATTACTGCGTTTTTATATCCCAACAATTCTTCTAGTAATAAAGTTTGAATTTAGAAAATATCTTTAACATATTTTGAGAAAACATATTTTGTACCCCTACCCCCATTTTGGCATATATAGTCACAAAATGTGAGGTCAAACTATTTTTTCTCAAAAATGTTCTCCTTTTTGGCACTGAAAAATTCCTATTGTGCCTAAGTTTGCTACCGCGTAATTGTTTTTTCTAGTTAAATGATATTTTTTTAAATATAACAAATGTAAATTTGTAAAGTGCAAAAATCCAAAACCTCACCAGTGAGTCCCCTTGAAAGAAGCTTGGACAGTTCATGTATGTTAGTCGCATACTGCTGTGGTATATTTTTGTGGGGCGGATCAGTGGTTCAGTGGTAACGCGCTGGACTTGTAATCCAGGGATCACAGGTTCGATTCCCAGTTTATCCTCTAACATAACTAATGTCCTTTCGACTGAGACCTACAATTCGAGGTCCCATGTATCGGGGCTATACACCGGGCATGTTAAAGAACGATACACTCTAAAATACATACATACTGTGGGTTGCGAACTTCCGAGGTGATGGGGTTGTGAAAAATCAACAACTAATCGAGTATGAGTTATTTTAATGAAGAACTTTCAAAAACAGGGGGATGTTGTTACCAGTAGAAATGTTGAGACAACCTGTTGCATGAAATTTAGAAACAATATACCGGTGGTCAATTGATAAATGCTCCAAACAACCAATTCGGATATCTCCGGTTAGAACTTGAAATTTCAGAAACGCTTTTCAGTGTTTCCCATTCATCTAAAGATCCCAGAGGTTATTTTAATGAAGAACTTTCAAAAACAGGGGGATGTTGTTACCAGTAGAAATGTTGAGACAACCTGTTGCATGAAATTTAGAAACAATATACCGGTGGTCAATTGATAAATGCTCCAAACAACCAATTCGGATGTCTCCGGTTAGAACTTGAAATTTCAGAAACGCTTTTCAGTGTTTCCCATTCATCTAAAGATCCCAGAGGTAGTCTCACGTGTATCGGTGCTATACAGCGGGCATGTTAAGGACCAAGGGGTCTATTCGTAAAAGAGCTAGAGTCTAGTACCCGGATTCCATTGTATCTGCATCTGTCTCTCTTCAACCTGCACCTGTCAGAATTCTTAGTAAGTTAACCAAGGCAGACTCATGGTCGACCGCGACTATAGGCAATCAAAAGAAAGAAGCAATAACAAACCCAAAGTTGTAGTCTCTAGAACTTCATAAGTTTTCGACAATCTCGATTTCCATAACCATAGTGAAACTATCCTTATTTTTTATCCCAATCCTGGTTTCAAATATATTTGAGATGCCATGTGCGGCTGCATGTTCAAAGTAGCCATTTTTGTCTCTGGGCGAGTTGAAGGTTCTCTAAATTTTTCAAATGTGATGGGGATGTGAAGGCGGTCGGATATGTCCGTATGAAGGAGATGTAATATAATTTTATTAACATATGACTTGTATACCTTTACTGATATCAAACAGTAATTGAGGCTGAAAAATTAGTTGTCATGACTGATGAAAGATAAAATGCTGCATTTACTTTCTTTTATAATTTCTGGTCGGACACCATTGTTGTAGGAGTTCACTTCAACCGTATGCTGAGAAGAACAAGTACTGTACTCCTATCCTTCGTAAGAAACTGCCAACTTCCTAACATAAAGAGACAAGGTCGTTTGCACGGCTCGAACCCATGGCTCTCAATCTATGAGAGGTTACAGTGATTTCAGGTCAGTGACTCTTAACTACTCGACCACGGAGGCGGATCTCGTCGGACATTATCATGAATTATAACACGATCCGCAACTTTTCGTATAAAGATATAGGGGAAAGCAGCTATACATTATTTTACGATAAAATACATCACGTTTTCGACGGGCAAACGTGGGGGAAATGTCGCACACGTCCAATCGCATTCCGTGCTTGTAAGTAACTATTGAATATTGCTACGCGACGAACATAGTTTGTGGTATTTTTCAAAGACAATTTCGTGTTAGAATCGAAATAATAAATGCATCTCTGTGTTTTATCGTGGAATAAAATATAGCCAGTCGTTCGGATGCGAAAAATTAAATCACACGTGTTACGCACTCGTGATTGAATTACTACGCATCCGAATTCCTGACTGTACTTTATTAAACGATAAAATACAGGGACACATTAATTATTTCTTAAATAATGACCCCGTCCATTACGTTAGCATAAATGTACCACTACTTATTTTCCAGGTTTCATGAAAATTTCGTGAAACAAAAGAGTATTTTATTTAATTAAGTGTAGAATTCCGTTAGGGCCATCTTAAAAACTAATTAAACCATGATATGCTTCCAATACCAACGAAAACGCGATATCACGATATTACGATTGTGAAAACGCGACAATACGATGGTGAAAACACGATAGAATATCGCATTATCATCATTGTACGTTCGTATTTTCGCGTTTTCGTTATCGTACTACATTGTATCGCGTTATTATCATCGTGTTTTCGCGTTTTCGTTATCGTAGTTTCGTTTGTCATGTAGCATCAGTATGTAGCAGTAGTTGGCAGTAGCAAAACCGTGAATTTGCAGTATAGATATAACGTGAGATTGGCAGTAGCAGTAGTTGGCAGTAGCCTAAACGTGAAGTTGGCAGTTGCAGTAGCTGGCAGTAGCAAAAACGTGAAGTTGGCAGTTGCAGTAGCTGGCAGTAGCCTACACGTGAAGTTGGCAGTTGCAGTAGCTGGCAGTAGCAAAAACGTGAAGTTGGCAGTTGCAGTCGCTGACAGTAGCAAAAACGTGAAGTTGGCAGTAGCAGTAGCTGGCAGTAGCAAAAACGTGAAGTTGGCAGTTGCAGTAGCTGGCAGTAGCAAAAACGTGAAGTTGGCAGTTGCAGTAGCCGGCAGTAGCAAAAACATGAAGCTGGCAGTTGCAGTAGTTGGAAGTCACCAAAACGTGAAGTTGCAGTAGCAGTAGCTGGCAGTAGTAGTAGTTGTAGTAGTAGTAGTAGTAGTAGAAGTAATAATAATAATAATAATTATAATAATAATAAAATCTTTATTTCACGACGGTTACATATCAGACAAACAAGGATTTACATGTAATCAAAATACATCTTCAACAATCAACAAATATAAAAAGAAGAATTAAAATGGAACAACAACAACATACCGTCGATAGTGAAATATGAAACAAAATATGATTTGCTAGTTATACTTTTCAATTGAACAATCATATTTTTAATATTCTATTTGTTTGGCACAGTTAGATATGACAAAAGTAGGACAACAATTGTTTAAATTGTTGAAACTTTCTTTCGATACGATAGACACTCCAAATTTAGTCCAAAGGTTAGTGCGGAAATATATTTGTAGAAGTAAATTTAGTATAGAACAAAACATACTCAGTCTGCAGTTGTTAAGTGATACTTAATAGATAGTTCTTGTATTTGTATTTAAATGTTTTGAGTAATAATAATAATAATAATAATAATAACAATAATAATCTCTTTATTTTCAGAAGGTAACTCATTAAGACATAACAAATATTAAGTGCAGTACATTAATAGGTGATAAATCTTATATACAATGAGGCCTTCTTAACAATTTTAAAACAAATTCAAACAAGTATAAACAACACAATATGAATAAGACTATCGTAATATGCATACATATTACATTAAGATATAGGAATAATGACAGACATAAAAGATTATGTTTCACTTACAATATAGAGTAGGTTGCAAAAAAGTATTTACAATTTATCAGTCTTAAGCAGAAATGCTCTTAGGCTATATTTGAACGCACTGACATTTGATAAAAGTCTTATATCAACAGGTAGTTGGTTCCAAATTTCCATACTAGAGTAACTAAATGTCTTCTTGAGATAATTTGTGTTAGGTGTTTTGTGTGTGATATCTTTCCTGGATTTTGACCGCAATTCATAGGCTGTATTTCAGAATATAATTAGATCTTTGATATATGAAGGTGTCAAATTATGAAGAGCTTTATAAACTAATATGCCAGTAAAATATTTGCATCTGCTGGGAAAAGAAAGCCATTTAAGGTTATTGAACATCTCAGACGATCGTGTAAATTTGTTGACATTTAGTATAACTCTAGCTGATCGTTTTTGCAGTTTATTAATTCTATTTACATCGGTCATGTTAGCTGTGTGCCATGTTAAACATCCATAATCAAATGTAGGTGCAATATAGGCGTTGTAAAATAGCTGTTTCATCTCATGGGTAAGGAAATGCTGAATTCTTTTTAAAAGAAATAATTTTGAAACCAGTTTCGTGCAAGTTTTATCTATGTGTGTTTTCCATGTTAAACTTTTATCAATATGAATTCCTAATAGTTTTTGTGAATCAACATGAATTATACTAGTATTTTCGACATACAGTTTCAGATCATTCATGCCAGCTAGCTTTTGTCTGGAACCTATAGTCATACATGTAGTTTTGACAGGGTTTATTGCCATATTGTTTTTCTTACACCAGCTTTGTGTTGTTATAAGATCAGTCTGTAGTTTAAGTTGAATGTCATTTAAATTTTTACCCTTATTATGCAACGTCGTATCATCAGCATACATATCAGTTTCAGAATTCAATTCAAGAGGCAAGTCATTAACATATAGTAGAAATAAAAGAGGACCAAGAATGGATCCCTGAGGAACACCCGATGTCACCAAACAGAAATTTAGAGTTTAGCAATACCTCTAATATCAAACGGAATATCATTCCAAACTTTCATACTAAAATACGAGAATGAATCTTTATGATAATTGGTTCGAGGTTTACTTTGTAAAACAAGATCGTTGTGCAAAGAAGATCGCAGATTATGTTTTTCATTTTTGGAAAATATCAAAATCTCTAACATATATGATGGCGACATATGATTAATAACTTTATACACAAGAACAGCAATGTGGTATTTGCACCTATCAGTAAAAGAAAGCCATTGTTTATATAGCCCTAATGCAGGAGATTTCATTGGCTTATTTAAGATAATTTTTGCAACTCGTTTTTGAAGCATGTTTATTTTGTTAATTAATATAATTTTAATGAACGTGAAGTTTACAATAGTAGTGGCTGAAATTAGTAGCAAAAACGTGAAGTTGCCAGTAGGCCCTAGTAGTAAAAACGTGAAGTTACCAGTAGCAGCAGTAGCAGTAGCTGGCAGTAGCAGTAGCAGAAACGTAAAGTTGGCAGTAGCAGTAGCTGGCAAAAGCAGTAGCAAAAGCGTAAAATTGGCAGTAGCAGTAGCTGGCAGTAGCAGTAGCAAAAGCGTAAAGTTGGCAGTAGTAGTAGCTGGCAGTAGCAGTAGCAAAAGCGTAAAGTTGGCAGTAGCAGTAGCTGGCAGTAGCAGTAGCAGAAGCGTAAAGTTGGCAGTAGTAGTAGCTGGCAGTAGCAGTAGCAAAAGCGTAAAGTTGGCAGTAGCAGCAGCAAAAGCGTAAATTGGCAGTAGCAGTAGCTGGCAGTAGCAGTAGCAAAATCGTGAAGTTGGCAGTAGCAGTAGCTGGCAAAGGCAGTAGCAGAAGCGTAAAGTTGGCAGTAGCAGTAGCTGGCAGTAGCAGTTGCAGAAGCGTAAAGTTAACAGTAGCAGAAGCTGGCAGAAGCAGTAGCAAAAGCGTAAAGTTGGCAGTAGTAGTAGCTGGCAGTAGCAGTAGCAAAAGGGTAAAGATAGCAGTAGCAATAGCTGGCAGTAGCAGTAGCAAAAGCATAAAGTTGGCTGAAGCAGTAGCTGGCAGTAGCAGTAGCAAAAACGTGAAGTTGGTAGTAGCAATAGCTGGCAGAAGCGGTAGCAAAAGCGTAAATTGGCAGTAGCAGTAGCTGGCAGTAGCAGTAGCAAAAGCGTAAAGTTGGGAGTAGCATTAGCTGGCAGTAGCAGTAGCAAAAGCGTAAAGATAGCAGTAGCATTAGCTGGCAGTAGCAGTAGCAAAAACATGAAGTTGGTAGAAGCAATAGCTGGCAGTAGCAGTAGCAAAAGCTTAAAGTTGGCAGTAGCAGTAGCTGGCAGTAGCAGTAGCAAAAACGTGAAGTTGGCAGAAGCTGTAGTTAGAAATAGCAATTGTAAATACTTTAAGTTGGTAGTTGCAATAGCTGGCAGTAGCAGTAGCAAAAGCGTAAACTGGCAGCAGCAGTAGCTGGCAGTAGCAGTAGCAAAAGCGTAAATTTGCAGTTGCAGTAGCTGGCAGTAGCAGTAGCAAAAGCGTAAAGTTGGCAGTAGCAGTAGCTGGCAGTAGTAGTAGCAAAAACGTAAAGTTGGCAGTAGCAGTAGCAAAAACGTGAAGTTCGCAGAGGCATTAGCTGGTAGTAGCAGTAGCAAAAACATGAAGTTGGCAGAAGCAGTAGCTGGCAGTAGTAGTAGCAAAAACGTAAAGTTGGCAGTTGCAGTAGCTGGCAGTAGCTGTAGCAAAAACGTGAAGTTGGAAGAAGCAGTAGCTGGCAGTAGCAGTAGCAAAAGCGTAAATTGGCAGTAGCAGTAACTGGCAGTAGCAGAAGCAAAAGCGTAAAGTTGGCAGTAGCAGTAGCTGGCAGTAGCAGTAGCAAAAACGTGAAGTTGGCAGAAGCTGTAGTTAGAAGTAGCAGTAGCAAAAAAGTGAAGTTGGTAGAAGCAGTAGCTGGCAGTAGCAGTAGCAAAAGCGTAAATTGGCAGTAGCAGTAGCTGGCAGTAGCAGTAGCAAAAGCGTAAAGTTGGTAGTAGCAGTAGCTGGCAGTAGCAGGATCAAAAACGTGAAGTTGGCAGAAGCTGTAGTTAGAAGGAGCAGTAGCAAAAACGTGAAGTTGGTAGTAGCAGTAGCTGGCAGTAGCAGTCGCAACAGCGTACATTGGCAGTAGCAGGAGCTGGCAGTAGCAGTAGCAAAAGCGTAAAGTTGGCAGTAGCAGTAGCTGGAAGTAGCAGTAGCGAAAACGTGAAGTTGGCAGAAGCTGTAGTTAGAAATAGCAATTGTAAATACTTTAAGTTGGTAGTTGCAATAGCTGGCAGTAGCAGTAGCAAAAGCGTAAATTTGCAGTTGCAGTAGCTGGCAGTAGCAGTAGCAAAAGCGTAAAGTTGGCAGTAGCAGTAGCTGGCAGTAGTAGTAGCAAAAACGTAAAGTTGGCAGTAGCAGTAGCAAAAACGTGAAGTTCGCGAGGCATTAGCTGGCAGTAGCAGTAGCAAAAACATGAAGTTGGCGAAGCGTAGCTGGCGTAGCAGTAGCAAAAACGTAAAGTTGGCAGTGCAGTAGCTGGCAGTAGCTGTAGCAAAAACGTGAAGTTGGAGAAGCGTAGCTGGCAGTAGCAGTAGCAAAAGCGTAAATTGGCAGTAGCAGTAACTGGCAGTAGCAGAAGCAAAAGCGTAAAGTTGGCAGTAGCAGTAGCTGGCAGTAGCAGTAGCAAAAACGTGAAGTTGGCAGAAGCTGTAGTTAGAAGTAGCAGTAGCAAAAGTGAAGTTGGTAGAAGCAGTAGCTGGCAGTAGCAGTAGCAAAAGCGTAAATTGGCGTAGCAGTAGCTGGCGTAGCAGTAGCAAAAGCGTAAAGTTGGTAGTAGCAGTAGCTGGCAGTAGCAGGATCAAAAACGTGAAGTTGGCAGAAGCTGTAGTTAGAAGGAGCAGTAGCAAAAACGTGAAGTTGGTAGTAGCAGTAGCTGGCAGTAGCAGTCGCAACAGCGTACATTGGCGTAGCAGGAGCTGGCAGAGCAGTAGCAAAAGCGTAAAGTTGGCAGTAGCAGTAGCTGGAGTAGCAGTAGCGAAAACGTGAAGTTGGCAGAAGCTGTAGTTAGAAATAGCAATTGTAAATACTTTAAGTTGGTAGTTGCAATAGCTGGCAGTAGCAGTAGCAAAAGCGTAAATTTGCAGTTGCAGTAGCTGGCAGTAGCAGTAGCAAAAGCGTAAAGTTGGCAGTAGCAGTAGCTGGCAGTAGCAGTAGCAAAAACCTGAAGTTGGCAGAAACAGTAGCTGGCAGTAGCAGTAGCAAAATCGTGAAGTTGACAGTAGCAGAAGCTGGCAGTAGCAATAGCTAAAACGTGAAGTTGGCAGTAGCAGTAGCTGGCAGTAGCAGTAGCATGAACGTGAAGTTGACAGAAGCAGTAGCTGGCAGTAGCAGTAGCAAAAACGTGAAGTTGGCAGTAGCAGTAGTTAGAAATAGCAATTGTAAATACTTTAAGTTGGTAGTTGCAATAGCTGGCAGTAGCAGTAGCAAAAGCGTAAATTGGCAGTAGCAGTAGCTGGCAGTAGCAGTAGCAAAAGCGTAAATTTGCAGTTGCAGTAGCTGGCAGTAGCAGTAGCAAAAGCGTAAAGTTGGCAGTAGCAGTAGCTGGCAGTAGCAGTAGCAAAAACGTGAAGTTGGCAGTAGCAGAAACTGGCAGTAGCAGTAGCAAAATCGTGAAGTTGGCAGTAGCAGTACCTGGCAGTAGCAGTAGCTGGCAGTAGCAGTAGCAAAAGCGTAAAGTTGGCAGTAGCAGTAGCTGGAAGTAGCAGTAGCGAAGACGTGAAGTTGGCAGAAGCTGTAGTTAGAAATAGCAATTGTAAATACTTTAAGTTGGTAGTTGCAATAGCTGGCAGCAGCAGTAGCAAAAGCGTAAATTGGCAGTAGCAGTAGCTGGCAGATAGCAGTAGCAAAAGCGTAAATTTGCAGTTGCAGTAGCTGGCATTAGCAGTAGCAAAAGCGTAAAGTTGGCAGTAGCAGTAGCTGGCAGTAGCAGTAGCAAAAACGTGAAGTTGGCAATAGCAGTAGCTGGCAGTAGCAGTAGCAAAATCGTGAAGTTGGCAGTAGCAGTAGCTGGCAGTAGCAGTAGCTAAAACGTGAAGTTGGCAGTAGCAGTAGCTGGCAGTAGCAGTAGCAAAAATTTTAAGTTAGCAGTAGCAGTAGCTGGCAGTAGCAGTAGCAAAAATGTTAATTTAGCAGTAGCTGGTAGTAGCAGTAGCAAAAACGTGAAGTTGGCAGTAGCAGTAGCTGGCAGTAGCAGTAGCAAAATCGTGAAGCTGGTAGTAGCAGTAGCAGGCATTAGCAGTAGCCAATGCGTAAAGTTAACAGTAGCAGTAGCTGGCAGATAGCAGTAGCAAAAGCGTAAATTGGCAGTAGCAGTAGCTGGCAGTAGCAGTAGCAAAAGCGTGAAGTTAGCAGTAGCAGTAGCTGGCAGTAGCAGTAGCAAAAACGTGAAGTTGGCAGTAGCAGAAGCTTGCAGTAGCAGTAGCAAAAACGTGAAGTTGGCAGTAGCAGTAGCTGGCAGTAGCAGTAGCCAAAACGTGAAGTTGTCAGAAGCAGTAGCTGGCAGTAGCAGTAGCAAAAGCGTAAATTGGCAGTAGCAGTAGCAAAAGCGTGAAGTTGGCAGTAGAAGTAGCTGGCAGTAGCAGTAGTAAAAGCGTAAATTGGCAGTAGCAGTAGCTGGCAGTAGCAGTAGCAAAATCGTGAAGCTGGTAGTAGCAGTAGCTGGCAGTAGCAGTAGCAAAAGCGTAAAATTGGCAGTTGCAGTAGCTGGCAGTAGCAGTAGCAAAAACGTGAAGTTGGCAGTAGCAGTAGCTGGCAGTAGCAGTAGCAAAAGCGTACATTGGCAGTAGCAGTAACTGGCAGTAGCAGTAGCAAAGGCGTAAAGTTGGCAGTAGCAGTAGCTGGCAGCAGCAGTAGCAAAAACGTGAAGTTGGCAGTAGCAGTAGCTGGCAGTAGCAGTAGCAAAAACTTGAAGTTGGCAGAAGCTGTAGTTAGAAATAGCAATTGTAAATACTTTAAGTTGGTAGTTGCAATAGCTGGCAGTAGCAGTAGCAAAAGCGAAATTGGCAGTAGCAGTAGCTGGCAGTAGCAGTAGCAAAAGCGTAAATTTGCAGTTGCAGTAGCTGGCAGTAGCAGTAGCAAAAACGTAAAGTTGGCAGTAGCAGTAGCTGGCAGTAGCAGTAGCAAAAACGTGAAGTTGGCAGTAGCAGTAGCTGGCAGTAGCAATAGCAAAAACGTGAAGTTGGCAGTAGCAGTAGCAAAAGCGTACATTGGCAGTAGCAGTAGCTGGCAGTAGCAGTAGCAAAAGCGTAAAGTTGGCAGTAGCAGTAGCTGGCAGCAGCAGTAGCAAAAACGTGAAGTTGGCAGTAGCAGTAGTTGGCAGTAGCAGTAGCAAAAACTTGAAGTTGGCAGAAGCTGTAGTTAGAAATAGCAATTGTAAATACTTTAAGTTGGTAGTTGCACTAGCTGGCAGTAGCAGTAGCAAAAGCGAAATTGGCCGAAGCAGTAGCTGGCAGTAGCAGTAGCAAAAGCGTAAATTTGCAGTTGCAGTAGCTGGCAGTAGCAGTAGCAAAAACGTGAAGTTGGCAGTAGCAGTAGCTGGCAGTAGCAGTATCAAAACGTGAAGTTGGCAGAAGCTGTAGTTAGAAGTAGCAATTGTAAATACTTTAAGTTGGTAGTTGCAATAGCTGGCAGTAGCAGAAACGTTAAGTTGCAGTAGCTGACAGCTGCAATAGAAAAATGTTAAGTTGGCAAAAGCTGCCGTCGTTTTTTTGTTTTCATAGTCTATATTGTTCGTACGTAAATGAGCCCAGAAAATTTGTGATACGGGATTGGTCATTGCTTCTTGCCTAACAGTGACCGAAAATATGTCTTGTGATGGTTCTGTTCCTGTTTAATTTCCGCCATACTTTATGGGGAATGGGATATAACTTGTTTGTCTGTACATGTGTTCACATTTTGCTGGCACTATATAAACAGATGGAAACACGTATTCACCTTATACACATAGCCTAAATTCAAGGCGCAAAATAGATTAAATCAAATTTCGTCATTTGAGTCTACAGTACTGTAAGCACACGTCACGCCCTGCTGTTCAGCAACGAACATCGTATTGTTTTTACATTTGGCACTTTATGCGTTGTCATCTTTATAACTTCAGTGGGCATGTTTATATAGTAAGAAAAATGTCCAAATGTTGCTGAAGAACGCATGGTGCGTTTTTACCTATTAACCTTAATGGGTTTCGAAGCCCAGTGGTAGCGCGTTCGTCTTTGCATAGAAGGGTTTCGCGTTCGATTCCCACCAAAGCCTTGAGGTAGTGTCCTTAGGCAAGACACACATTATTCCACATTGCCTCTCTCTATCTCTCTTCGAGGTTGATCTGGAATGAGTCTCAAGAACGATTAATCTAAGCTGTAAGAATTTCTCGATCGAGAATAAGTAAATAAGTATAAATAAAAAAGGAGATTGATGTGTTGGGAGGGGGAGCGGGACAGGAAGTGGTGGCAAAAGCGTCATAATATAGTGGAACAAAATAATCATACAATACAGAAGCAATGTGAGCAGTTTAAGCAAAATGAAAGTTTAAAGGGTTCTTTAAACAGTGAAATTTTGGTGTATAATGAGGAGTTTACAAAAACCCCCTCTAGAAAACCCATAACTTTTGAAATAGGGACTGTAACCATTCTTTGTGTTTTCAACAATTCGAACGAATGACACATAAGCATTTACTTACTTACATACATACCTTTTCGTCCTCGACAACAAAAGAAACATGTCTTATTCCGCCATTTTGAACGCATGTAATGCCCCCCACCCACCGGGAATGATGTTGCTTAAAACGGGATTTCGTCTCGTGAATTAAATTGTGTTTCTTTAAGTAGTATTGAACTTGGCTTAAGAAAATATCGGTAAAGTGATCTATACTTGGATCATTTTTATTACCCCATTTTTTTTAAGAAATGGTGAGTTATCCTACTCGCTTCCGCGTCAGCTTTGGCGTTGACGTCACATTTTCGTAAAGTTTATCGTACCATCCTATTTTATTTCAAAACTATTTGCTTTGAAACTTACAATACTTTTTTATCATCATTACCTCCAGCAACAGCCAAGAGTATATAACTCTATCAAGGTTCCTTAAAAAGTGCATTCAACTTTGTTAAGTTTTTCGTACCACCCAACTTTATTTCAAAACCATTATGCATTGAATCTGGGTAAAATCCACTCTGTCAAGATGACAGTAAAGATTTTATACTACACGTCAGTGTAAAGTTTTTATACAACAAGCCAGTCCGTAGATGTGATGTTGTGTCAGTTTCTGCTTGTTCAACTAGAAGCTTTCGGACCGATTCGCACCTAAGTTAACTCTTACCTTAGTCATCTCGTACCCTAATTGGTCAATTCGTACGGATCCAAAAGTCAACTCGTGCCCTTTGAAGTCAACTCGTACCATCTATTTCAAAACTTCAGTTTTATCCAGGAACAAATGGGACTGACTGGTATGTATTTAAAGGTGGGGACATAAGGAATATATCACGACATCATGATTGAAATCGTGGTTATAATATTGATCAAGTTGATTTTTTTTTTTTTTTTGGTGTATATTTATTTGCATGTCTAGATAGGTGTTTATAGACTAATTTGCGCCAAAAGTAAGCGTTTCCTTCATGTGAACACAGTGGTGCAGGTGCTATTTTCTCAAAAAACGAGAGAAGGTGTGGCGGCAAATATCTTAATACTGTGATTATAACAATTTATTAAAGGTAATCATAACTTGTTAGTTCAGTGCGGCGATAAAACGAATACATTAGTCAAACAACGCAAGTTAGAATGGGTCTCCTTGAATTCCTTTGTGGCCATGCCTTAACATCAACCATCACCCATTTCCAAAATATATACATGACAGTTTTGTTTGTTGTTTTTTCCTGTTTAGACTATGCCCGTCAGAGATAAAATGTGCAGCAACGGTGGATGAAAATTCTGGGTCATTAAAATTACAAATTAAAACGATGGCTACCCATAATTTTGAGACTGCTTGAATGTGTAGTTTGTCCTACGTATTGCATGCTACATTTTTTGCATGTTATAAGGTAGATTACATTTTTGGTTTTGCAGTCTATAATTATTATGATGTAATTCGTAAGTTTCTCCGGTAACACTGCTACAAATATAATATTAGAACAGTGCTAACAACGAGATCTATTACAACTGTGAGACAAACGCGTGAGACAAACGCGTCTCATGAAAATCATGAGTTCTAAAGGCAGAACTAACAAGGAAGTCCGTTATATTCTTAGGACATTTGTATGCCAATACTGGTTTGTAATTCTCATAAACTGACTGGACATTTTTATCTTTAGATAAATGCAGCAAATCCAAGTATTGGATATATTAAGCAAAGATGGATCGAATTGACCAGTGAATGGTATAACATGTTTGTTTTCTTTCTTGTAACATTCTAAAGCGTCATTCTGTGACATTTGACTCACTGCTTCAAAAACAGTGTTGATAACTGTTTCCGGATTACCCATATCCAAGAAGTAATCATGGAACCCGACTTTGCAAAAAGATATAATTTACTTAAGAAATAATCTATGGCTTGGAGTGCCATTTCGAAAGATTATTTCGAGTCGGAAGGAGCTACTTCCATGTCCGAAACTCCGCCTTCTTTTCCGAGTGCTTTAATCATATTAATGCACTCGAATTGACTATAGAAAATATACCATAGGCATATTAGAATTTACATTACTTGAGCATACTTTTATGCTCAAGAAACTTTAATAAGCACGGTACCAGTTACGTTAGATAGAGGCAGGAAGAGCAGTTGTATCATCGCCACAGTATTTCACAATTATTTAACCGATATCATCTATCCCTGCAAATGTGTTAGAGTAACTTTCTTCACTTCAAACGATGTGTTGCATTTAATATTGAAAAACAAGAAAGTTAGAGTTTCTTTTATAAATGTTTTTTTTTTCTTCTCAATATTAAAAAAATTTACACTGTGTTTATTAAGCTCATTTACAATATTTAATTTTCACGATACATAAATTATCTTTCCCAGTGTTTGAAACAGTAACTGTGTTTCCAAAGGAAATTAGAATTTTTTTATCTGAATTGCAATATTGTAGAAATTCTTTTTACTTTGTTTGATCATATTAGCTACCTTATAAAGTTGATTTTTATATTCATCGAAATTCCAACATTTTGAAGCTGTGTATGAAATGCAATCCTCTCAACCTTTATTTGGACATGCTTTAACACTACAGTATTAAGGAAAGCATAGAAAAAGTATGTTTAAGTGTGGAAGTGGCTAAATTAGAACTGAATAATTGTTTATATTTTATTAAACTGTATCTAACAGTCTTCTGTGCAGCTTTTCTACATTTTACAGTTCGACTTATATTCGTAAAGCATACTGAAGAATGATCACTGATAGAGTAAAATGGCGTAAGAATGTCACAAAATAAAGTGTTTCTTTACAGTTCATTTTAGTCACATTTGTGCCAAAGTGAACTATTAGGATTGATCATCGCCCTGCGTCCGTCGTACGTTCGTAAATTGTTTTCTTCAAACGACACCTCTGAAACCACAAAGAAGAAACTTGGCAGGGGTGTTTCTTGCGTAAAGCCCTCTCATAGTTGTTCAAATAATTCCATTCCATGCCGAACAATGGTTGCCATGGTAACAGAAAGGAATTGTTTTAAAACCTTCTTCTTGAGAACAAGAAGGCCTATAGCTTAGATATTTGGTATGTGGCATAACCTAATGGACCTCTACCAAGATTGTTCAGATTGACCCCCGGGTCAAAATTTATCCCTCCCGGGGGTCACTTGTTTTTATAAAGGGTTATGTAGGAAAAACTTTAAAAATCTTTATCTCTGAAACCACAAGGCCTAGAGTTTTAGATATTTAGCATGAGGCATTGCAGGTACCAGAACCTAGCTCTTTTTACGAATAGAACACTTGGTTCTTTTACATGCCCGGTGTATAGCACCGATACACGCGAGACTACCTCTGGGATTCTCTCTAGATGGCCGGGAAACTCTGAAAAGCCTTTCCGAAATTTCCAGTGCGCTGGTCTTGAGTCGAACCGATGACCTCTGGACTGGTAGTCCAGAGCGTTAAACACTCGATCACTGCGCCACCCTTAACCACTTGACCACCGGGCTAAAACAAACTTACTACAAACACGACCATAAATGTACTTTCTATTTAGAGCCCAACTAACTGTCAATTCCGCCGGTGATATATATCATTCTTAGTCATAATTTATATAACTTCGGGCCTTTAGTCACTATCAGCAACCTTTATTTAATCTGATTATATAATTCTAAACATCTTTTAATATTCTGATATTGTCTTATTTTTGTAACAGAAAAGTGTCTTGAAATACACTTAACCGATTTAGAAACGCGAAGATTTCCACTGTTGAACGCTATTGTTTTTATTTCTGTATAAGTCATTTTTTGCGATGAATTATTGAAACTTTTACAAGAATTCAATTTTATATTGTTTTTGTTATGTATGAAATTTGAATAAATTTGAAACACGATAACACAGTGTTAAAATAAATATTTTGCCACTTTTGCGTTTCTAAACCGATTGAGTGTATAATAAAATATTCTGCAAAATTTAGTATATTATCTTTTTTTACATTTTCTTAAGTGTTTTCAGCTGTTAATTAACAATCGACAACTCCATATTTTTTTAATAATTTTGAAATATGCATATCTGAATAAAAACCGGCATAATGAGAAAAGTTATAAATGTTTTAGAAATCAGTCGAATATTAATGCACTTCAATGTAAGAAATATTTAAAAGTATAACCAGTAGTTTGAACCTTTTTGTTTCAAAACAATGATACATGCATATTGCACATTACCATACTCCTGCTTAAATACTTTAGAATCTCATAAATAATTACATTTTAACCACGATTGTGATAATATAAAAACAAAACAAGCAGTCTCGTTGTATCTTGTTTCTTTGCGTAAGAACGTGCTCATAGAGCTCTTTATACAATGAAGACGACACAGAAAATATGATAAAAGACTGGAAGCCATTTTCCTGCACCTCGTTCCACCCACTTTCATCAGTATTTTTACAAGCGTAATAATAATTGACACATGCTCTGTAAGAAGATTATTATTCGATCGAGTATTTTCATTATAAACAGATTTTGTAGTCAGAAGTTCTTAGCAAGATCTGCTTAGTTTCGCAATGGTTCGTTTTTCCCTGTTGAAACTAGTGAGTGGAGGCAATTTTCTACAATTGATCACGATCTATCATTTTTGGCCAAGTGGGATAATTGTTATTATTTCTAGGCGGAGAAAGTATTTCACCGTGTTTTCATCATATACAAAATTATTAGTAAATCAACATTGTAATCGCTCAATAATAACCAGGCAAAGTTTTGTTAAGATCAGTGTATTTGCAAAGAAAACTTGTACATATTTATGTTCAAACAATCTTCCAAAGCAAACTTTGCTTACATTCTCCCGTGCTTTGTTGTTAAAATCAACAAAGTCAACTATAAAGTCCTGAAGAATTGGCTTACGGTGACCAGTGCTAAATGCGTACGGTGTGTAACACAACATTCTCTTGGTATACACAAAGCGATGGAACTGTTTGCCTTCTTATTTGGATTTTTACAAAAAATTTGAAAATTTTGTGACTTCAGTTTGAAATAATTTGTGTCAAAAGTTTGATAATACATTACAATACAATAATTGGAGGAATAAAAGATCACGGCTATTTTGGTGAAATGTACATTACGTAGTCCGGCGAATTTTATTATTTGGTATGATCGGTATGCTCATCTGCATGTCAATTCAAATAAATTCTCAAATTTTAAATGCTAATTAAACAAACATGATCGTTTATCAGACCGCAGATAGACCGTCTCCTCCGCATTATACACTCCAACAGGCAGTATCGCACTCGTTCGTATTTTGTCTGGGTGGTCAGACGCTTGTACTAAATAAATTGAATCTAATTCGGAAATTTTGACATGGCAGCAATGATTGACGTATACTGGAAATATGTCCATCGCAAAATAGCCGCAAAGCAGAAAGTTGAAAGCTGCCGTGAAATTGTTTGTGTAAGATTTCTCCGTCTTTCTCACACAGGTGTTTTTGAGAGATAATTTTTCATCAGTTTTTCGCTCAGTGAAATTGTTAAAACCGCCTATATGGACTACATTTTGCCGACAAGACAAAGAAAGGTAGTCGCTGTTGGCTTTTCTATAATGTATAAATGCACTTCGTTACTAAAAATGAACCCTTTTTTGTTGCTTTTATATCACCCCGTATTGAAATAGGTATTTCGCATTGATAGAGCTTTATTATTCCGCCAATTACTGAAGCTCTGATATTGTTTACTCAATTAATATTTTATAACTTTGTTAGGTATTGGCAATATCAAATCATTCAGCGCAAAAATATAAGATATATATATACTAATAGTTACACCAAAGTCAACACTTGTTAGAATCTTTCATCTAGAACAGATATGGATAAAACCTCAGGAGCCCACATTGACTCATTGTATTTTCTGGCAGATAGAAAGTAATATTCTGTGAACATGTGAGAAACATTTTCATCAACTTTGGCTTAATTGGACTCATTTGCGCCAAAATAATTGGTCCCGCGCGAAGATCAATTATTGGCATTGACTAAACATCGAACACGTAATCATTGTCGTCTTCGGCACGGTAAGCGCGTAAAATGTTCTCTTATAACACGTGGTTATGCGTTTAACGTGTTTCGTTTTCTTCCGCTGGGAAAAACTGACCCCTTGGGATATTTTGTGCAGGGAATAGAATGAGAATTTCGCTGCGGATCATTAAAATCCTGCTGCGGAGATGAGAGGTGTAATAATCACCAACTGATAAACTTTACTCACTTAACATCGTTTACACTCATCTTTCTTAATAGAGGATAAAACATTCAAATACATTTTTATCTTCACAGTTCCCGGAGACCTCAAATCGAGCGGTAGACTAAAGACATAACTTGGCAGTCCTATTCCCTGATGGGAATATAGAAAAAGAAGAAGTGTATTTGCTAACAAGAGTTATAAGCAAAACATTTACATCAAATAATGTGTATGCATACTAATATGTGCATGGTATGATGGCGACCATATATCGAGATAGCATGCATTTATTATTTTTAGTGTTATTATTAGTAGTAGTATTTTCTAGTGACATCTAGGTAAGCTTTTAAAGATATTATAGAAATATTTATTTCTAATTTATTTGCCACAAACTTTTAGAATTTCAGTCAAATTTGAAATACATGCCACCTCGGCACCCCAGAATACATACACTGAGTTACATGACTGGTAGAATTCGTATTTATGCTTTACTTATTAAACTTTTCCAGGAACAATATGCATCACCAACAACATTATTGAAATATCAAAACAACGCACAATGTAAATGAAAAATTCTTTCACAAATATTTGTGCACACAATGGAAATAGGAAAGCCTCGTCCAATCATAACCTGAATTCATTTAAAAAGTCAACGAAAAAGCATGTATTAATTAAATAGATAAAACTACAGAACTGTATACTAGACTTTAATGTATATACAAATTTTATCCTAGCACGAGAATATACAATCAACACATTTAAACGAAGGTCACTGAAAGAAACTAGTAAGGTCACGACAGACAGGTTTTTTTACATTAGGACATTGGACATTATTTTTACAGTAGGACATTATTTTTCTATTTTCCCTTTGGTGGAATGGTCGTTTTTTTTCCAGAGACGAACATTGACACGTGTTTTAACGGTTGCTATTAATATATATATATACGTGAAAAATTCAAAAACATGTGCCGGAAAAAGATAAATATATTAAAAGATAAAAACACAGTCCATGAAATAATTAAGTTATTATTTGCCAACCGGCGAATTTTGACGCCATATTTGCCCTGATGAGCATGAAAGCGAAACCGGTTGGCAAATAATAACTTAATTATCTCATGGACTGTGTTTTTATCTTTTATTATATATATATATATATAATTATATCAGTGAGTGATTGTCTAAATGTGATACAACTGGTTTTTTTCATAGATAAATACAAAGTGTATAAATGTGTAATGTTATACTTTAATTGATAAGTTAAGAAATTGTTAGAGAGGGCCATGTTTTAACTTGGGTATGTGGGTATGGATATAATCTTCATTCCTTCTGTAACTATTATGATTATTACTTATTATCTAATATTATTATTATTATCATGATTATTATTAATATCAATAATTATCTTTTGCCGATATAATGCAGCGTCCTTGTATTGCTGTGTTCGGGTTAAAATAAGAAAACAGAACAAAACAAAACATTCACCATGATGACGAAGAAATTGCGTACACTCTTTCAACTACAACATAATTTTCGTGTTTTTTTTTTTAATTAGAAAGGCTGTTCTACTACTTCCTTCGATCGGGAACAACTACAAAAGAACCTGTCCAAGTAAAAAATAATGCAGTAATTGTTCGATCCCCGCTAACGGTCACACTGTGGCAGTTGTGTACCATTAAAGAGATCTTATAATGTGAGCTATCTACCAAGAACAAAAATGCTGAAGTTTAGGTACACTGTAAATTTGTTTTTCAGCACGTTTATGATTTTGTCAGTTTTAAGTCTTGCGCTAGAAATATCTCGAGAAAAAGTGTGTCTACACAAATTACATTTAGTTCATACAAATATAATATTACTTAATACCATTCAGTCTGTCTCGGACATCTAGCCATTAAATTAATGTATTTCCTTATGAATTCATCCTGCCCACCCGATAGAAAAATTGCGAAATCATTGAAGAGAATAATTTTTCTTACAAATAAAAGTAAGTGGGTACTCCAGGCTATATATTCATAGCATGATTAGTACATTTCGAGGGTCACTTGAAATTCATACATGGTGTTCCAGGATCACCTCCGGCACTTTGGTTTATTTTCCAACTGTTTACTCCATTTAATTTATTCTATTGACACCTTTCGCAAACTTTGACAATTAATTTGTACGCTCTTCAACGCTTCCTTCGCCAATATTTTTCAACAGAAGTACGGTTATATCGCTGATACAATCATCTGCTCAAACACTATTGGTCTATCTCTCCGCGTAGGCGTGGCCCACGTCTGAAGAAATTTTCATCCGAGTGATTTTGACGAAATACTGCTTGTCTAAAAAGTCTGGATGCGTATAATTCACTTATAAACACATTTAACTGGAGAACAAACTTTTGTGGAAGATTTAAAATAAAATGTTCTTGCTGTTGTGTAAAGTTTACTCAAACAAATGATTGGAAAAAGTGAAAAGGATAGTTTTGTTGGAAATTTCCTTGACATGCAGCACAGTGGACTAACACATCGGTACCCGGGCATGTCGCCGGGAATGTCAGGAATCGCGAACTCTTCTTCACTGAGTATGATGCCGTCATTATTCGGAGATAACAACTATTACCGGCACGCCGGCTACGGAAGTATGACAGTTGGTAGTATGGGAATGTACGCCGGCCCAGCGGCCGACCAGTATTCTATGACCCGACACACAGCTTACTCGCCATACGGTCCACCTCACCACAGCACGAAGGACATGGTTAAACCGCCATACAGTTATATAGCTTTAATCGCAATGGCAGTGCAGGCACAACCTGACAAGAAAGTGACATTAAACGGAATTTATCAATTTATCATGGACCGATTTCCATTTTACAGAGAAAACAAACAAGGTTGGCAAAACAGCATACGTCATAATTTATCTCTAAACGAATGTTTTGTCAAAGTTCCCAGGGATGATAAGAAACCAGGAAAAGGCTCATACTGGACTTTACATCCGGACAGTTATAATATGTTCGATAACGGAAGTTACCTGCGCCGACGTCGGAGATTCAAACGACCGAACACAGAGAAAGATGAAGCGGAGGATGGCGGCGAAACGAGAACAAAGAATGATTCGGATGTGGACGACGACGGAAATGCTGTAAAAACGACGAGCAAAGGGGAAACAAAATTTTCTAAAGAAAACCAAACGAAACAAGAAAACGATTTTAAACCAATTTTTAGCAATAAGCAATATGCACTTGACAGAATACCGTCGGCTAAAATTGAACATGGTGAAAGTTCCAAACCTGAGTGTGTGTCCAGGATACAATCTAGTCCAAACGCATTACCTCTACCAGCGGAACCCGTGGTGAATGATTCGCCGGTTTCGTCTTTTTCTGTAGAGAATCTTATGACAAACCATATAACCGACATTTCCCCGACGAACTCTTTTCTGAGCGGACGGAGTGCGACTCATTTACTTTCACCACCGATGTTACAATGTTATTCACGTCCGACGGATGTGTACAGGGGTTCTTGTGTTTCATCAGCCACTGGTAACTATGGATACGCGAACAGTTTGGGTACTCAAACATTATTTCAATCTTCAAGCGGAATATGTAGTCCATCAATGCGATCCCCGGTGGGAAACTCATTGACTCCAAATGAAGAAGGATCCAGCGGCAGTGCCGGGAATTCTCCACATGCGACGCCAGCGCCGGCGCATGGGAATAGTCATTCAAATCTACCTCAAGGAAACGGACTGATTTCATCTATGTTTAGTGGCTCTCAAGGTAGCCAACCTTACTCACGTGGGAATTCTTGGTATATGCCACCCGCTGCAGATTTTAACCATCATGGTGCCGAGTTTGCAGCGGCATCTGCACCTTTTGCAAATATGAGAGACATGTTTGACTCCCAGCGCATCCTAAGTAACCAAAGTCAGAGTTCTTCCTCAGCGGCAGCTTCTAGTTGTCAACTTGCTGCATTTAGAACAACCTTTAAGAACGCCTCGCAGTATCCGTGTGATTATGGAAAGTTTTGATTAACATTTCTTCAAGTACTTAACAAAACTACCACGTTGACAACGCATTTAAAAATAATGAGTAAATTTTGGTTGATTTGAAGGAATATAAAATTGTGCCACACCGAAATGTTTATTTTCTTTTAAGGATTATTATATTGATGTTAGACTCGGACACTTCAGTGGACGACAGTGCTTATAATTTATGTATATCTTTATTTCTGTGGATCTGTGCTGAGATGTGTGTGTGTGTGTGTGTGGCTTGCTACATCTGCGAACACATGTATTGTTCATTTTTAAGCCATTATCTAATTCCTGTAGTGAATATGTCTTGTTGTTTCCTAACTTACCTTAAAAGTAACGATCAATTATTATTGTATTTAAAGGCTGTTCAAAATGGTTTTCATTATAAACTCTTGAGTTTTATGTTCATCCGAGGAGACAAATTTTAAAATTCAATAATAGAAATTATTTATTCTCGAAGATTTGCATGCTTCGGACACGATTCGTGTATTTATATTTTACTAATTTAATCGTATACAATTTTGAAAATCAAAGTTATTTTCATAAGTGTGCATGTACGGTTCCCAGAGATTAATTTTCAATAAAATAAAAAATGTAAAAATACAAACAATTCTTTCATGTATTTCACAAATAGCGTAATTAAATACCTTGCTTATATATTATATCTATTTCACCCAAAAACTTGATCACTTAATCCATTGATTGTGTTTATTTGTCAGATTTTAACTTTGTTAAAATATATTTTAGTAAAAGTGCTTCTATCGGGTCATATTTTGACGAGCGCAAAACTTTATTTACTTTTTGGCTTATCGTAAAAAATAACATGTGCGTCCATCATCGTGTTTATTAGATATATGCAGGGTCGTATAGCACAGCTCGTATTTCATGTCAGATATTATCGTGAAAACTGACATATGGTGAAATAATTGCATCCTCGCGAAAACTGGTGTAAATTTATAAACAAATTAAATCTGTTGTCAAATTTGATATGTACAGAAATAGCTGAAATGTGTGCGTACATTTTCATGAGAACGCAATAGCACTGTTTATGCGATGTTTTTAATGGCGTATAAACATAATACTTTAAACAGAACTAACGTAGTATTGCCTTTTATTATCACTACTAATCTTCGTTGATCTCACCAATACCTTATCGTCAATTTATTTTCTTTTGACTATATGAAATAGATCATTTTGCCATCCGAAAGGCAGCGTATCTGTCCTAAGAACTCTTTAATATTTATGTGAAAAATCGTGATATGACAGAAAGAAAACCTGCAGCGTAGCATGTATGCAGACAGGAAAAGAACTAACTATCATCGAATTATTTTTAAAAAGAATTATATAATTAGAATTTCCAATATCACAAATTGGAAATGAAGTTAAAGTTTTTGTTACTGTTGTTTAACACTTATATATTAATTAAGAATTATTTATATATTGTGATGTAGATATATTGAAATTAAATTCTTTATTTACAGTCGTGATTAACGTATGCATAGATACATACTCAGATACAGCAATTGAAAACAGTCCACATGTTAGAAATTAAAAAAAAAATATTTGAAGAATTTGCCAGACAGATTTTTAACTTCAAACCAAGACAGGGTTTGTAACCTCTTTTCTAGAGTTGATTCCATTCGTTATCAGTTCAATTGGATTTATGTCTATATGCACAAGCGAATGACCACAGCTATATTTTGAGAGCATGCATTGACAATGGGAGTGCAAATACAATGTACTGTGCACATTATAACAAAAATACAAGATAGTTGTATAAATAATGGGATAATTGCTAATGTGTAATGAAAGAGATTACTATGTAATCAGAAAATCTACAAGCGGTATCTCACATTGCAATCTTTCTCTCTCATCCCCGAACCATTTATCGGTATAAACACTGTTCGTGTCAGTTCGTCCAATCTTATAAACAAATCAGGCAAATACGTAATGCACTTTCCTAGCAAACTTAGCACCTGGTTAATATACATGTACATTGTCTTTAATCTTTACTCAAAACTCAGGCATTTTCCCGAAGATTTTAGCTGAAATTTTATTTATTAATTTATTTATTTATTTCCTTATTTATTTTTTATTTAACATGATAAAATATGAACATTTTAGAATTTTTCTTATTACAATTTCTTTAATTAATGTAGACATATTTTGCAATCTTTGCTGATTATTATTTTTTTTACAGATGATAACGACTAAAACTATTTGAAAAATGTTATTCTAACTATTAGACAGGTATTTTTACTGTAAATAAAATTACCATTTTATTATTATTATTATTATTATTATTATCAACAGTGAATTATTGTTTTATTATCAGTAGTAGTAGCAGCAGTAGTATGGATTTTTGGGAAACAAACCTCAAAAAGTGATCAAATGCTGTTTAAATTCAACATTCAGACAAAGAGTAAATTCGGGGAAAAGAGGAAAGAATGACCCTCATCACCGGTTTTTACATTTGTATAGGTGTATTTATTTTCGAAACAATGATTCAGTCTTACTTAAGAATTTACATCGTGTACAGTTACAACAAGTTAAAAGTAAAAACATTATTATTAATATAATAATTATTATTATTATTATTATTATTATTATTTTATTATTACCATTAGACTGGTAGTGTCCATACATAATTCGAAAATACATATGGTTGTCCCGTATCTTTTTTCGAGTTTGATTTTTCGGTTGAAGACCGTAAGTAATTTAAGACACTATTACTAATATAAATTGCTCTTTTAGTTTGTCAGGAGGTTTAAAAAAGGTAAAATAAGTTTGTGACATAATGAATGTTCCCATTTTTATTTTAAAAAATGACACCGAATCGCTGTGATCATTCTTGACCAGTAGAGTCTGGGTATGTAGTAAATGAAGTCCTAAACAGTCGACTTGGGTCATGACAGCCTCTTTGGTACGTTATAGTTGTGGTGCTTATTTTAATACATATGCACTTTCAAAGATTTAGCTTTGTTGCGATGTAATAACACGATGGCAGTATGTCTCGACACAAAAGTGACACCGTTACGAAAAAATATGATGGATAGCAACGGTGCCTTACTCATCGTACTCGAAATTTGCAAAAACTACAGCTTGTTCTTTCACTCAAAAATACACACTCAGACAAATGATAAGCCAGTAAATATTTTATAATAACATAAAACTTTTATATCACCGTGATTATTTCCTCCAACATTGAAGACCATAAACAACGAATGGTCCGTTTCCGTGCTAAGGTTGTTAGTTATAATACCCTTACTTACTTAAAAGAATTTCCTTCATCCAGACGTCCACATCGACAAGTAATGATAACTCTTGCCACCAATATTAAATAAATAATTAACTCATATAATTATGATAACACCAGACTAAAATATATAGCCAAACTAAGCAATTGCAACGTGGTATATTATATTGACAGTTTTAAAATGACAGATCTATGAACATTGAAACGCAAAAATTAAGGTATAAGATTTATAAAATATCAGATCTATGAAATGGGTTACACTGCGACGCCTAATTCAGATTTATAAAATATCAGATCTATGAAATGGTCACACTGCGACATCAAATGAATTAGGCTAAAATTTAAGATTATTCTGAATGAAGTATGATTTTACAGTTTTTAGCTCACCTGGCACAAAGAGCAAGGGTGGGCTATTAGGATCGCTCACCGTCCGGCATCCGTACGTCCGTTCACCTTTTCCTTACTTAAAATAATGTCTCCTCTGAAACCACTAAGCCAATATTGGTGAAACTTGGCAGGTATGTTCCTTGCACGAAGCTCTACCAAAATTTTTAAATAATTCCATTCCATGCAGAACTCCTGTTGTCATGGCAACGGAAAGGAAAATCTTTCTCAAAAACTGAAAGTCCTACGGCTTAGATGGTATGCAGCATTGCCTAGTAGACCTCTACCAAGATTGTTGACCCCGCCTGGGGGTCACTTGGCTTATATAGGAAAAACTTTAAAAATATTCTTCTCTGAAACCACAAGACCTAGAACTTAGATATTTAGCATAATGATAATAATGACAATAATGATAATAATATCTTTATTTAAATAAGGGTACACATTTAGACACACATAAACATACATATATCTAATATTTCAATGTGGCTTTCTTAACAAATTATATTAACAAAGTGATGATAATAAAAAATGATGCACACACCATTCATATACATTGTTCAACTATGTAACGGCAATAATATAATCTATTTAACATCTTAGATAAAATGATTGCTAAATGAAAAAAACACATATAGTACGAAAAACACTCATAATCAAAGACATATCATATGAAGTAAATATTAATTCATTCGACTTAAGTTAGTATTGTTTCAGCAAGTATTGTATGTATTTCTTTTTAAACGGTAACAGTGATTTAGCTGTTCTTATATTCGTAGCATTGCCTAGTATAATTCTATCAAGATTGTTCAAATCAGGATCCCCGAGTCAAAATTGACCCCTTCTGCTACTTGTATTATAGTCAATGGTAGCCAGATGAGCGATATAGGGACATCTTGGCCCTCTTGTTTCTGTTTGTTTCCATTTCAAGAACAAATGGATGCTCAAGTAAACTTATTGACGTCATAAATGGTGGCTCAAGATGGGTTCTTACACATCAAATATCAATAATAGTATTAAAAATTACCCAGTAAAATTCAAAACCCGTTAGATATTGATATTTAATTAATGCTTTGAATTAAGTGATTGTGACTGTGAAAATGGATCCAGATGTCAGAATAAAAATCACACATTTTGTTTCAAATGTTTTCTAAAAGTGTGAAGTCTGTTGACTATGAATTGAAAATTTCAAGTGTATCTACCAATAACTTTTAAAGGTATGCTTGTTTTTAGATTAACACACATTGCTATTCTTCAGAAAGACGTTTGTGACGTCAAAACAGTAATTTTAACGTTTAGACTAGTTGTAGATTGCCATGTTACACATTCATGCGAAGGTATTTTTTCTTGAAATTTCACCTGATAACACATGATTTGTCTTCAAGTATTTTGCTTGTTTAAGTTTTGATGTCATTTCTCAGTTTTTCAATAAGTGCTCATTTCGATTGACTTTGCCCTAATTTTCTCTTTTTCGAATATGAAAGAATAAGGGGTTGCTGACTATCCTCTACGAGCCATATTTTTTAGCAATCGATGCTAACCCTTTATGAGATGTGTATGGGTAAAAGACGTCCGTTACGTTTGATAACGTGCTCAAACAGATCATGACCTGATACATTTCAACTTTTTTACATCCTGAAAGCCACTTTTGCATGAGCACTGAAAGTTTATAAAAAAAGCCTGACAAAAATAAGTGTTTACACAAACATTTTTAGTTATCCACTTAATGCAGAATGTGTATGACAGTAAGATCTGTCAATTTGTTTTATCGGCTCAATATTATACTAAACGATTGGCTATGGCAGTTGAAAATATAGAACACTTAAATTAGAGCATTAACGCCGTTAGATTTTCATGAAGCTATAACAGAGGTAACACACAATATCTACATAATCTTCATAGAAATTTGGTTAAGCCATAAATTATGAACATTATGGACACTATATCAATTGTTAATATATCCGTCAATTGATTTTTATGAAATATGATCAGTGTGCGCGTGGCCTGTGAAAATGGATCATGTGGAGTAAAATAAAATCCAACGACACTATATAAAATTAAACCTGCATAAGGAAACCACTAAATACAATCTGATTTTCAAAAAACTTGTTAAAATGTAGTATTCCATGTACACTACATTGGACAAGACCATAACACATTTTTCTGGACAAGTTTTAATGATGATTTAGAGTTTTTATGAAACTGGATTCGGTTATCATGGTATTCAAGTGACAGAAAAAGGACCGTCATTGCCGTTTGCGTATTGATTAAATTAAAATCAAAGCAACCAATAAACGTCCTCTAAAAGACTGTCACTTAAAACACAAAATACTATTAATATTGTAAATTCGAAGAAACTCTATCTGAGAAACGATTTTTTTAATAAATCTCAGTGCACAAAAGTAACAGACAAACTATATTCCATTTTCATGGGTATTTTAAATAGTCTTGTTCGGTTGGGGAATAGTGAACTACTTACCAGTTAATATTAACCAATGTAACATGTTTGCGACCGGTAGTCTTTTTGAATGGTTTAATAATTTTAGTACGTAAATAGTTGATATCTATCAACCTTCTATGCTGTTACCCCAAACGTAATGTTGATTATGAGTGTAGAATAAACTATACTACTCGACCAGTTCAATAACGTTCAATATTGGTCGCATCCCAAACTATACTTTATTAACGTGGTTAAACAAAACAGTATTAATTAAATCCGAAACAGAACTTCTGGCACGCGTCCAGTTAACTTGATAAATATTACGATGCCATTTACGCTGACTTTATTTACTGTTTCTGTTTACACAGTGACGTCATTTATCTGAGAAACTGTGACGGCAAAATCCGTTTGTGTCCACCATTTTTGTTTAGAAAACGCAACTTATTTCCTATGAATGCAGGTTTGTACTTTGAAAAATGAATATATTCTATTAATAAATATTCCTAAAATTTGATGCTCTGGTGACACCACAAAACGCACCATTTCTTTTCGCAATCAACGCTCGATCCAAGACTAAATGGATATTCGTTACCAATGATTTTCGTAACTTGAGGTGTCCCCTGAAAGTACCATTTATAAAAATGAAATTCCTGCTACCTATACTTGAAAAATATCAAAGTTGATTCTTTCTTATGAAGTCGAGTTGACGTAAATGAAAAGCCTGACTATCTTCTACATATAAACTGCCGTGAAACGTATCTCGGAAATAACAAAGTATTTAATGTACGATTTGAATACACGAAAGTAGTTCGGCTGCTGTTAGGTAATCCCGCGATGAGCTTTCCCTCAAGCTTTTATAATTCAAACTTTGTATGTTAGTATATACATGTATATGTTACCTTGTCATTTCTCTTTACACCGGCATATTTTTTTACACACTCGACAGACATGCATGCGTTTTTGTAAACACTGTACATCACGTTATGGCTACTTTCGGTTTACTGCGCGTGTTGTATACGTCAGCAAATAGATTGAGCTGTAACATGAAAGTAAAATTTCCATTGGCCCACCTACAGAGGTCACGCGCAGGGGTCACCCTGTCTGCTAACCTGCGCAAACACTATCCCACAGGGGCCTGTACGCGAACGTTGGTAAAATGAAAATTTTCAAAGCTGGTAAAATTGTGTCCAAGGTCATTTTCAAGGTCGTCTGAAAGTGTCAGCATTTGCCTCGGACGTCTGAGTTTTCAACATTCAGGAGCTGTCGGCATAGCCTTTAAATTCATACAGACAAAACGTGTTCCATACGGTCACTGTCACTTCTATGGAAGGCCAAACCTGTCTTAACCCGCGTATACGGTTTAATACGTTACAGGTGTTCAAAGGATATGTTGTTATTGTAATAGTCGGTTAAAAGGTTATTTGTTGTACTCTTGCCGACTGAAAATAAAGCTTATCTTATATTACGTGAGGAAAAGTATCGGTTGATCTTTCCCTGCGTGTTCGGCGGATGACTTAAAACTTAAAACTTTCCTCGGAGGTACTCAAGAATTTGTTTTTAAATGTGTTCGATTTTTACAACCTTACTAAGAAATAAAGTTAATCACAACGCTTTGTTTGCACAACATGTACGTCTACTTCAGGTGCAGTAAATTTCAAATTATAACCAACAAGTAACGTCAAGGTTGCAAAACATAGCGCGTAACGGAACGTGATGTACGGCGGCAAATTACATAATACAGTATAAAAAAGGATCTGATAACAAGATGCAATGGTTTTCAAAAAAATATTCTAACATGACTTACGATTTTGTTTCTATATACAAAGAGTAGACAAATTATGTTTTATTATGCCATAAACAACGTGGGAACCGGTGTGCCGTAATATGACGTCATATTGTGCCGCATGACGTTAAATAAATATACGCGTAGAAAATAACTCTTTGCTTTTATTCACCTTTTGTAATATATGGTTATGTTAGAATCACAATAACACCCTTTTCATCGTTGTTATCGTCCAATTAACAACTCTTTGTCGTTCCGATGAGCAGTTATAAACCACTCATGCCTTCGTCCATCGTGGTTAATTACTGCACATCAAAACTACAACTCATTGTTTATTTGACGATGAACAGCGCTGGAACGGATATTCTTTCATAAATAAACAGCAATTGTATACTGGTATACAGCATATTAAAATCCCACTTTTCTGTTATACAATTTGCATAGAAATACTCCTCTCCGGTGTTAAAAAGTAGCCTCATAGAAAGCAATGATTCCTTTCACAGATTTGAGGAAAGATATACATTTTGAAAAGTTTTGTAATTTTCAGACTCGGAATAAACCTAGGGTGTTCTTTGGGGCTTGTAGTAAATATTACGGATGGACAATGAAGTGTGCTTGTGGCCGAAAAAGCGATTTGGACCGTACCTATATACTCAGAAATCATCTGTGATCCACTTGCTGTCAGCGCTTTGAGTGTTTTAATTAGAATCGGAGGTCACGACATCCTTAGATAGATAGATTTATTTCTGCATAAAATGTACAATTGCATGGCAATACATAATTAAAACATACAATAAACAAGTAACAAGCCTGTATGAATAATTATAGCCATATCAATTAACATTATGTGCAAAGGATAACACAAACAAGGGTATGGATAAACTCTTATGTCAATTGTGGTCCATATCGTTTATGACAATGGAAGCAACATTATAAAATCACAGCAAATGTTATTGAAAAGAACGACATTTGTGGTACTTAAAGAGAAGATAAATCTCTTTTAATAAAAAATGGAACATGCTATTGGTATTAAAATGTTACATAATACTTTAACTCAAATTAGAGGAAAGACAAATATAAAAATATATTAATCCACCAACTCTAGTAGGTACCCCTTGACACATGACTTAAAATTGGATCCCTAAGGTTTTGGGGTAACTCATTCCATATGGTGCAGCCATTGTAGGCAAAATACCATTTGCCGCAAGTTTTGACCGTAGGAATGGAAAAGCGGCCATTGTCTTTGAAGGAAGAAGAATTACATGTAACTTCAGAAGGAGCGGATTTAACTCGGAATCTGGTGCTATAATTATGGACTTACATAACTGGAACAAAATGTTCTGCCATATAAAAGGGGGCATTCTTGTAATATATATTGAAAACATGACATAGGGTTTTGAAATCAACTCTCTTAGCAACAGATAACCATTTAAGACTTGAAAACTGATGTTTACCAATGTGTACACCATACTATCTAAGTTCAGGACAAATCTAATAAGTTTATTCTGGATAACCTGTAATCTATTCTTAAGTGCTTGTGTTGATGAATGAAGCATAATCAAAATGACACTGAATAAGGGACATAACCAATCATTTCTTAGCGTGAGAAGTAAGATAGTCTCTTTTTTCTGAACAGAAACTCCAATCTTGCATTAGCTTTTTGAATTACAGACATAACCATAGACTCATATGATGAACTCTGATCAATAGTTACACCCAGGTACTTCACAGAGTTCTTTGAATGGATAGTATGGCCTTTGCAAGTGATATTGACTTTAGATTGATAATTAGCCTTCTGCTTGGAACCCAAAATTATAGATTCTGTTTCGCCAAGATGTAAAGACAATTTATTATAATTAAGCAACTCACTTATTGTTTTGAGTTCAATACTTAAGGTGGACTCAATTTCATCTTTATTTTAAAATTGTAGAATCATCCGCATATAGTAGTAATTTATGCTTAACAACAGCAGACATATCATTGACATAAATGAAAAACAACATGGGACCTGTTATGGAACCTTGAGGGACGCCGCAAGAAATGTTAGCGTGTGACGAAATAGATCCTGAGACCTCCACTAGTGGCTACCTATCTGATAAATATAAGGAAAATCATCTAATTGACGCTTCCGTGAGACCTAGGGCTTTAAGTTTCATAAAAAAACGCTATGTTCGACAGTATCGAAAGCCTTGCCAAAAATAGGTATATTATATCAACATTTCCTCATCACTACAGGTTAGACCAATCCCATATTCTGTCATCAAAATAATGTGGCGTTACCCTGATATTTTTTTACGAAGGGATTTCTTAATTTGAAGAACGATGTTGTTTCTACGATGGATTACTGTCAAAGATTTTCCGCCTTGAATTTTTTTCTCTCATTTATACCCCGTGGAAGTAATCAAAATCGTACTGAGTAAATCATGCTTGACGTAGCGTTCCTTGAATTATCATTTTGTAATGTTATATATGCAAGTCAGCGTGTTTTCTTTAGAGATTTTACATGTTTATGAGTATTTTAGTACATTTTAAGGGTCATATATATATATTATGGCGGGAAAGAAGTAACATTTAAATAGTTTCTTAACGGTCCGTGTTATTGGTTACAATTCATTGATTTTGACTTAAACTGTCATTGCTCTTTCAATGTAATGCCATGTTTAAACTTTTTAAGTTTTAAAATGAAATTTACGTTCTAAGCTATGACTTGATTCGTGAATCGATTCAGTACCGCTTTTTGATGATATACTTTGCCTGTGAGTATCCTTCGTTACTAAAATACTTTAATAGGGATTTGTTACATCGGTTCTCTTGTGATATACCGAAAATATTCATGCGATTTAAGATTGCGGTCTTCCAGCGTCTTCGGCGTTTTTCGTTTGTTAACATTATTCAGAGGACAAAAAGTTTCGAAAACAATTTTTGTCGATTTTCAAACTGAAACTCTCACCGGTTTGGACATATTCACCAAATAAATCGAGTTGTTATACTTGTAGTTTCAATCCACAGGCGGAAGGAACATACCTTTGACTCTTTTTTTCTTAAGCTACTGTCTTTTTCTAGGCATTTTAAAATTGATATCAGAATAAACAAAAATAAATTTCTTTTTACAAAGTTTTTTTATGTATTATGATATCAATTTTAAAATGCATAGAAAAAGACATTAGCTTAAGAAAAAAAGTAAAAGGTATGTTCCTTCCACTTGCGTTTCATTCACGTACAAAAACGCTTTTTAGGCAGGGAATACAACACTTTTCAGTATAGGAAGGTTCCCCTGGCTGTAAGCCTTGGTAATAGTTGATGTTGGAAAGATGTTTTATTTCATTCATTGACCTTTTCAATTTTTGTTATCATGAGCACCATCTTTTGCCTCGTTTTATTCATTTAGAGATTGAAAAGACCTTTCCAAATTATGTGTAGGTTTAGATACTTTGTAAATAAAAAAGAAATAAGTACGCACGTTTTGGCAAATAATATAACAGGCCTCAACTTGACTTCAGTGTCCCTTATGTTCAAATGGAATGATCTGTTCCCAAATGACATTACGGGCGTCTGAATTTTATTTTAGATATGTTTATTCTACAACATGCAAAAAAAAACAGAAATAAACATTACATCTTTTAGATGAGAGGCCTACACTTTTTGTTATCAAGTTCTGGTTTGTAGGTCTACTATTTTATACATTACTATCCAAATAGCGTTTTCAAATATTTAGATTCTTCAATAAGACATAAAATCTGAAAAACTAGCAGAAAAAGCATCCATGCTTACCGTTTTTCTAATCTAATAAGTATTAGGTTTGCAAAGTTTGTTTTTCTCATTAATACGTTTAAGTTCTCAAGAAAAACATAATCTATCGTTTCGGTATTACTGTTCATGCAATATAAACATCGATATGCCTGATGAAATCCAGTTTTCAGGTTGAATAAATATCTGTGGGACATTATGAAAATATTAATTTAGATCTATAAAACATGCTTTTGCCATAATCCGTGAAATGTAGGTACAAAATGTGCAATCTTAAATACATGTTTGCTGATTTATGGCAACTCTTTAGTTTATTTAACGTAAAACAATCGGGTTTACAACTGAGACAGACGCAAGCGTCGCAAAAACAGAGTTATTTTTCTAGTGTTATATAAGCAAACAGAATCCCAAAGAAAATATGCACTTGCTTTACAGTGAAATGAAGCAAACTAAAATTGTGAACTCATTCAGTCGAGTCAATTGAGTCGTGTGGCGATTTTTTAAACAATGAATGTACAATATAGCGAAAACACAGTATCAATTGATATTTCATTCAGTTACAGATATCCCAGCAAAATAATAAATAATTCTATCTTGATTTTTGTCCGATATTTTGTGTTTTCTCTACAAATATTACGATTGAATATGTGACACTTCATATTAAATTAAAACAAGTTACATTGTATTTTCAAAATAAATCATCGCAGCAGTTGAACGGTACCCTGCATTGATGATATATGTTACATGTAATATTCTAAAATATAAACGGTAATTGGTACTGTTTAGAAATTTATATATAATTACTTTCTTGATTGATCTGGTGACTTCTATATACATGTACATGTATATATATATATATTTTATCAATTGTTCATTGCACGTGTTATGCTAGTATAAACAATATCTTATATTGTTCGTTCGCTCAAACAAAAAAGAAAAAAATGCAGGATATAGTTCGATACATGTATATATATTCTAGGTAAAGTACAAATGTAGTAACTTTTATTGTGTACAATACGCCAATCACATTTCTTTCTGTTCAATCTATTTTACAACTATTTTGACAAATATTTAGCCCGTTTCCATTTTTCTTCAGTTCGTATATCAAGATTAATTCAATTTAATTATTTATTCATTTCCCCCAGCTCTCTAAATGAGAAAGGATCTGGTTTATGGCACAGCAAGTTAGCGAACTAAACAAATCTCCGAAGAAGCAAATTAGTTTCGTTTATTTTCGGACCACCGTATTTCTATGACAAAACATGGGTAAGATTTCTACATTAAACAGATCCTTACTAGTCTATACATCATTTGTAATTGATTTAAATATTTTCGAGTGGCACTTATCACTTTACGTGAGAATGTATATATTATCGAAAGGTGGTCTCACATAAGCTGATATGAAATCAGAAGATTTAAAGGGAAATATGTTGATATATACCTACAATGTAGCAAACCTTTGAGTCTTTATGTCTTTCTACTGATGTTTCTACCGTGCACTGACATCTAAATTTTTACCGTTTGCCTTGCAAACTGGTGTTTCTACGGTGCACAGACATCTGATGTTTCTACCTTGCCTTAACAACTGATGTTTCTACCGTGAACAGACATCTGATGTTTCTACCATGCACAGACATCTGATGTTTCTACCTTGCCTTAACAACTGATGTTTCTACCGTGCATTGACATCTGATGTTTCTACCGTGTTTTGACATCTGATGTTTCTACCGTGTACTGACAACTTATGTTTCTACGGTGCCTTGCAAACTGGTGTTTCTAATGTGCCTTTTCAACTGATGTTTCTACCATGCACTTTCATCTGATATTTCTACCGTACCCTGACATCTGATGTTTGTACCGTGCATTGACAGCTGATGTTTCTACCTTGCCTTAACAACTGATGTTTCTACCGTGCACTGACATCTGATGTTTCTACCTTGCCTTAACAACTGATGTTTGTACCGTGCACTGACATCTGATGTTTCTACCTTGCCTTAACAACTGATGTTTCTACCGTGCACTGACATCTGATGTTTCTACCTTGCCTTGACAACTGATGTTTCTACCGTGCACTGACATCTGATGTTTCTACCTTGCCTTGACAACTGATGTTTTTACCGTGCACTGACATCTGATGTTTCTATCGTGCCTTGACAACTGATGTTTCTACCGTGCATTGACGGCTGATGTTAGTACCGTGCACTGACATCTGATGTTTCTACCGTGCATTGACATCTGATGTTTCTACCGTGTACTGACAACTTATGTTTCTACGATGCCTTGCAAACTGGTGTTTCTACAGTGCACTGACATTTGATGTTTCTACCTTGCCTCGACGGCTGATGTTTGTACCGTGCACTGACATCTGATGTTTCTACCGTGCATTGACAGCTGATGTTTCTACCGTGTACTGACAACTTATGTTTCTACGATGCCTTGCAAACTGGTGTTTCTACCGTGCACTGACATATGATGTTTCTACCTTGCCTTGACAACTGATGTTTCTACCGTGCACTGACATCTGATGTTTCTATCGCGCCTTGACAACTGATGTTTCTACCTTGCCTTGACAGCTGATGTGTTTACCTTGCACTAACATCTGATGTTTCTACCATGTACGGACAACTGATGCTTCTACCGTGCATTGACATCTGATGTTTCTACCGTGTTATGACAAGTTATGTTTCTACGGTGCCATGCAAACTGGGTTTTCTACCTTACCTTGACATCTGATGTTTCTACCTTGCCTTGACAACTGATGTTTCTACCGTGCACTGACTTCTGATGTTTCTACCGTGCACTGACATCTGATGTTTCTAATGTGCACTGACATCTGATGTTTCTATCGTGCCTTGACAACTGATGTTTCTGCTATGCACTGACATCTGATGTTTCTATCGTGCACTGACATCTGATGTTTCTACCGTGCACTGACTTCTGATGTTTCTACCGTGCACTGACATCTGATGTTTCTAATGTGCACTGACATCTGATGTTTCTATCGTGCCTTGACAACTGATGTTCCTGTCATGCACTGACATCTGATGTTTCTACCGTGCACTGACATCTGATGTTTCTATCGTGCACTGACATCTGATGTTTGTACTATGCACTGAGTCTGCTGTTTCTACTATGCACTGACAACTGATATTTTAACCGTGTCTTGACAACTGATGTTTCTACAGTGCCTTGACAACTGATGTTTCTACGGTGCCTAAACAACCGATGTTTATACCATACCTTGCAAACTGATGTGTCTAACGTGCACTGACATCTGATGTTTCTACCTTGCCTTGACACCTTATGTTTCTACGGTGCCTAAACAACTGGTGTGTCTACAGTGTCTGACAACTGATGTTTCTACCGTGCACTGACATATGATGTTTCTACCTTACCTTAACAAATGATGTTTCTACGGTGCCTAAACAACTGGTGTTTCTACCGTGTCTGACAACTGATGTTTCTACCGTGTCTGACAACTGGTGTTTCTACCGTGAACTGTCATCTGATGTTTCTACTGTGCCTTGACAGCTGATGTTTCTACATTGCCTTGACAGCTGATGTTTCTACTGTACACTGACATCTGATGTTTCTACAGTGCACTGAAAACTGATGTTTCTATCATGCCTTGACAACTAATGTTTCTACTATCCATTGACAATTAGTGTTTGACACCTGATGTTTCTACTGTGCCTTGACAACTGATGTTTCTACCTTGCCTTGTAATCTGATGTTTCTACCGTGCACTGACATCTGATGTTTCTTCTGTGCCTAGACAGCAGATGTTTCTACCTTGCATTGCAAACTGATGTTTCTACCGTGCACTGACATCTGATGTTTCTTCTTTGCCTAGACAGCAGATGTTTCTACATTGCAAACTGATGTTTCTACTGTGCATTGACATCTGATGTTTCTACCGTGTTTTGACATCTGATGTTTCTACCGTGTACCGACAACTTATGTTTCTACGGTGCCTTGCAAACTGGTGTTTCTAACGTGCCTTTTCAACTGGTGTTTTCTACCATGCACTTTCATCTGATGTTTCTACCGTACCCTGACATCTGATGTTTCTACGTGCATTGACAGCTGGTGTTTCTACTATGCACTGTTGTCTGATGTTTCTACCGTGCCTTGACAACTGATGTTTCTACAGTGTCTTGACAACTGGTGTTTCTACCATGCCTTGACATCTGGTGTTTCTACCATGCCTTGACAACTGGTGTTTCTACCATGCCTTGACAACTGATGTTTCTACCGTGTCTTGACAACTGGTGTTTCTATCAAGCACTGACAACAGGTGTTTCTACCATGCCTTGACACCTGATGTTTCTACCGTGTCTTGACAACTGGTGTTTCTACCGTTCCTTGACAAATAATGTTTTTACCGTGCACTGACATCTGGTGTTTCTTCTGTGCCTTGACAACTAATGTTTCTACTGTGCACTGATAACTGATGCTTCTACGATGTCGTGACAAGTGGTGTTTCTACCATGTACTGACATCTGATGTTTCTACTGGGCCTTGACAACTGGTGTTTCTACCATGCCTTGACACTGATGTTTCTACTGTGCTTTGGCACCTGATGTTCTTTTTTCTGTTCTTTGGCAACTGATGTTTCTACTGTGCTTTGAAATCTGATGTTTCTACTTTGCTTTGACACCTGATGTTTCTACTGTGCCTTGACAACTGGTGTTTCTACCCTGCCTTGACACTGATGTTTCCTTTGTGCTTTGGCACGTGGTGTTTTTTCTGTGCTTTGGCAACTGATGTTTTACTGTGTTTTTACACATGATGTTTCTACTGTGCTTTGGCACCTGAAGTATCAACTGTGACTCGGCACCATATGTTTCTTCTGTGTTTTGACACCATTGCCTTGATATCTTGTCATGCTTTGGATAAGAAACAACTTTTTTATTGTCATTGGATCAGTATTCTTTGATTCATCAAACATAAAAGGGACCGTTAACTGATTTTCGGTAGGCAAGCTAAAGTCTTATGTCTATGACCAGGACCCATATGTACATAAAATGCGTTACGAATATATCGCATACTTCCGTAACGTTTACTTTTCCATATGAAACGCACACTTGACGATTGAATAAAAAATACTTGGTAATATTTAGCCGGCTAAGTATGATATCCCACTGACGGATTATCCTTTTTGAATGGAAGAGTATATTGCCAGAGTTTGGCCATCCTACAAAGTGTGTGAGCGTGCATTTGCATTTTTGACAGTGGTGTGAATTTGTTGAGAAATTGTACAATACCATTTCTGTTTGTACTACCTTCTTCAAATTAAGATAATAGATGTACATTGTAATATTGTTATTTTATTACTATTATTATTTTATTACCGTCATCATCATCAGCAGCAGCAACAACATCATCATCAGCAGAACAACATCATCATCAGCAGCAGCATCATCATCATCAGCAGCAGCAGCATCAGCAGCATCATCAGTTGTGATGAGCAACTGTTCCAAGTCAATTAAAAATATTTCAGTGTATGAGAAAGTTAAAGTCCGGAGAAGTTAATCCGGGTGGACGGACGAACGGACAGACGCACGTACATACACTGAACCGTCATTGTGACAAATACGTCGAACAATCGCCAGCTGGCTCGACAAAAATTACCCCTTGAGGTAATATGTATATGAGACCTTTAAACTTACCTCCCACCCTACAGCAAAATCCAGGTGTATTTTAGTCTCGTGCAGAAAATTGCATGATGTAATTATTTAATTGATAAACAATGACAGGTGCCTTATTGAATCAACAGACATTTTGAAGAAAAAAAATAATTTAGAAATTCCGGCATTTATCGTAGCAGCCGTGGTAGCATCCAGTAAATGGTCAGCTAATGCAAACGCAAATCGGATGTCGACGAAAATTAAGCGAGTAAAATTTACTTTGTAAGACATTTTTCGATATAATAATATCTCATAAAAGGTCAGTACAATAACTCTTGTTTTTCAGCTTTTCAAAAATGCAATCATTACTATTGTACATAAACAAATCACAAGTAACAACTTAATATCATTGTTTTCTTATGGCTGATTATCAATTCGATGTAAACTTGTATTTCGATTGATGATAAAAATCTGTATCTGCAACATAATTGACAAAAATCTTTGCATAATTTGTTTTTCATGTATTGAAAGGTAGATGTGCTTTTAAGCAAGCAGCACGAGACCAACCACTGACGCCCTACAGATTAAGTTGAAGCCTAGGCGTTGCTTCAACCTTTATTATGGCAAGATAATTTCCTGTTTAATCAAAAATTATCTCGATTTCATGGAGATATCTCATAAAATAGGTGATATATCTCACAGTTCAGAGATATCTCTGTGAGAAAAACTTATATATGTCATGTTTGAAAGATATCTTTCAATATTAAATGGGTATCTCTCAATGTAATAGAAATATCTCTCTACCATACAGAGATATCTCTCCTACCTCAAAAGATATCTCTGAAAAGGAGGTACATGTACGTTTAAAAATAGAGAGATGTCTCTAAGAATTAAAGAGATACCTCTTAAACTCTGAAAGATATCTCTCAAATGATGTTAAACAGATATCTCGATATCTCTGTAAGCAGAAGAGATATCTCTTAAAGTACATGAGGTATATTTTCTGTTATACTAAGATACATATAAGCGTTGAAGAGATATCTCTATTAAAACGGGATATCTGTTTAAACTAGAAAGATATCTCTCAAAAATTGAAAGATATCTCTCAAATGATATTAAATAGATATCTCTGTAAGTATGCAACTAGAAGAGCTATCTTTTAAAGTCCAGGAGATATCTTTCTGTGACACAAAGATATCTATCAGTGCGAAAGAAATATCTCTTTTAAAACGAAATATGTGTCATTGAAATTAGCGAGATATCTATTTTTGGAATAAATAGTAAAAAGGGTGGCGATACTTTATGTTACCGAAAATATTTCCCTAAATATCGCGTTAGCCTCTAAAAGACTGCATCCGACATCTTATCCTTCATACCAGATCGGGATGCCTGCCACTTTTTACTGCAGAGCTTCGTTACCGCCAAAAGCAGTTACCCTTGAGCCAGATATTCCCATCCGCCCCTGCAACAAGTGAAAGATTCTTACAGTCTTGTCACCCACGGTGTTCATAATCAAGACTGGACAGCGTGAATTATTTACTCGTAACTGCTTGGTGTTGGGAACGGACACCCTGTTAAATTCGTTGTTAAAAGTCGGAAGGTTGACAGCGTTTAAGAAATTATAAATTTCTCATTTATTTCATAAACTCATATTAATTTTATCGTTACCACGAAACATTGCAATGATTGATGTACCAAAAAAGAAAAAGAGAAAACAATGTTAACTTTAAGAGAATCTTTTCGCATTCATAGGTAACAATCGCCAGCTTTCGTCTGTTTAAAGGCTTAATAGATGTTCTGGAAATTTCACATGATGTATGAAATTGTTTCTTTTTGACCATGTTTTCGTGAGCATTAATTAAATGTAGCAGAAATAAAAATCTTTAAAATTTTGCAAATACTTTGTAGGTAATATTCATGATATTAAAGGGTAGCCCATAACACAGGGTAGCCCACATCAAGGAAAACGAGTACAGCATTTTTTATTTCATAATATTATATTGAAAGTTTACTGCCCCTTATATAAGTTTCTAATGACAAGCTTGTTGTTAAGATATTACATGCAATTGTATATTAATAAAATTAATTGTCTGTAATAAAAGCTCACAGCTGCACACTGTTGGGTCAAACACTAATTGCACTATTCGTTGTTAAAATACAATTTGGTTTCTTTACTTTAGGTTTATGTATCCGCGACCATGACTTCCATTTTAAATTTAAAGTTCTGAAATGCAAAAACTCCAAATGCAAAAGCTTTTCGTTGCATTCTCTTACAACGCTCAGAGAGTACCCGTTACCTTTTCAGAATTGTGAACAGTTTTGCGGATGACAATGAAGCCTGATGCAAACATACTTTCACTGAATTAATATGTACACAATTAAATTAATGTTACATTATCACTCAAATACGATAAATTTTTGTGATTGAAATTATGTTTTGTCCAATCGCAGAGCAGTATTCGCTGCAATATAACTTGGGTAAATCAATATATACAACGTCAGTAAATGGGTTACAAATTTCAAACATTAAGAAACTTTATTAAAATGGAACTCGTAACAAACTCAGTAGCGGTTTGTTAAATTAAAGGCATTACACCAATGTGAATGTGCTATGGTCTCATTTTAAAGTGAATTGTTTGTATGTCAGGTTTTCTCAAGGCACATCAAAGTTTGACCATGATTACTTAAGTAAAGTGGCTTAAGTAACAAGCCCAAATGTAGCAGAATTTCCCACAAGGTACCTGAGTCCTCGAACAATTCTTACACTAGTCAAGCAGTGAAGATACAGTTACATTATATATGATACTGAGATCGACAGCCAACTTACTCTTAGATCGACTTAAATACAAGTATGAAACACTAAAACGAGAACCAGTCACCGGAAGTAGCTTGTCGTCTGCCATGAAGTGATTGACAGAGTGAGCGGCAGGTAATTGTTCAAAATTTGAAAAATGATATCTCGTTAAATTAATTTCTACTGTAGCAATTTTTTTCCAAATTCCACCTTGATTAAACTGGATAATTTGCCGCGAATCAGGTTAACCGTTTTTGATGGCTGTCAGTGGTCGAACCTGACATGCAAATTAGAAATTTTACACGTGTTACATGTTAGTGCATTTCCTGTAAATGAAATGCCTGATTTTCTCTCTTACTTTTTTCAACTGTAAATGGTATACATAATTCTGAACCACCTTGCGTCACTAAGCATGATTTATTGTCTTGAAAAACTTGTTGAGAAGTATCTACAGACTTCTTGTTTTTGTTATTTGATGTTTTTGACGATGAGAAACTTGAAAAAAATGTTTCCACATTTTTTAAAGAATACCACTTGGTGTCCTTATTCAAAATAAACTCAGCATAGAATAATCATGGTAAAATGTGGCGAAGATGAGTGAAAGTGATTTATTGTTTGCCATTGTTAGTTTCGAGGGGAGGAGAATAGAAGAGCAGTTGTGAGATGAATAGGAGGCTGGCGGGAAATGATTAATGAGGGCATGGGTGGGGAAACCATTAATACATACGTGGGATTATTCTCCGGCGAGTGAAGAACGTTTTTGTAGAAAATAGTATAAAACTTTATGAGAAAATATATTTTACTACGACAGTTTCTTCTTTTCTTAGTTCGATTAGGGATTTCTGCGAATGGTAAAATAATCAAAGTTTGCGTACTTAATAATAAATCTAAACGAATTCTTATGTGCCATGATAAATTATAGATCCTTTTAAACAAGTATTATATCATTTATGTTAATGTAGAGATATTTTTTAGCATTTGGGACATTTCATTACATTTTATTTTGATTAAAAAATCGGCGATAAAAAACCGGGCTACTGAAATCATATGTTGGAAGTGAAACTGAAATGTAATTTGCATGCAAGACTGGTTTGTTATGTAACCCAAAACCTGCTAGCAGAGCTTGGATCTCCATCTCGCAAAGAATGATTGATGTTTCTAACGCTTAGCATTATATCATGTTACTTTTATACGCCTGTATATCCCAATCGTCGTCAACCGAACTTCGACCTTCAATAAGACGACAGTTTAAGTCCATTTTTTTGGCCAATTAGATGTTTTCAATTAAAGCGCGGTTTTCAAAAATCGAATGATTTATTTCCATTGCTGTGTATCGGAATAGCTGCCAGTGGTGGTATAATGTGATTGATTGATTTGATATGTAGACTGGACTTCTATCATAAGATTTTCACTGTTTTCAAAGATCACAAAGTAAAGTTCGATCATTTTTATGCTTTAGGCTGATTTTTCCTAGTGGAAGTTTGCTAGTTAATGCCAGCAAATACGGATGGTTTGTGTACGTGTCTTATTTAGTATTTCTTGTCGCCCTTTGCGTTACATCAGCTGAACGAAGGAAGTGAAATAATCTGCAATAGACTCCTCTGATGTTTACGTATTAAACACATGCTGGCCTGGTCCAAAACCATCCCTTAAGTTTTTATATAATCTGTATTAAAACAAAAAAAGCCTTGAAATGAATAATTGAAAATAAATTTCTTTTCAGACAAATGATCAAATCTAAATCTACCACAACAAGGCCCTAGTAATGATGAATACTTTTACACATTGAAAGCGAAATAACCTTATAACTACAAACGCTTATATCGAGCTCCGAACGTTCTGTTTATATCAGTATTTTTCCGTGATATAGTTATATTCAGTAACCAGCGTAACGGTTGACATTTACAGCACAGTAATTTCTAAAACCAGAGTCCGTGAAAAAACTGTGTAATGGAGCACGTAAGCTATGAACCATTTTGCAATCGTTTCAAGCGAAGCTGTCTGTATACTGTCGTGTTTTTTGTTATGCGTTTTTTTTTAATTCCCCGAACACAAAGTGTTTGGGGGGTATACTTGATTCAGCTTGTCCGTCCGTCCGTCCGTCCGTCCGTCCGTCTGTAGACGGAATCTTGTGGACACTAGATCTCCAATAGTCCTGATCAGAATTTAATAATACTTCACACAAGTGATAAGTACAATGCCTAGTCGTGCATGGTCCATGTTTCGGGTCTCTAGGTCAAAGGTCAAGGTCACAGGGGCTCGGGAGAGGAAAATCTTGTGGACGCTAAATCTCCAAAACCCCTGGTCAGAATTTGATGATACTTCAAACAAGTGATAAGTACAATACCTAGTTGTGCATGGTCTAGGTTTCGGGTCTCTAGGTCAAAGGCCAAGGTCACAGGGGCTTGAGATGGTAAAATCTTGTGAACGCTAAATCTTTAAAAATCCCTGGTCAGAATTTAATGATACTTCATAGAAGTGATAAGCACCATGCCTAGTTGTGCATGGTCCATGTTTCGGGTCACTACATCAAAGGTCACAGGGGCTCGAGATAGTAAAATCTTGTGCGCTTTTAATCTCCAAACCCGCTGGTTAAAATTTAATTATACTTCACAGAAGCCTTAAGTTGTGCAGGTCCAATAATCAAAGCATCAAATATTACATAGATTTTAAATACTGTGTCAGTGGGGTGTTCGAGGGGTATTTATCACCTTCAGTGATAGTTCTAGTTTGGTATGCTATATTCAAACAGCAGCTTGCACTACTTTTCCCTAGCGCAATTTTACAGTTGTTATCAGCACATTTTACATTATCTACTGTGTTTGAAATATAGCATCTCTACCGTACAGAGATATATCTCCTTCCTTAAAAGATATCACTGCAAAAAAGCCATATCTTAAAAGTTATGGAGATATCTTTCTAATCACGAGATATATCTCTGTTTTCAATGAAAGGTCGCCGCAAAGAGATATCTCTTTTCATTAGAAAGATATCCTCATATGGTACAATAATTTATTTTTTAGTCATATTATGCTCCCTCACGAGAGCTTTTCAGTAATGATCGCGTCAGCTAATGTTTGTTGTTATTTGTATCTTGTCGATTTTAAATAAATAAATTTATTATTATTACATGTATTATTTCTTTTCTTCTTTTATTTATTATCATTATTATTATTAGTAGTAGAAGTAGTATAAGTATTATCGTTGTGGTAGTAAATGTGTAGGGGCGGATCATGTGGGATGGGGGTCCAAACTTCAGGTGACTATTGCTAATATATGTTCTGGTGAAATAAGTTTATTCAAACATATTGTCATTATTTAGATCTCTTTAACATTTCATGACTTTCTGTGAAAATACTAAGTCTTTCATTTTCGCGAGTTTTCGTAGTTTTGACTTGATCTTTAAATTGCGTCACCTATTCAACTCCGTATGCGATTTGTTTGACTGTGTCATATTAAACAATATCTATGACATCAAACACAACTGCTTTTATTTTTAAGAACACGACCTCTTGATGCACTGACCCCGGACGGACAATTTCGAGAACGAAATAACCCGAACCAACAAAAGTACGGGGATCAGTTGGTTGCTGCGAAATATCTCTTGTCCATTTAAGATATATCTCTTGCAGCTCCATAGATATCTCTATAGTATTACAAGATATCTGTCAAAAAGTGATGATCTCTTCTACTGACAGAGATATCTCTACTAAAACGAACTATATATCTTTGCAATCAGAGATTGGGTGGGAAAGTTTCTGAATTTTCCAGTTCCCAGGCCGGGATTCGAACCGGGGACCTCCGGATAGGTAGTACAGAGCGTTAATCACTCGACCACCACACCACCCTTTTATTTTGTTTACAATCCAGTTAATTGATTAATAAAAATATATGACTGCTGTCAGGAAACCTCTGAAATAGAAAATCCGTCGTCTGTCCGTCCCTCATAAACCGCTTCATGGAATATCAATAAACTTGGCTAGAGGCATCATGGCATTAAGCTCTCTTAAATTTGCTCTAATGCTTCCAGTTGACTAAACAAAATGGCCCCGAGAGCTAAAAATAGAAAAAAAACTTCATCTCCAAAACAACAAGGTCTAGACCCTAGATATTTGGTGTGAGGCATTGTCTAGTGTACTGCTACCAAATTTGTTCAAATCTTGCTCCTATGGTCAATATAGGCCGTGTCCGGGGCGTCACTTGTTCGACATAGAGTTATGTAAGAAAACCTTTAAAAACTTCTTCTCCAAAACCACAAGGTCTACAGCTTAGATATTTGGTGTGTAATATTGTCGGGTGGACTTCTAAGTTTGTTAAAATCTTGCCTCTGGGGTCAAAATTGTCTACCCAGGGGGTCACAGGTTTTCGTTTAGACTTATAAAGGAAATAATCTAAAATCTTCTTCTCCAAAACCACAAGGCATAAAGCTTAGGTTTTTAGTAAGTAGCATTGTCAAAGGGACCTCTTCCAAGTTTGTTCAAAACATGCACCCGAGGTCAAAATTGACCCTCCCCGGGGATCACTTGTTATATGAAAAACTTTTAAAATCTTCTTCTGCAAAACAACAACTTACGTCCCTATCAACCAGTGAGCTTTACTTGCAAACATTGATTTCCATAGCAAACTGTAGCAGCCTCTTGTCATCAGTGACTTCCTTATAAACTATTGACTTCTCTTGCAATCACTGACTTCCACTATCACGGACTGTCACTGGTAGCTGGTAACTTTTAGCAGCCAGTGGCTTTCCCTAGTAACCAATGACTTCCTTAGCAAATACTGACTCCCTTTAGTAACTAGTGATTTCCTTAGGTATGTGCACTGGTACTCAGTTGAGCGATGTATGGTCATCATGGCCCTCTTGAGCGATATATGGTCATCATGGCCCTCTTGAGCGATATATGGTCACCATGGTCCTCTTGTTTATTGTAGTTATTTAATTGCATTCTAGTATGCATCGCCTCTCCATTAGTAGGCCTATTGTGTTCAGTCGTTTCATATTGTATTAGAATAAATACCATGGCCATATTTAATTAACCCATGATCCTTTTTAAGATATGCAAATTTCCATTGAAAGAGATGTACCACCGCGCGTGAATTTTAATTCACATCTAGCGTTATGCGGGTATGTTGAATTCGTGACATTTCCGTCTAAAGAAATTCTCGAAAATTGAGATTCTATGGTGATTGTTTGGCCTTAAATTTACAATGCAGAAAAATTAGAAACAATGGTATAACTAGTACACTATGACCCAATTCTGAAAATAAATAAATCTATATCTTATTATTATTGTTATTATCATAATTATTATTATGAGTATTATTATCATTATTACCATTATTATTATCAGTATTATTATTATTATTATTATTATTATTATTATTATTATTATTATTATTATCAAATTACATGGTTTTGTAAAGCAATTCCGAAGTTAGCATTTCAAACACACAACTTCATTTGTTTACGTTTGTCTTGACAAATTCGTATACAGGTTACAATACATGATTAGAATTATAAACAAAATATGTCAGGGAGCGTTTAAATTTGAAAATCTTTGGAAGCTTGTTGGATCAAAAGCAATCGATTAGTTCAAGTGGTATTTATTTAAAGTTAACTCCTTGCTAAGAATCACGGTGTTTGTTTACTTTTCCATTTAGTTAGTATGGACGGATCATGCAGAAGTAATTTATCATTCATTTATGATTCCTGTTAGCTTCAGAGATGTTCAAATGTTAGGACGATTTGCCTATGATCTAAGTCATGATGTACAATATCTATTAAGTAAAATCATTAAGTAAATTTGTTACGTGTGCAATATGGCAGCTTCCAAATACGGAATACTTTTTTTAGCTCTGACAACAAAAATACTGACAACAAAAATATGGGTAATATAACAAAATGAGAGGTAAACAAACAAAAAAAACATGTGGTACATGTACCGCATTGTATTAATCTCATCAGCCGTAATATACTCAGTATACTCCTCGAAAAATGTTTTCTCGTCCAAAATTAATCTCACATAAATAATGCGGAACCCAACATTGCCATGTTCATTCTTCTTACATTTATTTCTCAATTGACCTAAATAACTCTACATTGGTGCAGCATTACCTTTCTGCCTCGGTCAATATTACTTTTTAACAGGTCTGCAAAACTTTTTATAAATAAACAATATCTCATTGGTCCAGAGCACGATCAATGAAGCAAAATATATTACATATTTCATCATTTTTGGGTTTTCCCCCAGTAAATATTATTATATATTTGAACAGCATTGTTTTGAGTTTTAGCCGTCTATCGCCTCGGTCAATATTACCCTCTTCTGGTGAATGTCACATCATATCCAATGCCTCGTGAGTCTATTATTGTATATGATCTATAAATAAACAGTGTCTCATTGGTCCAGAGCAAGATCAATGAAGCAAAATGTAATACATATTTCATGGTTTTTGGGTTTTCCCCAATAAATATTATTTCTATATTCAGAACAGGAATTGTTTTGACTTTTACCCGTCTTAACGTCATGCATTGAATAGAACGTTAACGGTGCCGGAATCAAACGCTGACGACGTCACTGAAATGACGTAGAAACACGGACGTCGTATCAATGAAATATCAAAAACGTGCTTTTTGAGCATAAAATACGCATTATACATATAATAAAACATTTATGGACTCGTGCGACATTGTATATGATATGATATTCACCAGAATATATTAATATTGACCAGTCTTTCCATAAATATCACCCTCTCTAAAGGGGTCCACCAATCTAGGTGGGATATTTCAGCATGTACCACCTCAAAAACAAATAATATATAAAACCAGAAAAGCTGTGATACTACATATCATAGCGGGCCTACAAACAAAGCTTTCATGTAATTATTTTGAAATGGGAGATGCAAATTAACTTTACAGACTTTATGACAGAGACAGACTAAATTTATATTCTAGGTTCGGGTAAAGTAAATACTTGATTTTCATTTTCAGTGTATTATTCATGACTTAAAAAGGCATATTCATAAAAAAAAAGCTTTCAATAATCTTAACGCTCTTTCCGGTTTTTGTTTTCATCAGGATTTATTAGAAATGTATATACGATCCCTATTTTCATTCAGTGTTAATTAAAACAAGGTTGACGCAGCAATATTATAATATGTTCTACGCTAGGTTCGATTAAAGTTATTCTTAGAATATACAATACTATTCCTACCAAATGTTTGTAAACAAACCAACGCAAATTTTCACGACTACTGACAAGTCTCGTTATCTAAAAGTGTATCCCGACTAATTAGTTAACGTTGACTACCTGTCAGTTTATTGCTGTAAACTAGTCTGATATTATGAAATGTAAACCAGTCTGATAAAAATGACCATTTAGTAAACTTTGGCTACCTGTCAGTTTATTGCTCTTAACCAGTCTGATAACATGAAATGTCTGATTAAAATAGACTGTCAGTGACTGTACAGTGATACTTCCATTCAAAAACAAACTGAAGTGTGATTGTTAATATTAAATTTTAAAAAATCGAGTCATAGTAACGGAATGGATGATCCACATTACCCGATACCGGAAGATACCGGGATTTCGGTTTTTATTCTGGCCGAACAATAAAAACGTTTCACTAATTATTAAAAATTTATGCAGGAACGTAGAAACGTAGGTTCCTGGTTTATGTAAGCAAATAAAATAACTTGACGTATACATGGTTAAAAGATAGAACTATCAACTTTTCGACAATTTTAAAGCTATATATACAATGAACAGTGGTTTTAACCCGTTCTTCATTGTACCTTCCGAGGCGATTTTCATTTATTTCATAACATTTTGTTCAAAGAGTTGTACACTACTTCACTTACATGTTACATTTAAATATAGCGGGCCGCTTCTGCGGCCCGCAATAAAGTGGTTCTGTGATATTTATGCATGTGTTTTTCATTTATTGTCTTAACTACATGTATTGTCAACATGTGTATGCTAAATCTGTCTCAATCACTAAACACGGCTGAATTAAAATAAGAGAGTTGTGATGTCACAAGTGTAGTTCATATGTCTATATAATTACTGGAATTACTGGAATAGGCAGCAACAAGCCTGTTTATTCCTGTAATATGGACCTAGAACCGGCTTTTTTTACTACAAATTGTTCCACTACCAGTTTAGATGAAAGGCGACAAAAAGCTGAGATTGTGTTTTTCTTTACAAATAAAAAAAATGTACCTGCAAAACAGATTTTCAACGAGCTTCACAGCTCTTATGGAAAATATTCCGTGTCAAAGGACACTGTTTACAGGTGGGTAAAAAATAAGCAGGGTCAAATCTGCCAAAGATTCACTGATTGTCTGAGCTCATAACAGGAGCTGAGACCTGGATAAACTATGATGAGTTTCAGCGTCGTGTTGACGAATAAAGGAGACCGTCGACCAGTCATTGCAAAAAAAGTGGCGGAAAAGTTATATTTTGCATTTTCTTCATTGTTAAGGGTCCCTTAAAGTCCCAGGACCCAATTACAAGTAGCTCTAACTTTACCCAGAAAGATGTCTTTCCGGCAGAAATGACTTTTATTTTTATCAAAAGCATTCATAACTTTGCTTTTTGAATCGAAAAGTACATGTTAGAAAATATAGCGTAGTATTTTTTTTTCAATGATATTGCAAAAAATAAGAAAGGTTTTCTGACAACTATTTCTGACGACGAAACGACTTGAATACGAAAGAAGGGCATATGTCAACATTATTTTAGAGTGATCTCATCATTATCCTGTTATTTTATCAGTAATGTTCAGAAAGATCCTGGGACTTTAATACAAATTCCTACCCCGTCAGATAAATCGAACATATCAAAGTGTTATAGAGACCTAGTGCTTAAAGTTGTAAAGAATAATATTTAAAAAAAACTGCGTCCAAAGACTGGTCTGAAGTACCATAGTATTAAGACGGGACAGTTTATAATTACTTCTTAGCAAGGGCAAGCGGTACGTTCCCATAAATATTAGAGAAATGGATCCGGCCTGTGGCTAAATACGTACGATTTCACATGAGCTCATTTTTCTTATTTCACAAGATACATGCAGCTGTGAATATCTCTCGTGCGAATTTGATCGTTTCCATCTGCCCAGGGTGCCAGCACTATGTTTTCATCCCTCGAATATATGCATGTAGAGACCGTGAAATATTGCACAGTATTAGAATGTTGTGAATTATGAGCCCCCTGTCAATGCCTCAAGTTTCTTCTGTTTGACTTTTTTCTAATTAGCAAATAATATCGCATTTTTACTCGAAATGTCCGTGTGTGAGACGAACTAAATGGTTCTCTCACACTACCTAAAGGTAAATTTTTAAAACTTAATAGAGATACTCGAACTTATAAAATGTATACCTGAAATACTTGTTTTTGACAAAGACACTTACCGATTCGAATGAGAACTCGATGTCACATTGGACTGTAAGGTCATACCAAATATAGATCATCGTCGGGTAAGTTCGAAGAAAGTGGATCTACTGAACTCACGTCGGTGTTGGATTTTGTTTTAATTGAAATTTTAACATCTGTAAGAGTAGAAACGATGCCCATAACTCTGTTTAAGTTCCAGTATCACACTTACCATCCAAAGTGTTGGTATGAGGCTAAAACATGCTGACTATCAACGACTGCATCAGGGAGCCGCCGTGGCGCAATGGTAGCGCGTTCGCCTCAGGATCGAAGGGCCCCGGGTTCGATCCCTACAATCGCCATGTCGGTAGTGTCCTTAGGCACAATTAAGACACAATTAAATCCACATTGCCTCTCTCTCTTCGAGGTTGATTCCATCTGGAATGAGTCTCGAGAGCGATTAATATAAGTTGTAAGAACTTGTTTCGCAATCGAGAATAAATAAATTAGTATAAACTAAAACTGCATCAGGGGAACAATTTACATAACTCTGTTGTGATTTTAGAAATTATGCCCATTTTGCTTAAAAATTTGGGTTAAAGTTTTAATGAAGTCTACTATCTCTGTTAATATCAAATATATTGGCTTGAAACTTATGCCAATATCTACACCTGGGAAAGCATTCTCCACAACTATTTGGAATGTTGAAAGAAGTGTACCCCCTTTCAACATAGATTTTTACAAAGCCCATTATTTCAATGACTGTCCAATATATTGGCTTGAAGCTTAACATAATATCTCCACTAAAGAAAACAATCTTAACAACACTGTTAGAAATTTTTATACCCCAAGAAATGAAGTGTAAAGGTGCTTTATTTGAATCATTCTTTAGACAAACTTTGTTCGGGCTATTTCTCGGCAATTCAATAAAACCTAGGCCTAGTTGTACATATCCTCAGTATATTCCACTCGGGTGATTTTTCCTTACATATAGTTGACATAGAGATTTTTTATTCAGTTACCACTGTCCAGTTTACGATGGACATGTTTAGGACTTATTACAGTCCCGAGCTTAGAGTGCAAAGCACCCTGTATAGATTTCAATGAATTTGCTTTTGAATTATTCGTACATATAGTGTACATCGAGAAGACTTCTGGGCGCTCCGGAATCGCTTACTTAAAATCTATGAAATTTCACATGAGTGCTAAGTACCAAGCTTAGTTGAGTATATCACCTGCACGTTGTTTAGGAATAACTTCTTTGCTGGAATTTCTTGAAACTGTACATATTCTCCGCGCAACCAAAAGTGTGCAGGACATGTAACCCGGTGGGATCTCAGGTTCGATCCCCCGCTCCTCCACTAACATATATACTGAATGGTCTTCCGGATGAGACCTAAAACCGACGAGGTCCGATGTATCGATGCTGTACACCAGGCCTGTTAAAGAACCCGGGTGTGTCTATGTAACGGGACGCGTTCTGTATCTTACACTATCCTCCGAAACCTAAAACTTACTAAACTCTCCTGGGTGCTTTGGTCATATGGTTTATCCGGTACCAACGATAAAATTCTAAAATACATACACATGTGTACATACAGATATGTGTTAATTGTGATGACAGCAGAAATACAGCTGCGCTGTCCATATTGACCAAAAATCTTGATATTAATTAACAAGAACGACGATAAATAAATTTCTCTGACCTGATTATTTCTAAAATACCTAGTTTTAGTTTTGTCGCTTTGCCCATGATTTCACCAATGCATCCGATTACATTTGGCAATGACACGGAAAAGAACATCATGAAACAACGACAAGGAATGAAAGTGTTTTCAGTAACCAGTCAACAAACACTTAAACAACCTTTACATGATTCAGTAGAATTGGGAACAGTCTCACTTTATTATATCTTTAAGTTGCGACCATTTCTAATTTGATAACAAACATCACAGTAGTAAATTAGGGTAAGGGTCTAGTAAAAACTGTGTACACATCTTCTGCTGTACTTCTCTCATACTAGTAGATACCAACTTTTGGATTGTATACAGCAATCCTAGTGTCATTCCTGTTGTCTAATTTGATGAACTATTCATAATTGTACACATTGATTTATTTTCTTACCAAACAAAGCGAGCCGCTTTCTAGCTCTCACGAAGTCGCCAAGTTCTAAAAATAGATATAATTTAGACAGTGACGTAACCATTTGTGTACAAATCTCGTCTTATTCGATAACTGTTCTGTTGTCAGTCAGTAGTAAAGGTTCGTGCACGAAGGGTGCAGGTTCGAATCTCGTAACAGATGTTTTTATGTAGTTTTTAAAAACGAACTGCTGCTCAACCTGTTTGTGAAGTTTTCATCTTAGACCGAATATCACGTGCAAAATTCATGAACGAAAATTTCTTGATTGCCGCTAAACAATTTCACATATCATAAAGGTAAATTATATAGATCTAAAAAGAAAAAGTATATATAATTATAACTGATATTTAAAAAAAATAAGTAAAGCTAATTTTGCATTAAAAATGTTAGTGTTACTATCGGGATTCGAACTTTAAAATGTTCAGATTCTGTTCTTGCAGGGCTATGATGTTTACCACTATGCTAGTGCGAGGATTGAAATATACCTATTTATTCTTGTTCGGGAATAAAAATTGCAAAAAGTGACGTCACTGTCAAAATTCAGCGGTAGATACTACATGTTATATAATGATTATAACAATATCTTTATTTAAAGAAGGATACACATCTAGACACACATAAACATACATATACATGTATCTAACATTTCAATGTGGCCTTCTAAGAAATTATATTAACAAAGCACTGACAAAATGATGATAGTAAATAATGATGCACACACCATTCATTAGACTGGCATCAGTGGTTAGAGTCATTACCTCGTCTTTTCTGGACATTTTACAACATCTTCACAATTTCTCCTTCCCTTGACTCTAACGTGTTGAGATGAGCTTTGATTGAGACAAATTTTTAATAGAGATATTTTTCTTAAAGAAAATAAGACTTCAGAGAAAAAACGCCTCTCAATCTCAACAGACTTTTATAAGTCTAACCATTCATATACATTGTTCTACTATGTAACGGCAATAATATAATCTATTTAACATCTTGGATAAAATGATTGCTGAATGAAAAGACACATATACTACGACAAACACTCATAATTAAAGACATATCATATAAAGTAAATATTCATATATAGTTAACGCATACATGATAGAAGCTTTGATGATTGACTATGTGCATGAAAGAAAAAACTCGCCAGTGTTCTAGGTGATGCCATCAGGGGTATAACCTCAATGAAGTAAATATTCAGGCATTTGATTGTTTTACTATTTCCAGTTTTTCATAAATAAAGCACAGGTGGAAGGAACATACCTTTGACTTTTTTTCTTAGGCTAATGTATTTTTCTATGCATTTTAAAATTGATATCAGAATTTTAAAAAAAAAAATTGAAATTTTTTTTTCTTTATCGTAAAGAGCTATGAAGAATTTTTTTTATATTTATTGTGATATCAATTTTAAAATGCATAGACAAAGACATTAGCTTAAGAAAAATAGTCAAAGCCTGTGAAATAAATCATAATTTCAGTTTACGGTAATTTCCAACGTTGTACAAACTATCAATAAGAAAAGTGTCAGGAAAATGTCATGTTGAAATTTAGCTAGAAAAAAGTTATTTATTATCATATATATCAACGCAAATGATAGATTTTTATTCATTATCGACTCAGGTGTTGCCGTTGACAGCTTGCACGTCACATGTCAATGGCAGCAAGATTTTAAAACAACAAAAATAACAATATGATAATTGAATTTGTCAGTTTTAGGTTTAAAACACCCAGCAATGATTGCAGTAGATCAGTGTTCGGGTTGACAACATTGATACATAGCTTGGTCTCTCTCTCTGGATCTTTATGTAATAGATAGAGGCTAAATAGAGAAATTTATACAATATAGAAACCCAAAGGAGGGAGCGCTAGCGACCGACTGGGTTTCTATGTTGGATAAATTTCTCTATTTTAGCCTCTAACTGACTTAGTGTTTGCATTAGTTTGTTTACATTTAGACTTTATTTACCGCATTTTATGACGTCATACGCAAACAGGTCTATAGAATCTCGCTCTATAAAGATAGAGAGATACATAGAATAACCTGTCAGAAGTTTATGGCAAATAGACAGGGAATATTTTAAAATTTTAGACATTTTCATTTGACAAAAATGTAGGGCAAACACTAATACTATATTAAGTAATAATAAACATAATTAAATACAGTAACATAGTTGTGAAGAATAGCCTGGTTTCACAATGTTAAATGGATTGTGGACAGTATTGCAATAAAATATATTCACAGTTTAATGTCTTTCTAAGGTCAATTTTATATATTCACCAAACCGAATCAAATCGGAATAGAAAATATGAGATAATATGGACATACGACACCGTAACCGAAACGAAAGCATGTACGGTTCCATCCGGTCAATGAGTTTTGCTATTTTCAGCTCAGCATTAACACAAAATGAAGCCTGCAACATGGAATATCTCAACTGTTAGTCTAATAATTGTTTAGGAAGTTCGGGAAAGACTATTCACGTGGGTCAAGGTTTCACAAACTGTTTTGAAAGAGACAGCTTCGTACCGAAAACGAGAATCCTTAGTATAACTGGACAATCAGCCTTTAAATATATAAAAGAAGTATTTGTCCTTGATAACACTGAAACAATACACAATTTCAACTAGATATTTGGAGAAAGATTCCGTGTACAAAATGCATCTTTTATAATTGTATTTCATTCATTTTATGTTCTTTCTCGCGATCTGTCTTTTTAGGATGGGGTGATGGCGACCTAAATCGTTTATAGAAGTTGGTCCCCATCATCCATAAGAATAATACAGTGTCAGGTCGACAACGGGGCTTGAATATATCGCCCAGCCCCTCAACCCCTCCCGAATTAGTGAAAGGTAAAGTTACTTGAAGTCAGCGACCTCTCGACCATGAGGCGGTCTACTCACAATAAAATGCTGTTGAACTGATCCCGTGACCTTCGGCAACAAATCTAGCTACATGGTAAGACGGTAGGTATGTTACAAGTTAACATTTTATATTTTTATTCATGCAATGGTGTTGAAAACAATGTAATAAATAATAAATTGTGAAACAATTAAAGTGAGTGTTGTTGTTTTGTCTCCGTTAAACAATGTACATGTATAAGGCGTATCATAACAGTAGTAGACTCGTAGGCGGTAGTTTGGATGCCGTTTCAGGTAAACACTCCTTTTCTCACCAAACCTGTGCACATTATATCTAATCCTTTTGTTATTCAAATTACCTGACTGCGATGACCAGCCGATTTGCAATATCAATTAGAATCTGTATTCAACTGATATTATACATATCGGTGAGCCAAAACAGCTATCTTTATTTCAATAGATTATATTGTTGCATATATATTTACAGTTGCAGTCATGTTGTTGACCCGCAGTTAGCCAAGCTACCAAACCCATGACCTCAGATGGTTGAGATAGTGAAACCCTATAAAGAAGTGGGGATATCCTGTATGGATGGACAGACGAGTCGATTTCTATATGCCACCCGATCTTCTTTTAGAGCCGCATCAAATAAATCATGTAAACAATTGCCTACGCAAATATCCTGGTTCCAAGTCCTCATATTTACTGGTTCAATGTCTTCATCCGAAATTGTATTAACCTAGACGTAAAATGGTCTTTTTTCCGAGCAATCAATTTTATAGAGTGTTAGCGTGTTTAATGGTGTGTTAGAAAGCAATAAAACGCGGGAAAGCGGCATCTTATCTGTTTTATACACACGCCTTCCGTATCCGTGTGTGTTTCCAGCAATAAATAAAGTCACATCATGCTGATTTATAATGGTTAAGTTTTCTTATTTATTTACTGCGTAAAATTCTAATTGATGGGAATATTTTAAATCAGCCAATGTACAATGAAATTGTTTAACGCATCATAGGTATTCGAATTTCGATAAAATTGCTGCTGGATCTGCAACCAGTCTACAATTGACAGCTTTTCAAAAGATAAAAGGCATTTTGATCGGTTGTGCTTAGTTGTCCCAAACCATGCCGAACTGTTTATGGAACAAACATCATTTAGTTAGTAATTTCACAGACTCGTAAATCTATATCTATGTATGTGTGTGTGCGCGCGGGCTATGGTTTAACTACTCCTACAAAGTTTTCATCAGGATCCGGGACCTTTTTGCGTCTCGAGGTGAATTATATCATTCATTTATTCTTCATTTGCAAATCGGCAAATATCTTGCATATGGCAATACAATAAACATACATGAAATATGGATAACTGAAAAGAAAAGAAAATTCATTTAAAGAAAAAAAGTTACGACATAATCTAAGCACAATATATGCATACATGTGGATTACTGATTAAAAAACCTAACTGGTGTTCAAACTTCAGACAACAGCATTACGATGCACAAATCCATATAATATATCAATTTGCATACATTCAACAACACGGACTTTATATGTGATGACAAGAGATTAACAAATTTAGTTACTATATAGGAAATGATGTATTTTTTCAGATGTTTCTTTCTTATGGAGTCATAAAGAGGACAACAAAGTACAAAAATGATATTCAGACGCATAACCTTCTTGTTACATAATTTACATGTTCTATTTTCTCTGTTTATACCATGATATCTTCCTGTTTCTATTTCTTACGAATGGGAGCCTAGTCTAAAACAAGACGTTTGTATGCGATATCAGTTATTTAATATATCAGACAGATGTTTTCAAAATTCAAGTTCGACTTACATATTTTATTATATTCCAATTTAGGTGATGCATTTGCTTTTTCATGTCATTCTTTGGTATACTGATTTCTAAGACGTTGCCTAAACATCGAAATATTACGAGAATAATCTTCCAAATTATAGTCAAAAGTATATCACAAACTATTGAACTAGATTCCTAAATATACGAAATTCTCAACTCTTTCACCAGGTTTTCCATTAATCGTTATTTCAAAGTTCACATTTGATTTACGTTTTTCAAAGACATATACTTTTGTTTTGTTTACATTAATTTAAGTCCCCACGTACAGGAATAATCATATACAATGCATATTGATATTGTTTATCGATGTTTTATAATTATGTTGTTGCCAACTAAGGTAGAATGCTTGTACCTTAATTTTGTTTAGTTTCGTCTCGCTTTTTTCAAACGCAAACAGGCTTACTATTTGTTATTATTATGTCGAGAAATGTCATCATGTTTTATCATGATTCCTCTTACAAAACTACTTCATTTGAAGGTCTACCTAAATGGCACAAAAAGAGAGAACAGGGCAGGGCAGGGCAGGGTGAAATAGAATATTATAGGTTATTGAACTTGTATGGCGATATATTACTTGGAACGAGTTGATTTGGCGGGAACAACGAGCTTGCGAGTTGTTCCCGCCAAATCAACGAGTTCCAAGTAATATTTCGCCATACAAGTTCAATAACCTTTTTATTATATACTTTCATATTGAATATGAACAAAATGGCATTCTGTAAGCAAGAAACAATAAATGAATCTTGAAATTTCTCGCCAATTGTACGGTAAGAAATTTCAGTTGCTGTCCGCCATCTTGTTTTGAAAAACGCAAGAATTTTCCTACGGATGCAGGTTTGTACTTTGAAATGTAAATAAATCAACTTGATCTAAGTTCCTAAAAATGTTTTCTCCTTCTTATGACTACATGCAAACCATCATTGTTTTCTTCATCAATACTAGGCTGATATACGTACCAGTAACTTTCGTAACCAGAACTGGTATTGCGTGCCCTAAAAAATTCGAACCATTTTAAAAATGAAACACTTTTACTAATACTTGTAAATGATTAAAGTTTCTTTTTTATTGTAAGACCGTAGCTTATTTAATTGTAAAAAACTGTCGAACTTCGACATAGAATAATAATTTCTGTCATGAGCACGAGGGTCAGATCGAAATATCCGTCACCGAGGGTAACTGTTTTGGCGGGAACGAGGCTCTGCCGAGTTCTCGTAAAACAGTTCCCGAGGTGACGGATATTTCCATCTAGCCAGTGTCTCATGATGGAACTTTTTCTTGCATGCCGTCTCGCTTTTAAAGTAGATTTCTTAATGCAACTTATCAAAATGATGAATTATAATGAAAAACAACGATTTTCCGACGTTGTGTTTGGGAATTGACGTCCAATGTTTATAACGTTACGTCATAGTGATTCACGGAGTCGTCTGGCATAGGAGGGTGCCGACCGGTTTTCCGGCATGGGCAAAATCCCGGAAGCCGACCGAGCAAGAAACCTCATTAAAACGATGTTTGCAAACAAATAAAATAGTCCGTACAGCTGATCGCTAGGACCGCCCTCCCTTGCCAACGTTCAGTATCATTCCTTACCAACGTGCAGTACCGTAGAATACTGAACGAACTCTCTAAGGCAAAGTGAACGGGGCAATATGAAAGTATATAATAAAATAGAATATAATCTGATACATGAATCGTGCAGATATTTTCCCGAAACTTGCAAAAGATACTAGAGAATGCACATCCTATGATGTGATTTGAGAGCACAGATATTGTTGATGTCTTTTACATCTTGTATTAAGAAAAACCTTATTACCCATAATCCTTAGATACACATGTATGTGTATAAAAATCATGGGCCGTTTCGGAGAGTATTTTTTTCAAAGGTTGCTGCAAATAATGCATTGGAAAAGTGTCTGTGTAACTTAGTTACGTTATCCCCCACTGTGTCATTAATGGAGCATTCCTCGTCTCTATTGCCCTCTCGGTGAGAGGTGGTCAGAGTTATTGGCCGCTGACAGCATGTCTACGGGGAGGATGTTTCAACAGGTAATACCATTAATTTGTTATGATTAGCCATTAATCAGTAGCCAATGCTAGCAAAATGTACCACCTGTTGAAAAATGGTTTTCTGTAGATTAATTTCTTTTGTGATATACTATATTTTGGTATGTTTCAAAACTTAGCTTATTAGTAACAGTCTGGACCCTTTTCAATACGGTTGAATAAATAACGACTTACTTATAAAATAATTCTTGAAAGTAATGTTGTACATGATATTTTACTCGAACTAGATTTTGCTCTTGGAGCTTTACAGATCAAAGACCAGTGTGAACGTGTTACATTAAGATAACATGATTTGCTGATGAATTTGGTGGAATTAGATTAACAAAACATATGACGTCATAGTTCCTGTGAAAGGACCACAGGAACGTAATTTTAATTAGTATGTACATACATCAAAGCAAAGTTTCTTCATTTAGTGGCCGAGGCGTGACCATGTTCAAGTTAAATCAATAAATATTCTCCATGTTGGACAAACTGGACAGTTCCTTTGAAGGGGTTTATGTTTATTATCACAGGAACGGTGTTGAGGAGGTCAATTTGAAACAAATGATCCTTTAACTTTTCAAAAGCATGTTACGCTCTTTGTCCCAATCGGTCGGTTTGGTTAGACATTCAGTTATCTTTTTAATTTCATTTTATTCGATAGTGTCAAGAATAAATGCATGCAGTATAAAGGATCCAATAATACACTTGTCTGTAAGCAGCATTAGATTAGATTGAAGAAAAATACGGACCACATTGTACAAGATTTTGTAACTTTTATTGAGACTTATGCTGCTACTGTCAAGATAACAAGTTTCCAAAATTACACGTATACTTATAATTTACTTTTCGCTTATTGTGTGCAAGAGAGGGTGGGTTGCATTTTTTGGAAGAAACGGGCTTTTGTACTTCTTGTTCGTGAAGAGTTGTATGAAGTCGTGCGTTTGGCTATATATGAATTTCTTCTTCGAAATGCAATAGAACAATGTTGTTCTGGATCCTTGTATGTTTATAGAGATAAAATATTTTCATCTTATTATTCCGTGAACATGTATATGTTGTGCCGACAATAACGGGGAGTATGGTTGTGTCTTTGTGTCTAACTAAACCACAACCAATCAATCAACGTTCCGTACAAATTGAGCCATTGAAAACGTTTGCATTATCTGTCAGAAAATTGGAATTCATACTAGTACATCATCAGTAGCAATTAGTGGTGAAATATGTAGAAATTCTCTCTGACATTTTATCTCTGTCTCGGTGATAAGATTTCCCGTAAACCTCAAGTTAATCTGTGCCTTATCTCCGCTAATGCGCCCTCAATTTACTGACGGAACTCTCAGAAATTCCCGTCTGCATTGAAAATGGCTATTTATTAAATATTCCAAAACATTTTTTTCAAAGTTTTATACCAGTGTGCTTTAGACGCAGGTATTTAACAATATTTCAGCTAAACAATGGTAGGTTGTAGGCTTCATTTTTTCTCACAAAACTCCGCTACAAAGTAAAAAAAATCACATGTATATACATGTTAATCTTTGTTCAAATTTAAATAACCATTTGCAAAGCCCGACGATCGAAAACACGACAGCTGCAAAAGTCGTCTGAAGCTCGTCTAAGCAGAAGGAGCCCTGTCTTTTACAAAAGTTATTCTTTAAATGTTTCTTTTTCAATATGTATTGAACTGATTTATTTGCTAAGCTAGTTCTGATTTATTGGGTCACTTCAGACTTTGTGAAGTGATAACAACTTCATGATCCGTAAAATCCTTATCTTGTTCTCGCATTTGCAAAATTTATAGACATATCATGGTTTCCTGCGTGATATCATCGATAAATCAACATGAGAGAGTTATTTGATGGTTATAGAACCGCCCACATGTCAGGCGGTGTTCAGACTCCGCCTTAATACAAAACATTCGTTATTTCATTGTTTATGGGTAGGTTTGTTTCTCTGAAAGAAAATGGTTGATGTATTCTCTCAAAGAATTTTTGCAATCTTTACTATTACGTTCATTTGTATTTTCATACTTGCACGTGATATTTATTTTCTTTCTGTTTTAATTGACTGACCTATAACAGTTTCGGTGCAATTTATTGTATGGTAATACAACCGCTTTATCCAAACAAAAATTGTTTGTAAAGACTTTATTACACAACTTAGTGACTCTACAATGACAGGGAAAATGTTGATTCATTCTATTTGTATACACCTAGTTAATGTTTTGTTAAGCTTTTTAATTCTTTTCTATCATTGCTTAGCATTTATTTGTACGTGCACAAATATTTTGATATGCTCCGACGTATCTGTCCTGTTTGAAACATATGTTAAAGGACATGAATGATGTGGCGAAATGAAACTGTAATACAAACATATATCACATATTACAGACCTTCATGAAAATAAATTAATAAGGCTGGCTGGCTGGCTTGCTGGCTGGACGGACAGACGGACGTACGGACGGATAATTGGATTGATTACTGAAAAATACAAAACCAACAAATGATTAAAGAAAAAATACAGAAAGAAATGTATAAATGATTTTAGATCCTTCAGCTCTTATCATAATGTAAGTCAATTCTGAGCCACCAAATCCTTTCGAAGAAAGAACTTCTGTTTAAACTTACAGTATTTAAAGGTTTAACTGACTAAAGTTCGTACATGTATTACAAAACATAATTAAGTATTGATGTAGAATTTTTCCATAAATCAGCTTAAGATTTATTTTATAATGCCAATACCGCTCGTACTGAGGTGCGTTAGACGTTAGACGTCTTGTCCTAGAATCGAACACAACTAGCGTTACTGTGTGACCGGGTGTGAAACGCAGGTCCAGTGGATTGGTGCAGCGAACGTGCCAGCCGCGAAACCTCTGGCGCGCCAACTACTTGTGTGTCTGAAAATCATTTAACTGTCTTTTAATTGTTGCAGATATTATACTTAGTTATTCGACAGAAATACAAAGTTTTATTGCTATTTTCAAGCAGTCAAAGTGAACTAAAGTCATGCAGGACGTAATTGAAACTCTTAATAAAGAGAGAGAAAAATCCTGATGAAAGTGAGTTACTTTCATTCAACCGAATCAATTGTACATGTACAATGTATTTATGTTAACTTCCGGCAGTGCGTATGACGATGGTTCATACCATTCCGCAAAATTTAACTTTGTTTGTATAAGATAACTAGACGGGCGGAGTGATCATGTATTTACGACGACTTTAGAAATACAGTTTAATCAAGACCGTATTGTACATTTGATATGATTCGTTAATGAAGCTTGTTGCATCTCGTAAGTGGACAATGGTTCTGACACATTTCAATTATGCATCCGACGCAATTACGCATTTTGGTCATTGAGCCAGAGATAATTACTAAAGTGACACTTCCCCAAGGGCTATTTGTCAGACCGTATGATGGACATACCGACACTATTGCCAAACTATAGTGTTCTCTACTGTTGCTGTTAAAACAGATTTAGCCGCAGAATCCGCCGCCGGTACACAGATTTTTTTTTTCAATTTGCCTGTCCGTTCGTATGGAGAACTTGAAATAGAACTTCATAGAGTGAAAAAATGCAAGAAGATGCTATAGGTATAAGGTCGCTGATATAGCATCTTTCCTTTGTATGCCAACTGGGAGTGTTCATAAGACTCTAACCATGTTTGAGTTTTAGAAGATGTGTGCCCCATTTAACAACCAATGAGCAAAATGAAAACAGGACTGAATGTACCAAAGACGCTACTGAAGAAATTCTAAAAAACTGAAATAAGGAAAAATACAAAAACTTTTGGTTGCATGACTTTATTTCTAACGTTTAACTAAACGATTACAAGAGTGATAAAGATATTTTGAATTATAGATATTTAAGGACTTTGTTATTTTGTTCATAGTAGTATGTTGTGTGTGATGATTGTGGTAATTATTATTATTAATATTATTATTATTATTATTTGTACTGAAGGTATGTCATTGTATCGCAGCCTTACAACAAACACTATGATTTTTATTATGTTGTATCTTGAAAGTGTCGATATTATTTATGATCTTTAATTTCATTAGAGAGAGAGAGACAGACAGACAGAGAGACAGATACTTGACACTTGTTAAAAAAATTTAACAGGCTATGTATGTGAAGAAAGATATGTTCTGATTCATTTTGTAATTCTTTATACGTCTTACCTGCACAAAGTAAAGATGTAATTAGTTTTGTTATTATTAGTAGTAGTAGTATAAATGTCGTGTTCATGACAACAATTAGCGGCTGAAAAAAAGAGACCGTAGACCAGTCATTGCAAAAAGAGCAAAACGTGTATTGCAGTTTCTTCGGTTCTATAAGGGACATGTAGAACAAATTCCATCCATGTCAGGTAAATTGGTCATAGGAAAATAATCAAAGTTGTAAAGAATATTAAAAAACTGCGTCCAAAGAGTTATGCAAACGCTCACAAAATTCAATAAAATACAACCGTTTCTTAGTTTATACTAATTTATTTTAGCTCGATTATGAAGCAAGCTTTAAGCTTATCGAGTCACTTTCGTGTCCGCTTCCTTGAAAACCAGTACTGATGTCATATGAGGAGGCACGGTCGTGATCCCAGTGGAGCTCGAACCGCAGCCTCCGGGATGAGCGACAGACACCTTAACCTCTACACCACCGCTCTCCAAGCGTTTCTCGGAGATGAAAAGGTGATTCTAGTTACTCAAACAACATAATTCACTAGATCTCAGTCTCAGACTTTTCCCTCTTCCCCTGATTACAAATATTGCTAGCTGTGCGCCGTTATTTGTCCCTCGAAAGCTTCTTAACCGTGACTATACCAAGCGAAGACTTGTCTGCAACATTCAAATCTTGGACTCTCAGAAGAGTCGAGGGAGAATATTTTGAAAGGTTGACCTGAAAACTTAGTCCGTAAACATATATGTTGGGAACAGTCCTCGTGCGGCTGATGCAATACTACCGTGTCGAGAGCTTGGCACCTCTGCAATGTTTTCTTCATGCATTTACCAGTTGAACTTGTATAAAAAGGAATCTTGAATTGAATACGTGCAATGTGATTGAAGTCTTATAAGCATATAGTTGCCTTTTCTGGCATCGCTTTGTCTGATCGTCGCATTGTTTGAAAGTGGCTTGAAACATTATAAAAAGATACGTGTACCAAGTCTATAACAAGATTAACCTCGTTAGATCACAATGATAAGACCATATTTGTATATCAAAAGGTCTCTGTTTAACACTACAGTTAATATCACATTAATGAAGGGTGCATACACATTCTTCATTAAAAAACAGATGGAGAGATGGAAGTGCATTTAGATAATATGACGATGCCTCGTATTTTCAAAGATTTCTTTTTTTATTTTGCAATGTCCAGACATACCACTCTATATTTGTTCTAGAATCGCTTTACACTATCATATCTCTCTAACTGTATCTGTATTGTTTATTTATCACTCTTTCGTCACATTTATAAAAACATAGCAAAACTTGTCAATATTTTGAAAGAAAACTAACGAAAAGCGATGAGATGTTATTAAAACAAATCGACAAAACATCAACACACGAAGAAGGAGCATTACCCAAATGACGGCGCAGTGGGCCGAAACTTTAGCACGCGTCTAGCGCGGGAATTAAGTAAACATACATTTTGACATTTTAGGAAATGAAGTTGTTATTTTTGACAATATTTATTCAAATTTCGGAATTGAATTCTTTTATATAGCGCAGAATCCTATAATAGGAAAGAACATTTTTGAATGTCTTGAAAATGGCTGTACTGTAAATACCGTCTTCTTGTATCGGCATCACACGTTTTGTTTTTTTGTAATTGGTATTTTGTAGTAAGATAGTTGTATTGTAATGCGAACGGTTCTGATCAGTTCACCGCGTAACAATTATTATTGATCTGCTATCAAAATCTTGTTACCTGGCACCATTGGCTATTTAATGTAATGCAGAGGAAGAATGCAATAGAGTGTTGCATTATGGTTGTTTCTATCTTAAATTATGTTCAATTCTTATTTGTCCTTGATACACACATTGTTCTGTCAATGTTCGAAGTAGAGATAAAAAAATATTCCCTCGAAATAAGGAAAACGTGCTCAAGGGGTATACATGTTTATTTTATGCTTTTCAGTGAAATACTGAAATATGTCAGTGAAATATAGAGTGATGATAGTCACAGTGTGAGTGATATAGGTCTGCCCGAACTACTTTTTAAAGTACTGCATATACATAATTTTGCTTTTGTTTTAAAAGTTAGCATCAAATAAAAAAAGAAAATGTGTTTGTTTTGAATGAAGATGGAATATATCTCAACTCAAAGTGATACCATTTTTACATTTCAACTCGCGCTTCGCGCTCGTGAAAATATTAGAATTGTTTCACTTCTCGATGAGATATATTACGTATCCACTCAAAACAATCAATGGTTTTATTTCTGCTGAAGGGGTCACTTTTTTAAACTTTGATGTAACTAGTTGCAAATTGACTTGTATTCACAATTCGTGAAACAAGTCGAATTGGCATCTAGCTGCCACTTACCAGTAAACTTTCAAACATCTTCTTGATACTTTTCTTTCCTCGTTGCGTTGTTCGGCTTTCTCTACCCACACGCATTTGACAGTATGTGAAGATGTTACTAGATTACTTTAATTCATTTGCATGCTGCAGATACAATATTTTATGTTACTGTGACGTACATGCTTTAATTTGTCGGCATTTTTACTGACTTACGAAATGTTGTATTTGTAAACGATATTCCACTTCTATATTAACACGTCTGCCAAGTGGTATTCATACCCTATTTCTTTACAGATACAGCGAAATAAATGAGGAAGACGCTTAAGGGGGAAATATATTCGTTTTCTCTACAAGCAAGCAGACTCTTGTTCAAATAATTCTTCATGTTGTCTCAAAACACGGAATATTGTTAGAGAAAATACATTAAAAACCGCTGTAAACACAACTGTTTGGGAAGGGTTGTGTGTGTAAACAAGGCACGAATTATGATCCGATGATGTCTTCATACGTTTTCAAATGTGGCGGAGTCCGGCAGTGAAACGAAATCTTGTGAAATGAATTCTTCAGCTTACTTTTTAAGTTTCGAAACAAATATTTATTGATATGTATTCATTACTAATACGTCGCATTTCCCACACCACATCTAGGTGCGTTACTATCCTAAAACTGTGCCCTGTATATGGGAAAATACGAGCTAAAACTGTGCCCTGTATATGGGAAAATACGAGCTAAAACTGGCAAAAATTGTCAACTCCTATCAGCTTATACTATGCAATCAGTATGGGGTTACAATTCTTACGCCAATGTCATCATTGAAAGCTTGAAACAGTCGTACGGTTTCACCAATTAGTGGTCATTCTCACAGTGGACCAAACTTGATATACAACTAAGTAAGAACAGGTAAAGAACCGAGTATTCCTCCCAAAGGTTTCTTATTTCGGCGGAAAGTGAGTGTCCAACACAGTTACATTTATACTTTACATTGGCCCTATATATATATTGACATTACGTTTAATGCATCGGTTCATATTCGTGATTTTGTCTATTATAAACGCTCTTACGCTACAAATTAGTTTCAATGTGGACATCTGGACTTGATCGAACCTATATTCAAACATTTTCCTTATCACGATCATTTCATTAGAGGCTGTTTAAATCCAGTTGCGGTACAAGTTAACCCACAAAAAGTGACAACTTTACTGTACAGACATTTAGAAATGATAATACAGTTTAAACAGTATTATTAATGAATATTCTTGAAGAATGGTGTACAGCGATTTCACAAATATTAGTCTGTATTATTTGATAGTGCAAATATATCGCTTGAACAAGAAAAATATTTATATTCGTCAATAATTTGAACCCAAACATTATTTTTGTAATCTGATAGAGCTAAAGTATATTTTAACATAATCATGAATATCAGAAAAATCCACAGGGTTTATGATTTGCTCACCATCAAAAGAAATGTTCAGCATGTTGGCATATTTCTGTTGGGCTACGGCCTCGATATAACAGCTTATTATTTGTTATTTTTATCTTGAAAACTGGAATGCTGATTGCTTCCTGCTGAGAATTTCGTGCACGTGATCCACGAAAAATCTAGATAATGAATAAAGTTAGAAAAATGTCATACAAATGAATATGGTTAAAGTCAGGAACTGTGTTCTACTTCTTCGCGTCTTTTTTGTATTTAAAGAAAAGAAACACGTGCACTCATGAAATAATTTTGAATATTTCAGAAATAATAGATGTGTCCCTGAATTTAACTGTTGAATAAAATACAGTCAGGAGTTCGGATGCGTAATAAATGCGTAGTTCGAGTGATTCAATTTTTCGCATGCGAACAATTCTAACACATTATTGTCTTTGAAAAGTACCCTGAACTTCATGTTCAACGCGTATTTACACTTCACACGGAATGCGATTCGACGCGCTTGCTTACATTTGGATACACGTGCTTCGTTAACTGCACGTGTTGCCCGTGGAGATCGTGATGTATTTTATCGTATAATAATATACAGATTATTTTCCTATTATACTAGTACTCATAGATCATGTTAGAATGCACGTTAAATTCAACATGATTTTTTTGGTATGCTACATGATTTAGTAACATTGTCCGATAGTGTTCCATACGCTTGTTTAGTTTTAGGTCGAAAATACTTGAAATGTTTCTATCATGGAAATGTTTCTTTCTGGTCCCTTTCTCGCTAATTTAAATACATCATGTTTTATTTACCAGTTTCAATTGATAAAAATGACAAGAGTGTTCTTAACTCAGTATTTTTATAATTTACTTTCGCCAGCCTTCTAACAATGTCGACACGTATTTTCTTTAGGTGAAATAAGCTAATATTCAGAAATGTTGCATGTCAGGGACCAAAAGTCGACACTGTAAGTAAATGACTCAATTATGGCGAAAGTGACAAACATGTTTAAAATAAACTTATGCCATGGTGGTATTTATGCAAATCGATGGAGACTGTGCGTACTAACAGCTAAAATATTATCAAGTTATTTACATATTATACTCAGATAAACACTATTAGGCAGGCGGTCTGAAAACAGACATTATCAGTTTTATTTGATAGCGTTGAAAAGAGACAGATATCATCAAGGTAAAATATTACATTTCATCAAAAGCACATATTCGCGATATACAAATTAAAGTATTTGATTTTAAATCTCCCAAGTCCCGAGCACTGATTGATATCCCGGCATTTGATGCAGCGAAGTAAGACATAGATATTACCCAGGTGCTTGTCAGCGCAACCATATCAAAAGACGATTGCTTATAAGTAAGAAGAACAAAACGTTTGATAAGATTGACAAGAGAGTGTGTTGTTCTTCAGCTTTCCGCTACTGCCAATTTCTTTCAGACTTTTTTGTTTATAAAGAAATATAAAATTTCACACCTTGATGTTATTTTGTCTTACTTTGCGGTAGGTCTCTTTGCACATTCCATAGGCCATTTGTCTTAGACATCTCATGTGTTAATAGCACTGATTCATATAGTTTTGATCACTCATATATAAGGTCGTACATATTTTGAATAGAAAAACCGCAATGTGTCAGGTTTGAAGAAAGCTTTGAGCGTGACTCTTGATAGGGTAAGAATGGTATACGCCCTTTGTGTAGAATATTTACCAGTTAACTCCAACCTCTTCCTATGGCTATATCATTAACCTGTTGTTCTGTGATGGAACATATGTCATAACTGACACCTAATATTCTGTGATGTAGACTAGTGGTCTAGGCATCCGCCTTGGAGGCGGTAGGTCAAAGGTTCGACACCAAGAAGAAGTCTTACTGATATGATCGGATGATGAACCGCCAGTAAGTTATAGAGTAGAATGGTTACCGCTTTCCAGTCTGGTGCCTGAATTCAGGAAATGTGCCCATAAAGAACGTGTAAGAAATGGCTGGTCCTGCAAGTATGCTGACACAATAAAAAACAAGCACTACACATGTACCTGTAATATCCGAAGTAAATCTATTTCATGATTTGAGAAATGGGATAATTTCATATGATAAGGAAGATAATGAAAAATTGGGGACATGCTGGTAAAGTTATAACAGATCATGGTGCCTGAACTCCATCTACATGGCCTGTATCACAATTGTGCATTTTTCGAGTTATGGACCGGACGCGCATATTTCTGGCACGGGGAAAATAAAACAATGTTCCAAGGAAGAGTTTTGGTTCTTTGTGCACTTCCTCTCAATAACCTCTGTCAAAGTGTCCAGTATCAATGTTCAGTGAGTTATGATCCGAAATAAAGTATGATGAACGGACAGAAGGACGGATAAAACGGCGACGATATACGCTCTATCTTTCACGGAACATAAAATGCATTACTCAGATAGTATACATATTTAATAATGTCACCTTAGTTTTGTCAAAAGTTGCACATCGGTCTTAGGACAGAAGTAAATGGAATTGAATAAGATGATTCCATTGTCTAATTCAGTAACGTGATATACCCCCGTGTCTTTGATTTTAATAACTCTTCCGAAAGCAATTTTGAACAAAGTGCTATAAAATTTCTATATAAACAACTCATCTTGTTCACAGACAAATTACAATTTATTCTTGTATGAATTATCGAAGAATCTTGTTTTCTTTTCGCGGCATCCAACCAAGACAATTTAGAAAATTCCAATTTGGAATAACAAATGAAATATTCGAGGCAATTGAGTGTCATCTCGTTGTCAACTGTGACAAGCGCTTGTCGATTGCATCAATGCCAAAGCAAGTCTCTTTAAAACATGTTCCATTTATTGTGGATATTTTCATTTAGTAATCAGTTTGTATTTTATATTCCAGTTGATGTTATTTCTTTAATTATGCTCATCATCTCGTGACTAAAAGATTTTTAAATGACTTACTGTATCTCCACAAATGACAAAAAACCTAATTGTTTTAGAGACTATGCTTTTTCAGCGGACGATACCTTGTTTTTGTAGAAAAAGAGACAGTTTAATTGAACTTAAAGCATCTAAATCATTTTTAACATTCCCTAGAACGGGGACAAAACATACAAAACTTGTTTACAATATGGAAAAGAAAAAGAAATAAAAGTACAATCAGAGGCAAAGAAAACAGAGGGGAGCGGTGGTGTAGAGGTTAAGGTGTCGGCCGCTCATCCCGGAGGTTGCGGGTTTGAGCCCCACCAAGGTCACTACCGTGTCATTTGACACCAGTACTGGTTTTTCCAGGAAGCGGACTCGAGAGTGACTCGATAAGCTTAAACTTGCTTCACAATCGAGCTAAAATAAATTTGTATAAACTAAAGAAAATAGTATTTAAAACAACAATGTTCAAATCTGCTATGCGTTATGCTTTGAAAATGATATAGACATCTTGTTTGTTTCTTATTTTACTTTACCTACAAGTGTTCTATATACAGTGTGCATAATAAAGAATCTGTTTTCTACTGTATTTAGAATGAGGTTGGCAGTCGGCGGGTCACTCTGACAATGCCAGCATGGTTTGTTCAAACCTCAGTATAGGTAATGCCGAAGAGTTTCCGATAGCTACAAGTACTTTTAAGTATTTGCCATTGACGTTTGGACTGTATGAATATGCACTATTACTTTATGTATTTTACTTTGGCTGTCTTGCTAGTGAGTTCATTCGGTTTCAAGAAGTACTTTGAGGCGGATACATTGTCACTCCTTTCTGTCGCTTTTGAGGTTTTTATATGGCATGCGTATTTAATGACACCGGTAAATGTAGTGTCCGGTGGCCAGTGCAATTTAAATACAAAATGAATAAGCAAATTAAAAATCTGTCAGATAGGCACAGAGCCCGGGTCATCCGTCTGTGGTGGACGTATTTCTTTGAGACGAAAATAATGTATATCATGAGCACCTATTCAGATAATCTGCTGGATTGAAAATTTCAATTATATATTATCGTGGCATGTTCACCCTTAAGCGATGGGAAATTATAATCTCATCGCAAGATTGGTTACATTTCTCATGCTCATTGTATCCGAATGAAATTTGACAAATATGTGTTTTGAATAAAAACATGGACACTGTGTATGAATTATCGTGTGACGTACCGATAATGTACGGTACTAGTGTTTGCAGAATGGCGTGATACTGACACATATTCAGGAACAGGTCATTGTGCAATGTTTTCACTCTATAAACAAGAATTCGTGAACAGTAATTACCAATGTTTGACAGAACTGACATGGTCACAGGATCTTGAATACGGTCCATAAGAAATACATGTAGAGCTATTGTTGATTACGTTTTTTTAACAAATCTTTAATAAATCGATACTTACAATCCGATAACAATAAAGTTTTGATACTGCCAGTCAGCCAATAGATGTAGTGCCGTGGTAAAGGTTTACCATCATTTTTTTCTGCACGAACGGTGCAGGTTCGAATCCGTCGCAGGAACTTTTTATTTATTTTTTAAACATACTGCTGTTGAACCCGTTTGTAAGGTTTAATCTTAGACAGAATACCACGTGCATAATTCATGAACAAAATAATCTTCATTACACAAACAAAATAAAAGTAAAATATCAACAAAAAACAAAAGATAATTATAACTGATATTAAAGACATTAGAAATTTAAGTAAAGCTAATTTTACATTAAAAAGAATATTAGTGTAACTATCGGGATTTGAACCATAACATATTCAGCTTCTGTTATTACAGGGCTTTTGCTGTTAACCCACTACGCTATAATTTTGTATTGAACGAATTGAGTAAATTATACCTACTTATTCTTGTTTGAGTGTAAAATTGGGTTGGGTAAAAAGAAATTCCACAAGGTCAGAATTTAAGTTATATATTTCATATGAAATCATTTTGTAAAAGATTCTCCTGATTTCATTTCAAATGCTATCAATATCAAATTTAATTATAAAATAAAAACAATGCCAAAAGCTTATTTTCTATTGTCAGAATAGTTTTATATTTTTAATACTAAAGGCTCTCATTACTGTGTCTTTGAAAGTGAGTAGCCGTATATGTCGGTATGAAATAAACTTGGTATCAAATAGTTCTAGTTGCCTTTGAATGATAAACATAGGAGAACTGCATATGACGAAATTTTGAAATAAATATCTAAACTTTTATTTATTCTGCTTTTATTGGTGTAAATTGCATGAAAAGATCATGGAAATTATCATAAACAGATGATGTTGATTTATAAAATATAAAAGTAGGTTTTGACATTGTGTAATCAGCTTCAGTTACCCGACACTGTATATACATAGAATGAAAAATCACTGCACTTGTTTATGAATATTTCTGTTGGGTAAAGCCTCACAAGTTGAGATGAGAATGGTATCACATAACAAACTATGATTCATTGAAAGAAAACGAGTACAACCTATTCAGCTTCGCACTTTTTCATTTCCTCCCACATTCACACACACACAGCACTGACTCGTCTCTGTGACAATAAGTTGAATAAAACCCTAAGTACCGAAAGATCGGCGTTAAATTGGCTATTATAACACGTAGCAAATTTCATGTTCACCTGTCTATTAAAATGAGCATCAATTTATTCAAATCTCTTCAGCCTCCCCGTTAAAACGATCCATCTCGTGCTGTGACGTACAAACGCCCGCGTTGCCACTAATTTCGTCTGATGCGAGAAGAACGGATGTCGTTTGATACTTTTGAAGTTGTATAAATTTCACAAACTTTCTACAATACAATATTATATTCACAAAAAATGTAAAACAGGATAAACTTTACAAAAAAGGGAAAAGGTACTACATTGTATAATTTCTACGATAATTTAAACAACAACCCATCACATTGTTGACCTTCCTCTTATCACGACCGGAACATTCCATTACTTTCTTCCGACCTTTCACTAGAAAACCATCAACTGATTGCTACATATATATTTTGTGAAAATACTCGTTTATTAGCTAATCAAAATACTCGATAAGTCAGTCATCTCTAGCTTAATTTTAAAGTAAAAAATGCATATATTTATAATTTTATATTAATATGTTGAACTTGTAGAAAACACCTCTTTTTCATTATCAATTGTATACATACATTTATATGTAAGGTTCATAAACCTAAAAAATATATAGATAGATAAACAAATAAAATTTAAATAAATAAATAAAATATATTATATGAAACACAATCACATATTTATCGTTACCTTTGTACACGGACATTAACAAGTAACATTAAAATTTTGTACTTCACGCCAAAATCTTCAATTGAAAAACTTGCACTTTCTTCTAATTGCAAGGTGATACTATTCAAAACAGCAAATAAATATTCAAATAACTCCATCTCTTTGGGATTTAGGAAACGAACTATTTTCCTTAACAGCCTGAAATTAAAGGAAATTTAAATGAAAACTAGCATTTAACGCGTCCATCAAACTTTCTCAAATGATTAATCACCTTTTTTCAAGCTGAATTAAGAAAGTAATGAGAACGGTCATAATTTATAAACCAAATTCTCCAAGGAGTTGTTGAGACGCCTTTCATGTAAATTCTACCAGTCCCAATGAACTCACTTTCAACGATAATTTCTTTCCCGTTCTATAGACAAACAAACCGAAGACATTCGCGGTTTCTTCCTAACTTTGCCTTGTTCTACAGTCCACGGGGGAATGATTGGCTCACGTTTAAACCAATTTCGATTTTTGTTGAGCGATTTACAAATAAAGGGCTACATTTATCCTACGTCATTAGATGCATTGTTTCCGAGTCTGACTTCCATTCTACACGCCATGTTTTCTGGGTCTGTCTGCCATTCTACACGCCGTGTTTTCCGAGCCTGACTGCCATTCTACAGGCCGTGTTTTCCGGGTCTGACTGCCATTCTAAAGGCCGTATTTTCCGGGTCTGACTGCAATTCTACAGACCGTGTTTTCCGGGTCTGACTGCCATGATACAGGCCGTGTTTTTCGGGTCTGACTGCCATTCTAGAAGCCGTGTTTTCCGGGTCTGACTGCCGTTCTACAGGCCGTGTTTTCCGGGTCTGACTGCTATGATACAGACCGTGTTTTCCAGGTCTGACTGCCATTCTACAGGCCGTGTTTTTCGGGTCTGACTTGCCATTCTACAGGTCGTGTTTTACGGGTCTGACTGCCATTTTACAGACCGTGTTTTCCGGGTCTGACTGCCATTCTACAGGCCGTGTTTCCGGGTCTGACTGCCATGCTACAGACCGTGTTTCCGGGTCTGACTGCCGTTCTATAGGCCGTGTTTTCCGGGTCACTGCCATTCTACAGACCGTGTTCCCGGGTTTGACTGCCATTCTACAAGCCGTGTTTTCCGGTTCTGACTGTCATGATGCAGACCGTGTTTCCGGGTCTGACTGCCATGCTACAGACTGTGTTTCCGAGTCTGACTGCCATTCTATAGGCCGTGTTTTCCGGGTCTGGCTGCCATTCTACAGGGCGTGTTTCCGGGTCTGACTGCCATTCTACAGGCCGTTTTTTCGAAACTAACCATTATAGAGGCAATCATTTCGGGAGACTAACATTTCCTAAACATTGATTTCGGGACTAAAGTGTTACATGCATTCAGTTAATTCTAGATTAGGACGGCAAAGTTGTGTGAATTATCATATTTATCAAAATACCACAATTTACCTACAAGATTATAAATGAGCAGATTTCGGGAATGTTCAGGATATACAGTTATAGAGGTGGTATTTTCAGGACTGTAAGATGTGTAAACTATACAGTTATAGAGGCTGTGAGTTCGGAACTGTAAAGTGCAGACTTTACAGTTTTAGAGCAGTGATTTCGAGACTGTATGAGCTCAGACTATAACGGCTATAGAGGCCATGATTTCGGGACCGTAAATATGTAAACTATATACATGCTATTACGGAGGTCAATTTTTCGCGCCATAAAAGCACAAACTGTATGGTTACCTGATTGTGTGAGTTCAGACTATAATTTAAGGTTATAGAGGCCATGCTTTTGGGACTGTTAGAGTGTTGCTATACAGTAAGAGAGACCATGATTTCGGGACTGTTTTAGCGCAGACAATACGATTACAGAGGCCGTGATTTTTGGTGTAAAAGCGCAGACTATATAGTTATAGAGACCGTGATTTCGGGAGGTTCAGACTATACAGTTATAAAAGCCGTGATTTCGGAACAGTTCTAGCGTAGTCTACACGTAATAGAGGCTTGTGATTTCGGACCTGTTGTACCGCAGACTATACGGTTATGGAGGCCGTGATTATGGACAATTATAGCACAGACTATACGGTTATAGAGGAACTGTTATAAGGCATACTATACATGCTTATAGAGTCCGTGATTTCGGGGCTGTTATAACGCAGACTGTATGGTTACAGAGGCCGTGTTTTCGGGACTGTTATAGTGCAAACTATACGGTTATAAAAGCCATGATATCGGTCCTGTTATTCCGCAAACCATACGGCTGTTATAGCGCAAACAATTCGCTTATAAATGGACTGTTACAGAGCAGACTATAGTGTTATTGAGGCCGTGATTTCTGGAATGTCATAGCGCAGACTATACGGTTATAAAGGGACTGTTATAGCGCAGACTATACGGTTATAAAGGCCGTGATTTCGGAACAGATCTAGCATAGACTACACGTCGTAGAGGCTGTGATTTCGGGACTGTTATAGTGGTACTATATGGTTATGGATGCTGTGATTTCAGGACAATTATATCACAGACTTTTCGGTTATAGAGGGTATGTTATAGCGCAGACTATACGGTTATAGAGGCGGTGGTTTCGGGGCTGTTAAAGCACATACTATATGGTTATAGAGGCCATGATTTCGGAACTGTTATAGTGCAAACTGTACAGTTATAGAGGCCATGATTTCGGACCTGCTGTACCGCAAACTATACGGTTATAGATGGACTGTTATAGCGCAGACTATACGGTTATAGAGGCCGTGATTAAGGGGCTGTTATAGTACAGACTAAATGATTATAGAGATCATGATTTCGGGACTGTTACAGTGCAGACTATATGGTTATTGAGGCCATGATTTCGGACCTGTTTTACCACAAACTATATGGTCATGATTTCGGGACTGTTATAGCGCAGACAATACGGTTATAGATGCCGTGAGTTCGTGGCTGTTAAATTGCAGGTTATTCAGTTTTAGAAGCCAAGATGTTAGAAGCCATGATTCCCAAATGGTAGTTTAACTAAAATGCTGCGAGCTACTTTTCTGAACGATCTTTGAAATACAGACTAGCATAAGTATTCTGTAATTATTATTACAGGGACCGCTTACACGTTCCATGTTAAGAATGACCATTAACTAATGTAAGGTAGATAATCCAAAGTAGAATTAGTAAATTTGTGCCAAGAGTATCTGTTCTTTACAGGTGTTACCAAGAAACTTAATGATGAAGTATACTCTACAGACAAACTACCATCTCTTCAAAGGGTCAGGTCAAATATACTTTTCACTGTCATCTCTGCGGAATAGCCTTCAAATAAGCATTATCACAATCATGAGACCCGGCCACCATCTGTTTTACCCATACTCCCATTCTCAGAAATTAACATTATTCCAGACTTCTCGTTTAAGAAGATGCAGGAATCTTGTACAACGAAAACTCATGTTAAATGTACTAGAAAATGTATAAACAGGAATTTATAACGAGCTAGCAAATGACATTTTCATAGTAAAGCCCAGACGTTTCAGTAGAAATTCTGCTAAAGATATCAAATCCTTTACCCCGCTCTTCATCGCGGTAAAAAGGATAATTACCTGTTGAAACAATCGCTTGTTTTGATACATAATTTTCTTCGCCACGTGTTACAGGATCAAAGGAAAATGACAAAACTCTGACATACAATACGACTGAAGCTGTTGAAAAAAATATTGACAGTGTAAATGATCATTATTTTTACATTCATCACTAGAAACACTCTAACAATTTACTTTATTCATTGCAGTAAGAAGAAAGTATGAAAGATATAGTAAAAATGCAAATTATCATGTTTTCGTATTCCTGAATTACATAATGTTTCTAAGACATGAAAAAGTAAAGCGATTTTTTTATTAAACAAGAGCGTCAATATGGCTGTATAATCTTGCTGTGACATATGACTAAATAAAGGGACCCTAACTCGTGACCCAAAATAAAGTTGCAGAAGTGAGAACATATATAAATCCAAGGTCCGTAACCTAATGGTCCGATAGAGCCAATATTTAACTTGTAACCAGAGGCGTGCATTCCAGGCCCTGTGCTTGAGCACAAAACGATTTTTACTTCTACCACCGTACATTATAAGAAACGAAAAAAGCTTTTATCTAGTCACTTTAGATATTTACCGAAAACTTGACACATTTTCGTTAAGAATTTATTGAATGTGATCCAAATTCTGAGCATGAAACTCAACTGAGCACGAATAAAGTTTTATAAGACAGGGCTAGATCTGCTTATGGTTGCTCAAAACTTCAAAGTGTAAACAAGGTCAAGCACCATGGAATCTGTCCTAGCTGCCAGCCGAGGGATGCATCAAACATGCTCACCTAAAGTAACACACGTGTATTCTATGTAACACTGTCTAGTTGTAATGAGCACGTGGTGGCTTGCTATATGATGTGACCGCTAACACAAATTAAAGTGCTTCAGAGACCCACTGGCAAAATGTACTTTGACCGATTATAAATGCTTCATAAATGTGGATATTTGAGTATAATTAATGCACGACGTATGACATGATGCTAATACTTGACGAGCACATTGAGCTTAATGCTGTAGAAATGGTATACTTACCTACATCAGACCCGAACAACTGACCATACTGTGTGCATTTCTTCTTCTACATGTAGTTTTGTTTGCCGAAAATGTGTGTATGGAACGCCGGAGATGCCTTCTGATACTATTTTTCTGTTTGTGCTTTGTTTTGCATTTATTATGGAACAAAATGGCTCAATTTACAGTAACAAAAGGGCCAATATATGGACCTATATCGTTCACCTGCGACTTATGGCAATATGTGACCAAACTTCAACTCTAAACTATATATCATAAACACAAACATTGTGTTTGACATTGACAAGGCAAAACTTTTGACAAATTTACATGATGATTGGGTTGTAAATATCACCTGTATGGCATACACAAGGTTTTTAATCGGGTCACCTAATTTTTCACCTCAGATTACCAATATTCATACTCGACCTAAATTTCATCAAGACAATCATACTGACAAAGTTTCATCAAGATAGAATGAAAAATGCAACCTCTGTAGCATACACAAGGTTTGTCTATGGTTTGACCCCATGACCTATGTTTTGACCCTTGACCCATGCTTGAACTCGACCTAGATTTAATTAAGGCAATTATACTGATCAAGTTTCATGGAGGTCCAATGAAAAATGCACTTCTATTGCATACACAAGGTTTGTCTATCATTTGACCCTGTGACCTAGTTTTTGACCATAGATGACCCATGTTCGAACTCGACCTAAATTTCATCAGGGCAATCATACTGACCAAGTTTCATGAAATGCACCTTCTATTGCATACACAAGGTTTTTCTATGATTTGACCCAGTAACCTAGTTTTTTACCCTGTATGACCCATGTTCGAACTCGACCTAAATTTCATCAAAACAATCATACTGACCAAGTTTCATGAAGGTCAGATGAAAAATGCAACCTCTAAAGCATACATATGGTTTTCTATTATTTGATCCTGTGACCTAGTCTTTGACCTAAGATGACCTATGTTCGAACTCGACCTAGATTTCATCAAGTCAACCATACTGACCAAGTTTCATGAAAGTACAATGAAAAATGCAACCTCTGTAGCATACACAAGGTTTTTCTATTATTTGACCCTAGATGACCCATATTCGAACTCGACCTAGATTTCATCAAGGCAATCATACTGACCAAGATTCATGACAATCCAATGAAAAATATAACCTCTATTGCATACACAAGGTTTTTCTATGATTTGACCCTGTGACCTAGTTTTTGATCCCAAATGACCCATATTCGAAGTCGACCTAAATTTCATCAAGGTTATCATACTGACCAAGTTTAAAGAAGATCCAATAAAAAATGCAACCTCTATCGCATACACAAGGTTAAGTGCGGACAGACAGGCAACAGCAACCGACATAAGGCGATCACAATATCTCACTTATGCACTTCGTGCACAGGTGAGCTATAAAGGTATCGTTAAAAGACCTTTTTGATATTAAGACCTGTTTATGCCGGTCCAAATGGTGGTCTTTTTAGAGGAACTTTACTGTAATAACATTATGCCTTGTGCATTTCTCAAGTCGCTCTGTAGTTAAGACAGATGTAGATGTCCTGAGAATTTATCATTTCGTGTTGTACATTTGTCACTATGTTATGTGCATTTTCTAGGTCGTTTTGTTGTTACGACAGTTTGTCATGTGCATATATAAGTACACAGTATAATAGCAGGCTAAAAGTGTGGTACTCTATCAAACTATGGTTCAAAGTTTTCCCATGATGGACGGCACACCCCAACATTTCTACCATTAGGTGGTATTTTCCATTGTATTTTTCAGACTCTTGGTTACCACTTAGCTGTTATCCAAAGTGAATGTAAAGACCACTGTACACATGCTAACTAAACCTTAAGGGAAATAACTGACCACGCAATGAAAGAATGTGCACTTTGACTGGCGGACGTCAAAACAATATCCCTCCGACTTTGCCCGGGGATAATGAAGCCAGATATAGCTGGCTAGTGTGGTACTCTCTATCAAACCATGGTGTGAAGTTCTAATACAACGTCCAACACAAACATTAAGACCGCATCAGAATCTTTGAGCTCCCTCCTAGAAGTAGCGTCGGACTCCGAGCCTCTACACCAAATAACAGATTTCATCCTTGTTTCTTCCGGCAAGACAAACACGAACCGAAGTTGATAAATGTATGTCCATAACGATCAATCAACATAGTACTCTAGACCCAGACACCAGTTTCTACTCCTGTCCTGTTTCGACATGAAAAACATACACAATCATATCACACGTGAAATAGGTAATCAACTTGCAGGTAGTCACCATCACTCTGTTCCCCCTCACTATGCAGTGCAAAGTCAGACAAGATTCCCTTGATATAAGATATAATTATATCTCAAAATATTAAGTGGAAATGACTTTCGAAGTCTAGATCACTGTGACCTTTGAGACACTGAAGCCAAAAACATTAGACTTTGTTCAGTAGTGCAAAAATAAACCCTGCAAGGCAAATGAGATTATACTGAAAACAACATACTAGGTAAAACTTGGTTGTTATTACGCATCTTGGATGGCCAGATCAAAAACAAATCACCAACTGTTTTTTCATCATGCACAGAACTGGTGTGTCCAAGACCGAGAGGAAATCAACATGCATCTGCACAACCACAATGTCCAGGAAGAAACCATTACAGGGATTTGGGCAGTGGACTGTCAAAATACCATGCCAAAGAATTTGGCAGAATCAGTGAGAAGCAGACAGTATCCCTTCAATGGATGTACACACACTGTGGTGATCAAGACTATAAGAATGAAGACTCCAGAAATATGATTACCATCTGTGAGACAGCACGAGATTGAAACAAGTTGTTCTATCCAGGCTTCCCACGGAACACTTCAGGCACAGTCAATATACAACATGTCAAAATGATCCTGTGGTTTTATAAGCCAAAACAGTAGAGCACTTATTTCAGTCAACGCTCCTTGTATGAACAGTCACAAAAAGGTATATGATAAGAAATTGTAGAAGGGGAAAGAGACATTTAAAACATTGCTGTAAGAGGAGTTATGGTGTAGAACTTGAAACATAAAGAAGATTGAACTATTTGTCGAAATAATAAAAAGGCTGATTCAGCCGGAACATGCTTAAATTATGCACATCTCTTATTGCCAAGTTTGGGAGTAGGTGGCTGGGTGTTGTTTGCTACACATCCTTATAGTACAGGTAACAATTGTGGGACTACAGTCCATGCATGTACAAGCTACAGAGAGGACAGGAAATATTGATATACAACACTATGTGATAGGGTTTGAACCCAAAGTGTAACCTTGAACTAGTGAGAAGGTGTCTGGGTGTTGTGCACTACACACCTTCATCACATGTGTAAAAATTCTGTGACATTACATTGAAATTGGTTTATACACTAAAAAGATACAGAGCACACATAAAATGTTGCCATATAATACTAACTTACAGAGCTCGAGCCTTAAGTATGACCTTGCCTTGTTCAGCAGGTGACTGTGTGTTGTGCATGACACTTCCTTGGGGTATGGGTAACAACTGGTGAAGTTATATCAAAATTGGTCCATGCAAGTAGAAGATATAGACCAGAAGCGGTCCATGCATGTGGAAGATATAGACCAGAAACGGTTCATGCAAGTGGAAGATATAGACCAGAAACGGTCCATGCCTGTGGAAGATATAGACCAGAAACGGTCCATGCATGTGGAAGATATAGACCAGAAACGGTCCATGCCTGTGGAAGATATAGACCAGAGCGGTCCATGCATGTGGAAGATATAGACCAGAAACGGTTCATGCAAGTGGAAGATATAGACCAGAAACGGTCCATGCCTGTGGAAGATATAGACAGAAACGGTCCATGCCTGTGGAAGATATAGACCAGAAGCGGTCCATGCATGTGGAAGATATAGACCAGAAACGGTTCATGCAAGTGGAAGATATAGACCAGAAACGGTCCATGCCTGTGGAAGATATAGACCAGAAATGGTCCATGCAAGTGGAAGATATAGACCAGAAACGGTCCATGCCTGTGGAAGATATAGTCCAGAAACGGTCCATGCCCGTGGAAGATATAGACCAGAAACGGTCAATGCCTGTGGAAGATATAGACCAGCAACGGTCCATGCCTGTGGAAGATATAGACCAGAAACAATCCATGCCTGTGGAAGATATAGACCAGAAACGGTCCAAGCATGTGGAAGATATAGACCAGAAACAAAATTGCAGATACTGATTGACAGACGGAACAGCACAAACCTGTAGTCCTCAAACCAGTCATATGACCGGTAGGGGACTATAATAAGTAAAACAGCTGGACACAAAATAATTTTTCTGAGACCCCTGTTAAGTAACCCCTTTTATTCTCCCCGTCTTTGGTAGAGTATGGGATGCAACCCATCCAATACCAACATTACAAACATATGCATATGTAACATTATAACAATTAACATCAAAATATAAACATACTAATTGCATATAATGTGAGACATGACTATATGGAATTTGTCCTCCTGCAGATGTTACCAAATATGCATGATATATGATAATGATATCAATTGTTCACTTACAGTTAACCAAATGGCTTACATATGTCTTTCACAAAAATAGAAATACATCACTTATTTGTATTTACTGAAGTTTTAATGTTATGCAGATAAAAACAACATAAAACAAGAACTCAACTGCATAAATATATATCAAAATCGTTTGTGCTGAAACAACAAACTACGGTTTTGCAGATATATAAATTCTGTTCATTTTTAATGTAAGAAAGGTTAAATTAGTCATATTTGTATACAAATAAATGTATTCATCAACTTGAAAAAAAACCCATATCTACTTTAGTTTCCAAATACATGTAATACCACTATACCACTCTACTTTTTTCCCAAATATTACAAAGTTTCATTATTAACTGAAAAGTCCAGCTTTCATAATGAAATAATGTCCGTTCCAGCGGTGTTCATTGTATGATAAACAATGATTTGGAGTTCTGATGCGCAGTAATTTTGTCAGTGGCATATTGAATAATTCATATCCTTTTTCACTGGCAGATTGACTTGTACCCATCAATTGCCAGTGGTGCAACAACTGTTTCATACCCTTCATCAGTGATGTGTTGACTGGTTTACAAACTGATAACCAAAGTTACAGTCGCATTATCTCATTCTTGTTGTTTTTCATGGGTGTGCTAACAGGAGTTTATATTGTGAGTTTCAAACTGTTAAAGACCAAGTAAGAACCAAAATACAGTGATAACGAGATCAGATCCCAAATTTCGGTGTACGCCTGGGAGTTGCATTTGGTGTGCCAGGTTCCTTTCTACCAGGGGTCACTATTAGGGTTCTGCAAATGCAAGATAATATCAATTTGTTAAACTAAATATAGATCATTTTCAGCTTCATTAATTGTAATAACGTTTTTATATAGAGGATAATTGTTGGTTTTGGTGTAATATCACGTTATACTTTCACCGAGATGGCATCAAAAGTGATACTTTCATGAGTGGCACAGCCAAGAGTGAAAATAATTACTTTTGGTGTTCATGAGTGACGTTAATGTGTTATTACATCGATACCAACAATTTTTTGTTTATTTTATGTTTAAAACTCTACTATTGTTGAGTTTGTTTCAGTGAAACGTCGAAAACCGCGGGAAACATCATCAGAAAGCATGACTCACATGACGCCACTTTATCATTGTAGTTTGGTTTCCGGCATTTATTATGGTTGTTATACTTTTTGACGTCAATTCGGGCTGAAGATTTTGATATTTTCACTGGTTTGAAATGGTGAAATATCAATTTTATTTCACTGATATATTTCAGTATTTCACTGAAAATCATGAAATAAAGTTTTGTATCTGTTAGTGCTTATCAAATACAAGAGGGCCAAGATGGCCCTATATCGCTCACCTGTATATCAATTGCCAATAATACAAGGGGTCATGATTTTAACATAATTCGTAGAGGTCCACTACACAATGCTTAGTAACATTTGAAATAGCTCTGCCTGTGGGCCTTGTGGCTTTTTGAAGTTTTCCCTATATAAGCCTATGCAAAATCAAGTGACCCCCCCCCCCTCTCTTATACTGGAATGACATTAATGTAAAACACAAAGCAAAGTTTCCATCAAATCCATACACTGGTGGCAATGTTTTTCAATGTATTAATACAATCATAAAACAATCGAATTTACAAACTTAAAAGAAATATATTTGTTTAATCATTTTAAATAGATGAAGAAGTCTCTTGTACATTTTTTCTTAAATCATAATAATTATATGCTTCACAACCTGATATGATATAGAGGACTTTGATACAAAACCAGATATTACAAACAATGGAAATAGAAATGATCTATATTCTAATGTATAGTGATAACCCATTAAGGCATATATTCAGGTTAATCAATCTTGCTATTAATTGAATGTAACCTGATGACAACTATGGTAGTACCTTTTAGATCCAAGTGCCTTTCTGTCAGCATGTTCCTTCCTCATTCTGATGAGGTCCGTCGCCTTTTTCATCTCCTCTTCCATCTGGCCCATCTCCTCCATTGTTTGCTGTTTTCTCTCCTATAATACAAAGGAAGTACCAAATTGATCAGATAAAGAAACAAGCGAGCCATGATAGAGCCATGATAGATCTGGATCTCTCACCAGGGTACAAAGGACAGAATGGTTAAATAGAACAGGCTGGAGCAATTTCATCTATAATGTTGGCAAAATGTTACATAAGCGTGATATACTTCCACTTGTATGATGTTTTGGTGTCAAATGTGGCTTCTAAAGTGTTCACAAGGTTTTTCTAGTTCACCTGGTGTCCTAGTTTTTGACCCCTTGAGACCAAGTTTCAAACTTAACATAGCATTCTTTGCTTCACCCGGATAAAATACGACACACTTAGCTTGCCCTTCTTGCAAAATCAGCAAATCTTCATGTCTGCATTTAAATTTTATCAGGGAAGGCATTACAATGTACAGTCTAACCTGCATTAGCAGTCACCTGTATATAACGTGACCCTGTCTGTAACGGTCTGTCTAAGGTAAATTACTCTAAATGTAACCTGTTTATAGTGTGACCCTGTTTAACGCGGCCAGCGGCCACTTATTTTAGTCCAGAACTGATTATATAACGACCAGTGATGGGTTTTGTACCATAACTTTAAAAAATAAAATACAATTAGCAGGAAGTATTAAACAGCTGATTGAAACAGATTAAATGTGGATTATGATCATTGAAAATGTGTGAATAATACATAAATTTCAATGGATAAGATCAATTATGTGAGTTGTTTGGTTTGCTTGATATTTAAGTGATTATCTTGAGCAAGATTCAGCGACGTCATTTTTATGCATAAGATTTGTTATGAATTTCCGTGATTTTGCGTATGTTGGATCGAAAACTATTCATGTTTATTGAAACATCATTAGGTATCAAAAGTCTGTATGCCAGTTTTTTCCCCAGTATGTCTTCACCTTAACGTAAAGTTACTCTCAATGAGGCTGAATCTGCTGCATATACTCTTAAAACATTTTCTTTGCAAACTCTATGATTATGTAATATCAATAGATCAAATCACTGACAGTTTATGTATTGCAGCTTCAACAAATCAGAAGAAAATAATTTACTTCATTACGAAAGTTAACTAATGATGTACATGTATATTGTTTTACATAAAAAGCATTAATAAGTGTATCATATAAATTGATATGCCATATGTGTAATGTAATTACCATAACTAGATATTGTCTTTTTTATCAAATTTTTATTATATCTTTGTCAACCTGGATATAGTGGTCACCTGTCTAAAGTGGTCACTTTCGCCCAGTCCCCTTGCTGACCGCCATAGGCAGGTAAGACTGTACTTTCTATTTCTATACATAACCTAGATTGGCATTGTTTTCAAGGAAAATACAAGACTCTTGCAATACATGATAGGATTTGCTTATTTTCTGATTCTAAAGATAATAATTTAGCATTTGAGAAGAGCTCCGTAAGCAATTTTGGTAGAGGACAATCCAAACAACACTACTGTAAAGTTTGGTTGAAATTTGCCTAGAGGTGAAGGAGGAAATGCAGTTTAAAGCCTTTTCTATTTCTAGCTCTTGCAGCTAGCTTTGTGCACTGGTGTGAAATAATAAATTCTGGTAAAGGACCATCCAATGAAAAATCCTGAGAAGTTTGACTGAAACTGGAACATTGATTAAGGAGATGTTGTTTATAAGTCACTCTTTTTAAAGCTCTGGAAGACATTTTGTGCAACAGAGTGGAATCGTTTGTCTTTTTTTAGCCCTGGTAGCCATTTTGTGCAGCAGAACACAACTGTTTCAGCACATTTGGTAGACGACTACCAAGGATCATTCCTGTGAAGTTTGACTGGAATAAGTTGAGAGGAGATGGTGTTTGAAGCAACTGTTGACAAAAGACATAGAACTGTCACAAGTGAACAAATAAAAGAAACAAAAACAAGAGGGACATGATGGCCCTATATCGCTCACCTGACTACCATTTGCTAAAATAAAAGGGGTCATGATTTTAACATAATTTGTAGAGGTCCACTACACAATGCTAAGTAACATTTCCAATATCTATCTGCCTGTTGGCCTTGTGGTTTTTTTAAGTTTTCCCTAAATAAGCCTATGTGAAATCAAGTGCTTCCCCCCCCTCCCTGGAAGGTTTAATTTTGACCAGGGGGTCATGATTTGAACAATCTTGGTAAAGGTCCACTAGACAATTCTACATGCTAAATATCTAAGCTCTTAACCTTGTGGTGTCAGAAAAGAAGATTTTTAAAGTTTTTCCTATATACCGGTAAGCCTATGTAAAACCAAGTGACCCTCCGGGCGGGGTCAATTTTGACCCAGGGTTCATAATTTGAACAATCTTTGTAAAGGTGCACTAGACAATGCCACATGCTAAATATCTAAGCTCTAGGCCTTGTGGTTTCAGAGACAAAGATTTTAAAGTTTTGCCTATATAAGCCTATGTAAAACCAAGTGGGGTCAATTTTGACCCAGGGCTCATAATTTGAACAATCTTGGTAGAGGACCACTAGACAAAGCCACATGCTAAATATCTAAGCTCTAGGCCTTGTGGTTTCAGAGAAGAAGATTTTTAAAGTTTTTTCTATTTGTTGCTATAGCAACCAGAGTTCTGCATGGAATGGAATTCTTTGAACAACTTTGATAGAGCTTCATGCAAGGAACATCCCTGCAAAGTTTCATCAACATTGGCCCAGTGGTTTCAGAGGAGATGTCGTTTGAAGGAAATGGTGGACGGATGGATGGACGGACGGACAGACGGATGGACCCCGGACGTAAAGTGATCCTAATAGCTCACTCTGGCACTTTGTGCCAGGTGAGCTAAAAACAACCTTTGACTAGATCATCAATTTTCCTGTTCTGCTGAGCTGAAACACACATGCATTTTACATCTTTTTGTCTAAGATACTGACCTGTCTTGATTTTGAAGAATCTTTGACACTATAGAACATTGGTCCTAGAGCTGCTAACCAATGTCCGTCAACTGCTGTAACACACTGCATGTACTCCTTGGATGTCATCACTAACTCATGGTATACAATATAGTCTGGTGTGTAACCCATACCAAATAAAGCACTAGTAGGATGAAGATGACATGGCATTCCTGTCCGCATATTGACGTATTCACCTAAACCCTGAAAATATTAGGATATATAACATTATTCACTAGATCCACTGGCATATTCTACATTTTCTTCCATCCAAGGTTTTTCAATGATCTGACTGGGTGATGTAGTTTTTGAACTCTGATAACCCATATTTAATCTCAACCTAAATTTCATGAAGATAATCATACTGACCAAATTTCATGAAGATCCAATGAAAAAAGCGACCTCTTATGCATACACAATAATTTTCTATGATTTGACCTGATGATCTAGTTTTTAACCCGAGATGACCATATTTGAACTTGCTCTAGATTTCATCAAGGCAGTCATTCTGACCAAGTTTAATAAAGTCGCATACACAAGGTTAAGAGTGCACAGACAGACGACAGACAGACAGACATTCGATGGACACCAGGCTATCACAATACCTCACTTGAGCTAAAAAATAACAGAATTTACTTTACTACATTAATAACAATCATATCTATACTAATTTCTTTATTCTTGATTGTGAAACAAGTTCTTACAACTTAGATTAATTGCTCTCAAGACTCATTCCAGATGGAATCAACCTCGTAGAGAGAGTTGCAATGTAGAATTATTTGTGTCTTGCCTAAGGACACTACCGACGTGGCCATGGTAGGGATCAAACCCAGGGCCCTTTGATCCTGCAGCAAATACACTACCACTGTGCCATGGCAGCTGCACTGAACAAGCATAAGTAAGTTAGCATCAAATTATGTTTTCATTTTTTTACAAAAATCAAAAGGTGTCATGTACTTGTCATGACAAACCAACCTACCATTTTTGAGGAAACTAGGCCAATTATTCTCTATTTATTGATTGAACAAGGTTTGGTCTACTGACTGACCAACATGTGCAAACCAACACATCCCTCTATGTTCAATGGGAGGCATAATAAAACTGGCTAAAATGATAACACATACATTTCATATAGCTGTATTCCATCTACATATTTATTTTTGCCTGGATCATATCAGGTCTTCTGCTGGCTTGACAGATTTTCAGTAGCAAAAGATTATTTGTTCAAAATACAATCATGTAAGGGATTTTGTCTGCATGTGTGGTCAGTCTACCAAATTTAAAGAATAGTCCCTAGGTTAAGTATTTCTCATAACCTCTGTCAAAAGTTTCATCTATATCCAAGTGTTACGACCTTTATGCTATTTTTAAGTTCTGTAATGCACTAAAACCTGTTTAACCAGGCACATGGTCTTGATGAAAACCTGCCTCATCTGGAACAGTGCCTTGGTCCCAAATATATAATCTGTTTAAAAGAAAACATGGTTTAACCTTCTTAAACCATTATAATGAAGTGGTTCCAAAGGGTCCCAGATAAAACAGGTTTGATTGTAAGCACTTCCCCCCTGCCCCGCATTGCCTCTCTAAATGTAGTAACTTTTCTACTATGAACTAGTTTTAAATGTTAGATGTGTTCATGTTTTAAGTTTCTTGCATTTTACCTTGATTCTTGCAGACTGCTGGAAGTATGCAGAACAGATACACTTGCGCACAATATCCCAGTCATTTCCACATGATATCAATTCCATTTTTTGTTGGTCCATTATTTCTTTCAACTGCTGTCTTACTTCTCTGACCTACAAAACAAAATATAAGAATCTTTCTTCCCCTGTGTTAATGGAGACTATATAAATAATAATAATTATGTCTTAACCTTGATTAAAATTTTCAGTGTTGTGATGCTTGTCCTTTTTGTACACCCGTAGTCAATTGACTGAACTAAAAATATCTATGTAAATATAAACTATTTTCTGATAAAACATATGTTCTTGCCAGTATTGTAATCATTTAGATAGCCTCTAATATGTCTAACAATGCATGGTCTAGTGTCTATACTGCTAACACGGTCTAGTGTCTATACTGCTCACATGGTCTAGTGTCTATACTGCTACATGGTCTAGTGTCTATACTGCTCACACGGTCTAGTGTCTATACTGCTAACACGGTCTAGTGTCTATACTGCTACACGGTCTAGTGTCTATACTGCTAACACGGTCTAGTGTCTATACTGCTACACGGTCTAGTGTCTATACTGCTAACACGGTCTAGTGTCTATACTGCTAACACGGTCTAGTGTCTATACTGCTAACACGGTCTAGTGTCTATACTGCTAACACGGTCTAGTGTCTATACTGCTAACACGGTCTAGTGTCTATACTGCTCACACGGTCTAGTGTCTATACTGCTCACACGGTCTAGTGTCTATACTGCTAACACGGTCTAGTGTCTATACTGCTCACACGGTCTAGTGTCTATACTGCTCACACGGTCTAGTGTCTATACTGCTCACACGGTCTAGTGTCTATACTGCTCACACGGTCTAGTGTCTATACTGCTCACACGGTCTAGTGTCTATACTGCTAACAACTGTCAGACTGTTTTGGTGCAGCAGACAACAAGAGTTTTAAACTCAAACAATTTTCACTATACTAATGCTGTCTGTATGTCTGGTTGTTGGAAAGTGTTATACTGACATACTAACCTGTATCTCCTTGGTATATTAACATACTAACCTTTCTCATAGCCTTGATATGAATAAAATGAGTGTTTGCCCAAGAACTTGAGTACCTGAAAATAAATGTAACAAGGTTAATTTTTGTCACAAACAGGGACTGTCTTACCCCTTTATTACTACTATGACAGCCCTGCTACTATTTAACCTGATTTTTCATCAAAAGTTTCAATTTCAACCTTGAGATCATCACAAAAACCTTAACACTGACCAGTATTGCTTGAGAGTTTTAGCTGAGCCAAACAGGCAGATCTGATTGTAAGCTTTTTTCCATCTGTGAATGTTCAATAATTGTTTTATACAACTTCCTTAACTATTGGGCCATTTTAATTCAAGCTTTACGGGAATATTCCTTGAATGGTCATCTTTCATAATTGTTCAAATAATTAAATTCAATGGAAAACCTTCTCTGTAATGGAAACAAAAATATTTTTTAAATTTTAAATGGTCAACATTTCACATGGACAGACCAGAAACTTCAAACCTAAATTGATACTTTGAATGCAACGGCCTTAAAATCAAACAAGAAAATGCAGCAATGCTGCCAAAGCATGTTTCAACAGTGCCTGTAGAAATTGTATAATTAACAAGAGCTGTCCATAAGACAGCCAGCTCGACTATTGTGGGTGTTTGCTAATAAAACAAAACTTTTATCAGTATAATAGGAAAACAAAATTCTGCTAACTATTTAGTATAAACTAGGAAAGTTGAATCATAAAGAAGTCAAAATCTATCACTACATATTTATTTTTGGTAAATTAATTGTTTGATACCAAATGTACCCCTGAACACTATTGCTAAGTTTGATATAACTACCATACTGAGATATGTGCATGATAGTACCATGCATGCAAAACTTTAACCAAATTTTCAAAGCCAAACAAGGGCCATAATTTGTACTAAATTCAAACATGAGTTATCTGACTTGACTGTGTGACACCCCTTAAGACATTAGCAAAGTTCAAGTCAATATCATAAGTGGTTACTGAGATATGTTCATGATAGTACCTAGCAGGCAAAACTTAAACCAACTTTTCAAAGTCAAACAAGGGCCATAATTTGTACTCAATTTATACAAGAGTTATCTGTCTTGACTGTGTGACACCGCTAAGACATTATCAAAGTTTCAAGTCAATATCATAAGTGGTTACTGAGATATGTGCATGATAGTACCTAGCAGGCAAAACTTTAACCAAATTTTCAAAGTCAAACAAGGGCCATAATTTGTATCAAATTTATGCAAGAGTTATCTGACTTGACTGTGTGACACCCCTTAAGACATAAACAAAGTTCAAGTCAATATCATTAGTGGTTACTGAGATATGTACATGATAGTACCTAGCAGGCAAAACTTTAACCAAATTTTCAAAGTCAAACAAGGGCCATAATTTGTACTAAATTCAAACACGAGTTATCTGACTTGACTGTGTGACACCCCTTAAGACATTAGCAAAGTTCAAGTCAATATCATAAGTGGTTACTGAGATATGTGCATGATAGTACCTAGCAGGCAAAACTTTAACCAAATTTTCAAAGTCAAACAAGGGCCATAATTTGTACTAAATTTATACAAGAGTTATCTGACTTGACTGTGTGACACCCCTAGAGACATTAACGAAGTTTCAAGTCAATATCATACGTGGTTACTGAGATATGTGCATGATAGTACCTAGCAGGCAAAACTTTAACCAAATTTAGTACCTAGCAGGCAAAACTTTAACCAAATTTTCAAAGTCAAACAAGGGCCATAATTTGTACTAAATTTATACAAGAGTTATCTGACTTGACTGTGTGACACCCCTAGAGACATTAACGAAGTTTCAAGTCAATATCATACGTGGTTACTGAGATATGTGCATGATAGTACCTAGCAGGCAAAACTTTAACCAAATTTTCAAAGTCAAACAAGGGCCATAATTTGTACTAAATTTATACAAGAGTTATCTGACTTGATTGTATGACACCCCTAAAGACATGAACAAAGTTTCAAGTCAATATCATAAGTGGTTACTGAGATATGTGCATGATAGTACTTAGCAGGCAAAACTTTAACCAAAGAAGCAACGCCGACGCACAAGTGACTGTAATAGCTCTCCATATTCTCCGAATAGTCGAGCTAAAAATAAAAAATTAAAAAAAACAACAAACTCGGCGGGGTCAATCTTGAACCAGGGTCATAATTTGAACAATCTTAGTAGAGGTCCACTAGGTAATGCCACATACTAAATATCTAAGCTCTAGGCCTTGTGGTTTCAGAGAAGAAGATTTTTGAAGATTTTCCTATATAAGCCTGTGTAAAAACAAGAGGGCCATGGTGGCCCTATATCACTCACCTGACCACCTTAGCTATAACACAAGGCGTCATGATTTTGAAATAATTTGTAGAGGTCTCAAACACAATGCTAAGTAATATTCCAAATATCTATTCTCTGCCTGTTGGCCTTGTGGTTATTCAAAGTTTTCCCTATATAAGCCTATATGAAATCAAGTGAGCTCCCCAATACCTGGGGAGGGTTAATTTTGACCAGGGGGTCATGATTTGATCAATCTTAGTAGAGGTCAACTAGGCATTTCTACATGCCACATATCTAATCTCTAGGCCTTGTAGTTTCAGTGAAGAAGATTTTTGAAGTTTTTCCTATATAAGCCTATGTAAAACCAAGTGATCCCTTGGGCAGGGTCAATTTTGACCCGGGGGTCATAATTTGAACAATCTTGGTAGAGGTCAACGAGACAATGCCACAAGCTAAATATCTAAGCTCTACGCCTTGTGGTTTCAGAGGAGAAGATTTTTAAAGTTTTTCCTATTTGTTGCCATAGCAACCAAAGTTCTGCGTGGAATTGAATTCTTTGAACTACTTTGATAAAGCTTCATCTGGAATAAGTCTGGAGAGCGATTAATCTAAGTTGTAAGAACTTGTTTCGCAATCGAGAATAAATAAATTAGTTTCATGCAAGGAACATCCCTACATTGGCCCAGTGGTTTCAGAGGAGATGTCGTTTGAAGAAAATGGTGGATGGACTGATATATGATGGACCCAGGACGGTGAGTAATCCTAATAGCTCACTCTGAGCTAACAAGTGACCACCCCTCCCCAGTTGGGGTGAATTTTAACCCGGGGGTCATAATTTGAATTAACTTGTTAGATGTCCACTAGGTTATGCCACATGCAAAATATCTAAGCTATAGGCCTTCTTGTCCGTGAGAAGAAGATTTTAACCTGAATATCGTTTGTTTTTTATGATTATGCATCATTTTGATAAGTTTGCATTTAGAATTCTACTTTAAAGTAGAAAACGGTATGCAAGAATAAAATTCTATCATGTTAAAATGGAAACGTCCATTTTTCCCATCAAAACTGTTTCCTCTGTGACGGGTATTTTGATCTGAACCTTGTGCTCATCACAAAAGCTATTAGTCTTAAATGTTTATTATTGGAAGATATTCAAACTAAATATCTAGGGCAAGGGAAGTGATTCTATGAAAAGAATGATCTTGTAAAGAGTATACTGAGAATTATCTATGTTTTGTCTTACAAATGAATACCACTATACTTTAACAAGAACTGTCTGATGAGACATCTGCTATGATAGTGAAAGGCAAGTCATTCTGTAAGGACTTGATCTTGTGAAAAGAATATGTTGGAATTTCTAAATGCAACAAGGACCATAATTTGAAATGAATTCAGTCAAGAGTTATCTAGCTTGTCAAATATTCTTAGTAGTCAACAGACATCAAGTGATCACTAGTTCAAACTAGGAACTATAACAAGCATACCTAAGGAGAACAAACCTAAACAATTTTTAAACAAGAGGGCCATCATGGTCCTATATAGCTCACATGACTACCATTGGCTATAATACAAAGGCCCATGATTCTAACATAATTCGTAGAGGTCCACTACACAATGCTGAGTAACATTCCAAATAACTATTCTCTGCCTGTCGGCCTTCTTGTTTTTTAAAATTTTTCCTATATAAGCCTATGTATAATCAAGTCACCTTCCTCCAACCCTGCCCCCCCCTCCCGGGAAGGGTTAATTTTGACCTGGGGGTCATGATTTGAACAATCTTGGTAGAAGTCCAATAGACATTTTTACATGCCATATATCTAATCTCTAGGCCTTGTGGTTTAAGAGAAGAATTTTTTAAAAGTTTTTCCTATATAAGCCTATGCAAAACTAAGTGACTCCCTGGGCGGGGTCAATTTGGCCTGGGGGGGTCATGATTTGAACAATCTTGCTAGAGGTCCACTAGCCAATGCTACATGCCAAATATCTAAGCTCTAGGCCTTGTGGTCATAATTTGAACAATCTTGGTAGAGGTCCACTAGACGATGCTTCATACCAAATATCTAAGCTCTAGGCTTTGTGGTTTCAGAGAAGAAGATTTTTAAAGTTTTTCCTATATAAAGCCTATGCAAAACTAAGTGACCTTCTGTGCGGGGTCAATTTTGACCCCGGGGTCATGATTTGAACAATCTTGGTAGAGGTCCACTTGACAATGCTATATGCTAAATATCTAAGCTCTAGGCCTTGTGGTTTAAGAGAAGATTTTTAAAGTTTTTCCTATATAAAGCCTATGCAAAACTAAGTAACCACCCGCGCTGGGTCAATTTTGACCCGGGGGTCATAATTTAAACAATTTTGGTAGAGGTCCACTAGACATGCTACATGCCAAATATCTAAGCTCTAGGCCTTGTGGTTTCGGAGAAGAAGATTTTTTAAGTTTTTCCTATTTGTTGCCATAGCAACCAGAGTTCTGAATGGAATGGAATTCTTTGAACAACTTTGATAAAGCTTCATGCAAGGAACATCCCTGCAAAGTTTCATCAACATTGGCCCAGTGGTTTCAGAGGAGATGTCGTTTGAAGGAAATGGTGGACAGACGGAGGAATGCAATCCTAATAGCTCACTCTGGCACTTTGTGCCAGGTGAGCTAAAAACTGGAGACCAATAACACTGTTAAATGTTTTATATAAACTGGCATCAGGTAGCATAGCAAAGAGGTTGAAAAAAGTATTAAATTCACTTGTTTCAAAAGACCAAACCGGATTTGTTAAAGGTCGATTTATCGGTGAAGACACAAGACTACTATATGACATTATGCATTACACTGAGGCAAATAATATTCCTGGACTAGTAATGCTGATAGATTTTGAAAAGGCTTTTGCTTCAATATCCTTTAATTTTATTGAAAAAACATTAAATTTCTTTAATTTTGGTAACATGTTTAAGAAATGGATTCACCTGTTCTTACATAATACAGAAGTTTGTGTACAACTGAATGGATTTTTATCAAATTTTTTCAAAGTTGAAAGAGGCTGCAGACAAGGAGATCCAATTTCACCTTACATTTTTATATTATGTGCAGAAATTCTAGCAATCAAAATACGACAAAATAAAGATATTACAGGAATAAAGATTAAAGATGAAGAATATAAAATATCTCAGTTTGCAGATGACACTTCTTTACTACTTAATGGAACTGATAAGTCAGTGAACTCTGTCTTAGATGTGCTACATAGATTTTCATTGATATCTGGCCTAAATATAAACTTTGAAAAGACTAAACTGATATGGATAGACTCTCTCAAATATAGTACAAGGTCGATTAAAAAAAGATGGAAACTTTCATGGGGTGATACTCAATTCAAATTACTAGGCATACTTTTTGATGTTGATTTAAAAAAGATGCATGACTTAAATTTTAAGGATAAACTACTAAATATGAGGAACAGTATCAAATACTGGAAAAGACGCAAGTTAACACCAATAGGTAGAATAGCTGTTGTTAAAACAATGTTACTTCCCTTGTTGACTCATTTATTTGTAAGTCTCCCAACTCCCAATGAGAAGTTCATCAAGAATCTTACTGATATGCTAAATGAATTTGTATGGTGTGGCAAAAATAGAATAAAGAATACAGTACTGATCAAAGATCACACTGAAGGTGGGTTAAAAATGATTGATATTCCAAGTTACATGAAAAGCCTTAAAATTAAGTGGTTAAGACACTATGTAAGAAATAGTACATGTAGCAGTAAATGCTACAATTAGATAAATTCTATGTTTAATATGGATAAACTATAACTGTGGTAAAATATATTGTAAAACCATTATAGACAATATTAAGAATGATTTTTGGATAGATGTACTAAAGGCTTACATGTGCTTCTTTTTATAAATCTTGAGGCTTTGACAAACAATATCCAATCTGATGCTGTATTATACTTTAAAGTTTTAAGTTAAAAAGTTACGAGTACCCATTTCTTTTCCACTGTAAGTAAACATTGAGGTAGGTGAGGTGATCACTTTCTGGAACCTGAAATTTCTCCCGAGCTCCATCAGACTCTTCTTCTCTCCCTTTTGGTCGATAAAATATTGCTGGCACAGACAACATTGACACAATGATCTGAAATAGAGGACAAAAGAATTCATACTTTCCACACAAACAACTCAGGCTCTTCTACACATTCAGAATAAGCCAAGCCTATATCGCTTGCCTGAGTCAACAGAGAAAATCTGCAACACAGATGCAGGATGCAAATATATAAAAGTCTGAAAGTGATAAAAATTCTGCCAGTTTCACAAGAAAATATTTGAATTGACCATGTTACCTACACAATTGTTTGACCCCATATGACCCAGTTTTCAGTTTGAACAAGTGTTTATTTAGACAATTGAGCCATTATGGTGCTCTATTGCTCACTAGAGTACCATTGCTTTAAATGACAGAATCCAGTTTTATGAAAACAGCAATAAATACTGTTGACAAAGTTTTGCTATAATCCTACGTTCTAACCCAAAATGGCCCTCTCTATTTATAGATCAAGTTCTAACCCAAAATGGCCCTCTCTATTTATAGATCAAGACACACACAATACACATTAAATACTATCTTTGTACCAGCCTCAAAAGTCCATAAATGTTTTGTTATATGTAAAATGCTTCTTTTATTCTTGCAAAACACATTTTTTGGTATTTCATTGATACAATACTCAAAATGGTTCAAGACAAAACCTGTGACCTATCATTCATGACATTGCCAGTATTTTGAGTCTTTCACCATTATAACAGGTAAAAGTCTTAAATATCAATGTAAAAAGGCAAGTCACATCTAAACCACTATACTAGGATAAAGTATTTTTCAAATTTGAACACTGCATGAGGTAAAAACAGAATACATACAAGAATTTCAGCACTACATTCCATTTCAAGTGATTTGATCAACATCTTGGAAAGGGCTGGATCTAATGGAAACTCTACCATATTTCTCCCCATTGGTGTCAAAATTCCTGTATTATCAAGGGCACCTAAAATCCACAGTTGGTACATCGAGTTCAAAATGTTGTCCTGCAAAGAAATAAACAGTGTTCACCATTTGACTACCACAAATAAATTGATCAGATAATGACAAAAAGTTTATTGGCATATCATATACGAAAATGTTTCTTGTTAAATCAACAGACTGTTAACTGGATTATCTTTGAATCTGAATGTAATTCATTTATTATAAAGATTGCCAAAGAAATATTGGTGCTAGAATGTAAACAACAGATCAAACTGGGCATGTTTGGTTTAATCAAAGACCCATAACTCTGCAACTACCTGTAAGATCTGACCTATAATCCAATCTATAATTTATAAATGAAGGTACTAGATTACAGACAAGGCTAAATAAGGCAGTTTTCAATAGATCTTGGTCCAGCATTGATTTAGTCAATTTATCAAATTTGATCTTGATCTTGATCTTGATGTCATATGAATTGTCACAAAAGATAAAGATTACGTCAGAAATATGGATGCTAGAGTGTCATCTACCAGCTGTAATAGCTTAACATAGACACTACATATTCAGGTGTACTAAAAGTCGGTCATTTAATAATTATTGGCTTTCCATGCAAGAAATGTTACTATTTCAAGGCAAGAAGACAGGGCTTATATTTGTATGCAATACCTGTAAATTGTGATACAGAAGTACCTGAAACAAGTAATGTACATACCTGAGGGGGTGGATCCATAAAGTGGAACTGCAACAAGTCATGTACATACCTGAGGGGGTGGATCCATAAAGTGGAACTGCAACAAGTAATGTACATACCTGAGGGGGTGGATCCATAAAGTGGAACTGCAACAGTAATGTACATACCTGAGGGGTGGATCCATAAAGTGGAACTGAAACAAGTAATGTACATACCTGAGGGGGTGGATCCTAAAGTGGAACTGCAACAAGTAATGTACATACCTGAGGGGTGGATCCATAAAGTGGAACTGCAACAAGTAATGTACATACCTGAGGGGTGGATCCATAAAGTGGAACTGCAACAAGTAATGTACTACCTGGAGGGGTGGATCCATAAAGTGGAACTGAAACAAGTAATGTACATACCTGAGGGGTGGATCCATAAAGTGGAACTGAAACAGTAATGTACATACCTGAGGGGGTGGATCCATAAAGTGGAACTGCAACAAGTAATGTACATACCTGAGGGGGTGGATCCATAAAGTGGAACTGCAACAAGTAATGTACATACCTGAGGGGGTGGATCCATAAAGTGGAACTGCAACAAGTAATGTACATACCTGAGGGGGTGGATCCATAAAGTGGAACTGCAACAAGTCTTGAACCCCGAGAGATTTCAAAAGAAGCACGACATTAGCGAGATTGGTGCGTTGTATCTCAGGCACGGTTGTTGTCAGCAGTTCATCTTTGTATTGCCGAGCTGTGTATAACCTGTAAGCTTGACTGAAACATAAATGTATTTTGTTTAAAATGTGTCTGCAAACGAGCAATAGGAATGTCTAGGGTGGGGTATTGTAGCAAGAGTAGCAAAGTTCAAGTATGATTCTTGGGTAGCCCTGCTTAAATCCATTTTATATTGTACAAGTTCAAAGAATGCACAGAGTCAACTTGAGCTATCACTGAACGTGATTTAAAGAACCCCCAAAACGAGCCTTGTCAAACAAAATGGCTTCTCTCATTACTCTAATCTCAAAACTTACACAATACTTTCATTATCTCAAATTTCAAGGGGCTTTTCACTTCTAGATAAATGAAATCAATTTGTTGTCAAATCCGGGATATTAACTCTGGACAAAATGGTTTGACCAGGCCCTTATTCATAATAGACAATGTGACCCTATACCCTTTGTTCAACTGTGGTAAAGATTACTTCTACATGTAACTGTACATGCTAGAGTGTGAACAACTTAATGTAACAGATGATAAACTACAGGTGTTAACTAAGGATTTATTGATCCTAATGCTACATTGAAATTTAGGACAAGTGGAGACTTTAAATATGGATGTCGAGAAATATGAAGCTATCACATAGTTGCTAAACAAGGGTCACTGGTCCCCTTACCTAAGGGAAAGTTATTAGTTGCTAAGGAAGTCATTGGTTTACTAGGGAAAGTCATTAGTTGCTAAGGAAGTCACTGGTTTACTAGGGAAAGTCACTAGTTGCTAAGGAAGTCACTGGTTTACTAGGGAAAGTCACTAGTTGCTAAGGAAGTCCCTGGTTTACTAGGAAAAGTCAATAGTTGCTAACAAAGTCACTGGTTTACTAGGGAAAGTCAATAGTTGCTAACAAAGTCACTGGTTTACTAGGGAAAGTCACTAGTTGCTAAGGAAGTCACTGGTTTACTAGGGAAAGTCACTAGTTGCTAAGGAAGTCACTGGTTTACTAGGGAAAGTCACTAGTTGCTAACAAAGTCACTGGTTTACTAGGGAAAGTCAATAGTTGCTAACGAAGTCACTGGTTTACTAGGGAAAGTCAATAGTTGCTAAGGAAGTCACTGGTTCCAAGGGGAAATCACAAGTGCTAGGGAAAGTCACTGGTTGCTTGGGAAGTCGGGGGTTTGTTCTAGGAACTCATTGGAAGCTATGTTTCTCCTATAACTCTATATAAAGACAACCCTCCACACCCCGTTCTAAGAAGCTGAAGACATGGTCACTTTTGACCCTGGGGGCATGATTTGAACAAACTTGGTAGAGGACCATTACACATTGTTACATATCAAAATCTACGCTGTATGCCTTGCGATTGTGGAGAAGATTTTAAAAGTTTTTCCTAGACCAAGTGAACCCCCTAAGGGTTAATTTTAACCCCTGAGGCATGATTTGAACAAACTCTAAAGAGGTCAACTAGACACTGTTACACACTTAATATCTAGGCTCTAGATCTTGTTTTTTTGGAGAAGAAGATTTTTAAAAGTTTTCCTATAATTGTCTATGTAAAACAAATGACCGCAATGGGGCCAATATTGACCCCCAGGGGCATGATTTGAACAAACTTGGTAGAGGTCTATTTGACAATGCTATTTACTAAATATCTTAGCTCTAGGCCTTGTGATTTTGGAGATGATTTTCAAAAGTTTTTCCCCCGGGGGGATCAATTTTGATCCGGGAGTCATGATTTGAACAATTTTTTAACAATGCCATATGCCAAATATCTAAGCTTTAGGCCTTGCAGTTTCAGAGAAGAAGATTTTTAAAGTTTTTCCTACTTGTTGCCATAGCAACCAGAGTTCTGCATGAAATGGAATTCTTTGAACAGTTTTGGTAGAGCTTCATGCGAAGAACATCCCAGCCAAGTTTCATCAGCATTGGCCTAGTGGTTTCAGAGGAGATGTCTTTTGAAGCAAAATGTTAAATGTTGATGGATGACGAACAATCATCCATCCTAAAAGCACACCCTGGCACAAAGTGTCAAATGAGCTAATGAAAATATAAAACAATGTCTTACCCTGGCCCAGTTCTTCCAGCTCTGCCCGACCTCTGGTTGGCATTTGCCTGGAACAAAAATAACATTTTTGTATTTTCATGCATATACGGGAAATAAACCATTATGAATTAAAACACGGTACGACATATCTAGTATCAGGCGTCACATGAATAGGGGCCATACAATATTTGTTACATCAATCAATTAAAACTGACTGATAAAATCCTAAAATTTTCATTTTTGTTGTCCCCTTTAATCAAAATCAATGTAACAAATGGAGAGCCACTATTTTTTCTGCATAGAAACATCTGTCTTGTTAGAAAATTCTAGAATTTCACCTGATGAAGGGAGGTACAGTAGAACCTCAAAATTCCGGACGGCCTTTGGTGGGGAAAAATCGGCCGGTTTTCCGAGGTGGCCGGATTTTCGGGGGATGAGATTTTGTAAGTTACGTACCTCTGGTCATTCCTCTGTTTCATAAATCACGACAGTCTTCATTGCAAACATGAATAACTTTACTTTCGACTTTATTAAGATACATCTTAAAACATTTAAATGCATGTCAATGCCCATAAAACATTAAAATAATATTCACAAAATTAAAAGACAGAATACATGTACATTGTAATTAAAGGTATATTAACATTAGTGTCAATGGAGAAAAAAAGGGCGGAGAAGAAGCGGCCGGACTTTTGAGGTATCCGGTTTTTTAGGGGTTCGGAATTCAGGGAGTCTACTGTAATTCAAAATGGGGCAAAGTAGAGATAAGTTTATTAGACAACCCTTTTTTAGTTTTGGAGTTATATACCAGCCACATATATTTTCATGATTTAAAAGGAGAATTAGACATCATATTGATGCTTCCTGCCAAGTTTAATCAACCAAATTCTATCAAAGGTTCTGGAAATGAAACGAGGATTTCTTTCAGCATACCTAATTGTCCTTTGACATAACAACCCAACATTATACTACATTGTATGTAGAACTAAACATCACACTGATACTTCCTGCAAAATTTTATTAAAATCCAGCATCTGGCTTAGCACAAAAACATGCAAGGTTAAATTGAAAGATGGACAAGTGGCATTTGGAAAAGAAGTCTCTGTCCTTCAAACATTGGTAGCCTTGACTCAACCCTCTAAAATATAATTATAGGTACCAACAACATATAGCTGTGAAGAAAATATGCAATATTTTGTCGATGTTAGTTGCAGAAAGGAGAGTAAGACTGTTAAAGATTGCTATATTACAATTTAATCCCTTTTTACCTGACTAATAGGAAAGACTTGCAGGGCATCCATACCAACTTTGGGATTGAATACTTTCAGTTTACAGTATCCTGAATCTACCACGAACATTATACCATCAACTGAAATAAGCACATATCAATATAAGTGTGAGTCATACAATACAGAGATAGTAGCAAAGTTCAAGTTCATTTCATGTTTATTTAATGGTACTATTGAAATGGGTACATGTATGTTAATATAAGTTGTTACATTCCAATAGAAGTACAAAAACAAGAGCTGCCTCATGACAGCAAGCTTGACTTTTCGAAAGTTTGTGTTTTTTGGGGGTGGGGGAAGTGTGGGAGTGGGGGGGGGGGGCAGTGGATAGGGGTAGAGTGTGGGAGTGGGGGGTAGTATTAAGTTTGGCCACGATAATTCAATTGCAACTATAGATTTTTTTTTCACATTTTTTTATTTTTAGGGGAAAAAAAGGATTTTGACCTCATGAGCCCCAAACACAATCCCAATTAATTTAAAAGTCTTTATTCATATGTATTACACACTTAATAATTTAGTTACATTATGTAAATTGTAACTAAAAATATTGAACATATTACTGTCTTTTCTAATTTTTGTTAGTGACATTGACAATGACCCCAGTAGCCCCAAAAGCCAACCCTATCTTCTTAAATACTTACTACAAACAAAAGTTGATTACCTTATGTCAACTGTAACTAAAGATATTAAATATGTTACAGTTTTCCTATTTTTAGTAACAGTGACCTTGACCCCAGAGAACTAAAATACAATCCAATTAAAGATATTCATAAATACTTCTTATACACTAAATTTGGTTGCATTATGTGTTGACTGTTACAAAAATATTGTGTGTGAAACTCTCTAAGTTAAGAAGGGGCAATAATCCAGCCAAATACATTACAGGGTTATGTAACTTGTAAAAAATCTTCATTTATTCTATTGTGCATTTGATAATGAACAGGTATTCCAAGTTTGAAAGTGATAGCTTTGATGGTTTTCATGTAAGTGACCCAAACACAAAAATTAAACAAGAGGGCCAAGATGGCCCTATATTGCTCACCTTGGTACAAGTCCACTTGCCTAGTGGAAGATCACTAGACAATGTTATATATCAAATAGGTTTTCCTATATACATCTTTGTAAAACAAATGACCCCCCCCCCAGGGAAAGGCCAATTTTGACCCAAGGGGCTTAATTTGAACAAACTTTGAAGAGGTCTATTAGGCAATGCTACATGCCAAATATCTAAGGGCCTTGTGGTTTCAGAGAAGAAGATTTTTAAAGTTTTTCCTATATAAGCCTATGCAAAACTAAGTGACCACCCCTGGGGGGTCAATTTTGACCCGGGGCTCATAATTTGAACAATCTTAGTAGAGGTTAACTAGACAATGCTACATGCCAAATATCTAAGCTCTAGGCCTTGTGGTTTCATAAAAGATTTTTAAAGTTTTTCCTATATTATCCTATGCAAAAGTAAGTGACCACCCATGCGGGGTCAATTTTGACCCGGGGTTCATAATTTGAAAAATCTTGGTAGAGGTCCACTAGACAATGCTACATGCCAAATATATAAGCTCTAGGCCTTGTGGTTTCAGGGAAGAAGAATTTTAAAGTTTTTCCTATTTGTTGCCATAGCAACCAGAGTTCTGCATGGAATGGAATTCTTTGAACAACTTTGATAGAATTTCATGCAAGGTACATCCCTGCAAAGTTTCATCAACATTGGCCAAGTGGTTTCAGAGGAGATGACGTTTGAAGGAAATGGTGAACAGACAGACAGGACAGACAGATGGACAGACGACAAATGCTGGACAGAATGCGATCCTAATAGCTCACTCTGGCACTGTGCCAGGTGAGCTAAAAATCAGACTAGCTAAAAATGACAAAGTTCAACAAGAGCTGTCCCTCCCAAGTGACGAATGCCCCCGAAAGAGGTGCCTCATAGTCTGTGTCCTCTCCATGTGCTCAATAAATGTGCTATGTAATTTTAAAATCCTTCCATGCATGACAGAGTAATCATGCATACAGTAATTCAATTACTTTAAACACTAAGTGTGACCTTGACCTTTTTGAGGTAGGGACTTGGCCCGCGCACAAGACACATCCAACTTGATGTGCTAGACATTTGTGCACAGTTATTTTAAAATCCTTCAAAGCATAATAAAGTTATAGTCTGGACACAAATGTAGTGCATATATACAGGATTCCATTACCTATAAACTCTAAGTGTGACCTTCATTTAGCTATTGTGCATTTGATAATGCGGTATCAAGCGAACGCGATGCTTTGATGTGCAAGACATTTGTCCCAAATTATTTTAAAATCCTTCAAGGCATGACAAAGTTACAGTCCAGCCACGCCTGTGTGAAGATATGACATGTTATATATCAATAGGATTCCATTACCTTCAAAAAGACCCTCTAAGTATGACCAAGGGGCTTATTGACCTTTGAAGGGCTAGGGACATGGGTCTTGCACGCCACACGTCGTCTTGATGTGCTAGACATTTTTGCCAAGTTATTTTAAAATCCTTCAATGCATGACAAAGTTACAGTCTGAACACGAATGTGTGCATAATATGCTAATATGGGAGGAATCCATTACCTTCAAACTCTAAGTATGACCTTACATTTGAGCTAGGGCCTTGGGTCTTGCACGACAAGACGTTCTTAATTTGCTAGACATGTGTGCCTAGTTATTTTAAAATCCTTCAATGCATGACAAAGTTACAGTCCGGACACTAGTGTGTACAATATGTAGAGGATTCCACTAACCTTCATACTCCAAGTGTGACCTTCACCTTGTGGAGGTAGAGGATGTAGGTTTTTCTTGCCAAGCAACCACGTTGTCTGGAATGTGCTTTAAGACATGTGTGCCAAGGTATATCCCTTTAAATTCCTTCAATGCATTGGACAAGGTTCACAGTGGACAGCGAATTTGTAAGGAATGGGGACAGACGGACAGGACAGACAGACGGACAGACGGACAAAGCGGACAGACGGATCCCAAAGCCATGGCATGTGCCAGGTGACTTAATATCCCCTCCTTGGCAGTCAAAAATACCAAAAATATCCCCCCCCCCCTCCCATTCAGAATGTGTGACTCAAAAACCTGTTTGATATGTTGAAGTACATGATCCATTCAATGTTTGTGAAAAATTTGAAATCAATCTAACAAAAAATGAAGAAGCTATGTCCAATTCTCAAAAATACAACCAAATTCATGTTTTTTACCCAAAAAAGGTCAGACTCAGCAGCTTTAGAATACACTGTGAAGAAGGGTATTAGATGATCAAGTTTCCCAAGTTTCAAAGTGATAGCTTTAATAGTTTCCATGTAAGTGACCTAAACGCAAAACTTAACCAACAGGGATATAAATTAACTTTGAAATGCCATTAGCCAGCCGGGCTCGTAACTTTTCAAATCAAGTAGCCCCGCTGAAAACCAATTAGCCCAGATCAAAGTAAACAATATTTACACAATTTAACATTGAATTAACACAACAGTCAGAGTAACAGCTTTGACCTTAGTGGTGAATATACCCCACTGTCTGGATTACAAGTGTCATAAAATCTATGGTGAATATACCCCACTGTCTGGATTACAAGTGTCAGAAAATCTATGGTGAATATACCCCACTGTCTGGATTACAAGTGTCATAAAATCTATGGTGAATATACCCCACTGTCTGGATTACAACTGTCATAAAATCTATGGTGAATATACCCACTGTCTGGATTACAACTGTCATAAAATCTATGTTGATGCTCCAAATAAATTTTTTTTTTAACCCATCCATTCAAAACTCAAACATTTATTTTAAAGGCAATAAAATATACTTTAATCTGATATAAATATCTTCAAGGCTTATAAAATAAACATGTGGAATCAATTATACGTAACCCAGGCTAATGGGCAACTTTGTGTATATTCCAGATTTTCTGTTTGTGTAGGGTGAGGGGTTAGTATGAATATTAATTAACAAGATATTGACACCATCGTAGCGACGATTGGATGACCATTGAGGCGGTGTAACCGAAATTCATTTCGGACCTCCCACTCCCGAGTAATATTGGCTCTTGAAGTTGAATCAAAATATTAAAACTTCCTGATACCTACGTCAGAATTTTATTTGTATGCCAAAATCACTTTGTGGAACAATATGTACCTGCATTTGCATTTAAAAACGTGCATTTACTGATTTAAACTCAGCGCACTTGGCAAGTGAACCAAAATGGCGGCCGCCATTTCGCCCGCTCGATGAACAATTAATTGCACTGGCAATTGTCTTTTTTCTGTTGATTGTGTATAAATTAACTGAATATGTTTACATCTGTCGAAAATAAACCAGGTTTGCTCAGTAAACACGAACGCTCGATGTTGAAATTTTTGATACTGCCCAATGCAAGGCGAACATGATCTGGTATGCATAAAACAAAACCCGACTGTAACACAATTACGATATTGATTTAAAATAATCATGGCAAAGCATTTTATTTTCGATGCTGTGAAAACGAAAGTAAAAACAAAAAAGATCGGCGAATTTCCGTTCGCCCAACCGGGCGACTGTCTGGCAGAATGTGTTCGCCCACTGCCGATTCCACTTGTCGGTGGCGACCGGGCGACTGTTAAATTACATCCCTGAAACAATGCCGAGGACAACGACAATCAAGTGACAATAGCTCATTTTTTTTAAAATCAGACAAGCTAAAAAGGGGCATAACTAAGCAAATACGGTTGACAGAGTTATGCGACTTGCTGCAGTTGTCTATATTGCCATGAGAAACAAGTATGTCAAGTTTGAAGTAAATGTGTTTGGTATAGACGATATTAGCATTTATCAAAAACTTAAACCGACGCAGACACCGACGCCAGGGCGAGTGCAATAGCCTCCTTATTCTTTGACTAGTTGAGCTAAAAATGTATAACAAGAGAGTCAAAATTAACATATAGCGCTCACTTGAGTACCTAAATTAGCTCTAAATGACAATGCTAAATTTTATGAAATTCAAATCAACAATGAGTTCTGCTTTTTACATTGACAAACATTTCTGGAAAAAACTTGCCTAAATAAAGAAGAAGTACCTGTCAATGAAGTTTCAGCAATATTTGTTGCAACAATACATTTCCTTATGCCATCTTGAGCCTTCTGAAAAATTTTTGCTTGCAAATCACTGGGTAATTGGGAATAAATTGGTAGAATTGCTAGTGGCGGGGCTTCATCTAACTCATCTAATCTCTCTGTAAAACAACAGAAAACACTAAAAATAGAGATTTCAACTTAGTTCTAACAGAAGTGTCTCAGAATTATTATTGTTTATTGAGCTGTTATAAATGATAACTTTCTAAGTGACTTGGAAATTAGGGTTTATACAACAGTAGACATGAAACAACTATTTCTGAAGTGAAAACAGCATGTAAGCCGTAAGCCTGAGCTTTCTTAAAATTATACACTGATACCTTGAAATCCCTTTGATTTTTAAAGTACAAGAACAGCAAGAGAATGTTGTTGTTGTTGTTGTTGTGGTTGATGTAACTACTTATGAGACTTTTCTCCCTTACCTTGTAGAAGCTCACATGTAACTTCAATATCTTCCTGGCCTGGCATAAATGCTAAAATATCTCCTGAAAATAAAAGAAACAAGAGTATTAGTATCACTTGTGGATGCTCCCTAAAGCATGCCCTAGTTCTATCACATATCAACAGTTCTTCTTTATCAAACTAGCAAGATTCAATTTATATTACTCTTTTGCAGTTTGTTTTCTTCCCTTGTTCAGTAAATGGAATAGTGGCATATTTTCTGTACACAAAGGAACCACCTCTATGACATAGTCATGTGTGAAAACTTTATCAGTGGTATCACTGTTGTGATTAAATACCCCCACAACGGCCCTTTATCACAGATTAAGAGTTTGCTCTCTGTACTACCTATGATACATGAAATTTATGTAATACAAAAATCTAACCTCAAAAGGGCATTACACTGTAACACATTACTGGAGACACACAAAAAATGTGTCTTGCATATCTACTATTGATGATGATTGTGCCAATATTCAATGCAATTCTTTGAAAACTGAAGGAAGTATTTGCTCCATAAACTACCTATGCTATATGAAATTCATGCAATAGAAAGGGGCATAACTCTACAACACCTTGATGGATACACAAAAAAGAGTGTCTTGCACATCTACTACTAGTAATGATTATGTGTACAAATATTCAATGTAATCCTTTGAATAATAAAGTTTGCTGTACAAACTGACAGGGTGATTCCAGTTTACTTTGTTCTGCAGGGGTATAATGTGACTATGTACCTTCTAGCCCCATCAAGTGAATCTGTAGAGCCTGTTTCACAGCAGCATCTACATAATCTTCCACTGGATTTTTTGCATACAAGACATCTACAGGAAATGTTCTCCCAGGAATTGTATATGTTGGCACATTGCCAAAAAACTGAGCAAACTTTCCTGCATCCATAGTTGCGGAAGTCACAATCAGTTTTAAATCCTGTCTTCTTGAAACAACCTGGAAATGTAAGAGTAAATATTTACTATTAGATCAAACTAGTTATCACCAAACATATTGAAAATATTCCTGAAAATACCTTCTCACAAAAACTGAATTGCCCTGTGTATTACAAATTGGACGCCATATATACCAGTAGTCTTATGATCTTTGACCTTAGTGTGACCCTGACCTTCAGGTGGAGGTCCTGCATGATATCTTTATGAGAGTAAATCAACCTTTGACCTCAGTGTCATGAAAATCTTTCAAGGAGTTTTAGCTATACACTTATAGTTTCATGACCTTTGACCCATAAGAGGGATCTTAAAACAGAGCAGAAATGGTTGAAACATGGGTTCTGCACATTGTCTCAATAAAGGGAACAGTTGACAATAGTTTCATGAAAATTATTCACACATTTAGGGGATATAATCTCACAACCTTTGACCCTTTTAGTGTCAACTTGTTCTCGGACCAACACAAACAGAACATGGACTTACCCACTATTTCCTTTAAAAAGACTACAATAACTTCCAAATATCTTCTGAGGAGGGGATGGGGGAGAGGCAAAAAGATGGCAATTGATATATCAGATACAAGTGACAACAGACCATTTACACGCCATGCTTCAACAATGAAAAAAAGATACAGTGTGTTAGAAATCAGTACATTTTGGCTGACAAAGTTACCAGCTGTTTTATGACTGTAATTCAGTGCACTATGTTATGATGCAATCTGATATCACAGTTTAATCTTTGTCAGTAAAGCACTCACGTCTCTCAACAATCCAAACAGTACATCAGTGTTGAGTGAACGTTCATGGGCTTCATCCATTATTATTGCACTATAGTTGTCCAGATCTGACTCCCGGAGAGATTCTCGTAACAATATACCATCTGTCATATACTTTATAATTGTATTCTGAAATAAAAGAACATTTTGTTTTCAAATTTAACCTCTATCTGAAATTCAATAGCTGTTCATATATATAGACAAGAGTGATTATGTGTTTATCTAGACATGTATATTCTGTCCATCAGTGATAACTTACCATCAGTTATTAGCTAAACTAGCAACTTTTACTTTAGTAGGTGCAATGGACAGACAAATAGGTGGACAGAGACACTTAAGAAATGTTACCAAAGTGTCACCCTACAGTTTTGCAGGCAGGCAACACAAAAATCCCTGTATTCCATAATTTTAAACAAGTGGTGGCTCTGCAAAGCAACTGATATATCCATGTAAAGGAATGAAGAAATTTGATTGGTTCTACTGATGTTCCTAAATCACCTTCTATATTATTAGTACACCTTACTTTTGAAGATTTTTCTTCTATATTTTTTTATAACAAGAAATTAAGTCTATCATGCCTTTCAGACCCTTCAGTTTATAAAAATTTATTTTAGCTTGATTGTGAAGAAATCTTAAAGCTTATCGAGTCACTTGAGTCCTCTTCCTGGAAAAACAAGTACTGGTGTCATATGAGGAGGTACGGTTGTGACCCCAGTGGGGCTTGAACCCGCAACCTCCGGGATGAGCAGCAGACACCTTAACCTCTACACCACCGCTAAGACCCTTTCACAATTGAATATCGACTATATACCAGATAATTACTGTAACCCCTTCCTTCAACTATTACTACTCTATTCTCAGGTAAACAACCTCTGTAATAGATTGGTTAGAATCCTAAACTGGAAGGATGCAGAAGTATGATAAGTCATTTGTTAAACATTTACAGCAACTATTACAAGCAGCCACAAGTAATTACAGTACATACCTCATTTGTACAGTCCTCAAATCTCATAGCATAGCCAACTTCATTTCCTAGTTTGACAACCATTTCCTCAGATACACGTTTAGCAACTGACATGGCTGCTACCCTCCTTGGCTGGGTACATCCCACCATACCATATTTTGTGTATCCGTCTTCATGTAAATACTATGATAAATAACAAGAGCGTCATGATGGCCCTATATTGCTCATCTGAGTGCAATTGCTCTCAATGAAAAGATCAAGGTCATATGACAAAAATCACATGCCTTTATCTTAGAAAGGGGAATTTTTAAACTATTTTTCAAAACATAAAAATTTTCAATGTTTTAAAACCAAGAAAGTAGGCCAAACTCACACTCTCATGAACATGGTTGGATGAGGTGAATTTTGACCTTTGTTTGCAACTAGTACAAATGGTCAGTGTTGTAGTTTGAAAAAACAAGGAAGAAGGTAAACAAGACCAAGATATCCTTATATTGCTCAACCTGCTACCATTGGCTATAATACAAGGTCAACAATCACATCACTTGAAGAGTCAATTTGGACCTGAGAGGTCATGATTTGAACAATATTCATAAAGGTCCACTACACAATGCTGCATTCCAAATATCTACGTAAGCTCTGTGCCTTGTGGTTTTAAACAAGAAGATTTTTGAAGCCTTTGTGAAAAAACAAGTGATAGGCTGTGATTTCAACATGAGGATCATGATTTGAACAGTCTTGGTAGAGGTCCACTAGGAAATATAACATGCTAAAGCAGAATTTGTTTAATTTCTATATTAGCCTTATAATAACCAATAAGTCTGCCAAGTTGAAGATTCCTACGAGCAATGTTATTTTTGTTACTGATTGGATACCTTTTTTTCACTTAAAAACCCTATGACTTTCATCTTTGACAAACTGACCCCAAAATCAATATGTGTTTTCCACTCACTATAACAAATAGCAAATCTACCAAGTTATAAATGCTTCTTCAGTTACTGATCAGAAACTATTTTTTCATTAAAGGTTCCTGTTGACCTTAACCTTTGACCACTCTAACCCAAAATCGACAGGGGTCTACCATTGGTCATGACCAATAAGCCTACCATGTTATAGGGTCCTAGGACCAACTGTTCTTCAGTTATCGACTGGAAAATATTTTTTCATTTGAAGTCCTTGAGTGTGACCTTGACTTTTGACCTACCGGGCCCAAAATCTATAGGGGTCTTCCACCTGTCATGACCAATAAGCCTGCTAAGTCATGAGACCCTAGGAACAATGGTTTTTCAGTTATCGATCAGAAACCATTAATTTTGCGATGGAGGGTCATGCCTGGTGAAAATATTTGGGAACTGGGGCAGCCATAATGATGATTTGGATACAAAATGCCTCTATTGCTTACAAAAGGTAATTATTGATGACACATGCCAGACAAAGGGCGATCACAATAGCTTATCTTCAGCATTGGCTTAGTTGAGCTAAAACCTATTCTTTACCGAGGGAAACAAATCTTTGCATGTTTTTAAGTCTCAAATTCTATTTACAATCCTGCAAACTGTCACATGGTTTGACACATATTTGCAAGTTGATGAAAATTTAAACACAATATTTCCTGACATTTTCTTCTAGGAATTTACTATTGTTATTACTACTGATCCACTATTAAACCATTTATCTATGTTCATAGATACAGTTAAAGTATGGGAGTATCTCTCCAGACCAAGATCTAGAGCTGTCACTGAATGTGATTAAAATACCATACAGGGTTTAGGAGATGTGGAGAGGACAAGCTTTGTTTGTGGTGGTACAATATGTACACAATACCTGTGTAAGCTGTGTAGTCTTGCCTGACCCAGTTTCACCTACAATGATCACCACATTGTTGTCTCTTATGATATTCAACAACTGAAATAGAACATTCTTTTAAATTAATGTTTCAAGTCTGGATAGCACTTTGGATACTCATATAAAGACAATAGATTAACAGATAGAAAAATGATAGAATTACGTTCTATGTAGTAAAAGGTGATGTTGATGTATATATTTCTTGTATATTTTTGTTGCTTCTTCATAAACAGGCATTGTCAGACAAGCTGTCTTAGTATTTGCTCTATTCTATCATTGAAAACATACTTTGCTTTACTTAAAGCAAGTACTTTTGATTTAAAAGTCAGCATAAGGAATGTCTGTTGGTCAAATAATTTTGTCAATTTTGCTGGTAAGACATCTGTCTTGGTAATATACAAGCTACAGGAAATTTTTCATCAAACATACAAAAAGGACTTTTAAATTACAAAATTATATCTGAGTTATAACAAACCTCATTCCTGACTGCAAATATAGGTAGATACTGCCTTTGTTGAGCAATAACTGTGTAATAACAAACCTCATTCCTGACTGCAAATATAGGTAGATACTGCCTTTGTTGAGCAATAACTGAGTAATAACAAACCTCATTCCTGATTGCAAATATAGGTAGATACTGCCTTTGTTGAGCAATAACTGAGTTATAACAAACCTCATTCCTGACTGCAAATATAGGTAGATACTGCCTTTGTTGAGCAATAACTGAGTTATAACAAACCTCATTCCTGACTGCAAATATAGGTAGATACTGCCTTTGTTGAGCAATAACTGAGTTATAACAAACCTCATTCCTGATTGCAAATATAGATACTGTCTTTGTTGAGCAATAACTGAGTTATAACAAACCTCATTCCTGACTGCAAATATAGGTAGATACTGCCTTTGTTGAGCAATAACTGAGTTATAACAAACCTCATTCCTGATTGCAAATATAGATAGATACTGCCTTTGTTGAGCAATAACTGTGTTATAACAAACCTCATTCCTGATTGCAAATATAGGTAGATACTGTCTTTGTTGAGCAATAACTGTGTTATAACAAACCTCATTCCTGACTGCAAATATAGGTAGATACTGCCTTTGTTGAGCAATAACTGAGTTATAACAAACCTCATTCCTGACTGCAAATATTGGTAGATACTGTCTTTGTTGAGCAATAACTGAGTTATAACAAACCTCATTCCTGACTGCAAATATTGGTAGATACTGCCTTTGTTGAGCAATAACCGAGTTATAACAAACCTCATTCCTGACTGCAAATATTGGTAGATACTGTCTTTGTTGAGCAATAACTGAGTTATAACAAACCTCATTCCTGATTGCAAATATAGGTAGATACTGCCTTTGTTGAGCAATAACTGAGTTATAACAAACCTCATTCCTGATTGCAAATATAGATAGATACTGCCTTTGTTGAGCAATAACTGAGTTATAACAAACCTCATTCCTGACTGCAAATATAGGTAGATACTGTCTTTGTTGAGCAATAACTGAGTTATAACAAACCTCATTCCTGACTGCAAATACAGGTAGATACTGCCTTTGTTGAGCAATAACTGTGTTATAACAAACCTCATTCCTGACTGCAAATATAGATAGATACTGCCTTTGTTGAGCAATAACTGAGTTATAACAAACCTTATTCCTGATTGCAAATATAGATACTGCCTTTGTTGAGCAATAACTGAGTTATAACAAACCTCATTCCTGATTGCAAATATAGATACTGCCTTTGTTGAGCAATAACTGAGTTATAACAAACCTCATTCCTGACTGCAAATATAGGTAGATACTGCCTTTGTTGAGCAATAACTGAGTTATAACAAACCTCATTCCTGACTGCAAATATAGGTAGATACTGCCTTTGTTGAGCAATAACTGAGTTATAACAAACCTCATTCCTGATTGCAAATATAGATAGATACTGCCTTTGTTGAGCAATAACTGAGTTATAACAAACCTCATTCCTGATTGCAAATATAGGTAGATACTGTCTTTGTTGAGCAATAACTGAGTTATAACAAACCTCATTCCTGATTGCAAATATAGATACTGCCTTTGTTGAGCAATAACTGAGTTGTAACAAACCTCATTCCTGACTGCAAATATAGGTAGATACTGTCTTTGTTGAGCAATAACTGAGTTATAACAAACCTCATTCCTGACTGCAAATATAGATACTGTCTTTGTTGAGCAATAACTGAGTTATAACAAACCTCATTCCTGATTGCAAATATAGGTAGATACTGCCTTTGTTGAGCAATAACTGAGTTATAACAAACCTCATTCCTGATTGCAAATATAGGTAGATACTGCCTTTGTTGAGCAATAACTGTGTTATAACAAACCTCATTCCTGATTGCAAATATAGGTAGATACTGCCTTTGTTGAGCAATAACTGAGTTATAACAAACCTCATTCCTGACTGCAAATATAGGTAGATACTGCCTTTGTTGAGCAATAACTGAGTTATAACAAACCTCATTCCTGATTGCAAATATAGGTAGATACTGCCTTTGTTGAGCAATAACTGTGTTATAACAAACCTCATTCCTGATTGCAAATATAGGTAGATACTGTCTTTGTTGAGCAATAACTGAGTTATAACAAACCTCATTCCTGATTGCAAATATAGGTAGATACTGCCTTTGTTGAGCAATAACTGAGTTATAACAAACCTCATTCCTGATTGCAAATATAGGTAGATACTGTCTTTGTTGAGCAATAACTGAGTTATAACAAACCTCATTCCTGATTGCAAATATAGGTAGATACTGCCTTTGTTGAGCAATAACCGAGTTATAACAAACCTCATTCCTGACTGCAAATATTGGTAGATACTGTCTTTGTTGAGCAATAACTGAGTTATAACAAACCTCATTCCTGATTGCAAATATAGGTAGATACTGCCTTTGTCGAGCAATAACTGTGTTATAACAAACCTCATTCCTGACTGCAAATATAGATACTGCCTTTGTTGAGCAATAACTGTGTAATAACAAACCTCATTCCTGATTGCAAATATAGGTAGATACTGCCTTTGTTGAGCAATAACTGTGTTATAACAAACCTCATTCCTGACTGCAAATATAGGTAGATACTGCCTTTGTTGAGCAATAACTGAGTTATAACAAACCTCATTCCTGACTGCAAATATTGGTAGATACTGCCTTTGTTGAGCAATAACTGAGTTATAACAAACCTCATTCCTGACTGCAAATATAGATAGATACTGCCTTTGTTGAGCAATAACTGAGTTATAACAAACCTCATTCCTGATTGCAAATATAGGTAGATACTGCCTTTGTTGAGCAATAACTGTGTTATAACAAACCTCATTCCTGATTGCAAATACAGGTAGATACTGCCTTTGTTGAGCAATAACTGAGTTATAACAAACCTCATTCCTGATTGCAAATATATGTAGATACTGCCTTTGTTGAGCAATAACTGTGTTATAACAAACCTCATTCCTGACTGCAAATATAGGTAGATACTGCCTTTGTTGAGCAATAACTGTGTTATAACAAACCTCATTCCTGACTGCAAATATAGGTAGATACTGCCTTTGTTGAGCAATAACCGAGTTATAACAAACCTCATTCCTGACTGCAAATATAGGTAGATACTGTCTTTGTTGAGCAATAACTGAGCTATAACAAACCTCATTCCTGACTGCAAATATTTGTAGATACTGTCTTTGTTGAGCAATAACTGAGTTATAACAAACCTCATTCCTGACTGCAAATATAGGTAGATACTGCCTTTGTTGAGCAATAACTGAGTTATAACAAACCTCATTCCTGACTGCAAATATTTGTAGATACTGCCTTTGTTGAGCAATAACTGAGTTATAACAAACCTCATTCCTGACTGCAAATATAGGTAGATACTGCCTTTGTTGAGCAATAACTGAGTTATAACAAACCTCATTCCTGACTGCAAATACAGGTAGATACTGTCTTTGTTGAGCAATAACTGTGTTATAACAAACCTCATTCCTGACTGCAAATATAGGTAGATACTGCCTTTGTTGAGCAATAACTGTGTTATAACAAACCTCATTCCTGACTGCAAATATAGGTAGATACTGCCTTTGTTGAGCAATTGTCCTTCTCTTTGCAAAATCACTGACTGCCTCAGTTTTTTCTTGTAAAAGGTCAGCAAACTTGTAGTCTTCTTTATAATCTCTCTCTTCTCGTTCATCCTAGGTTTACAAACAAATATATTTTAAACTTTATATATACTTTTCAGAAAAAGATGAATAAGAAAGTTTGCTTTGTTTCTTTTCCTACTTTGCCTGCTTGTGTTCTAGTTATATACTGGACATCATGTAACACTGACCTATCTGGATACAGATATATAACTACAATTGTGACCAGAATAGATCATGATTAAAGTGCATGTTTTTACAGTCTACATTGTATTTACAAAATTTCAATGAAGCACCAATGATTATTATGTACAAAATGTTGAGTCTAAAGTGTTCACAAGGTTTTATTATAATTTGACCTGGTGACTTAGTTTTCTTAGTTAATGTATTTTCACAGCTGACCCAGATTTCATCATGAAAAACATTCAGTCCAGTTTTCACGATGACAAGGTACAAAATATGACCTCTCGTATGTTCATAAGATTTTTAATGACTTGACCTTGTAACCTGGTTTTTAACCTATACGACCCAGTTACAAAGTCAACCTAGTGTTTAACAAGACAAACTGCCATGATGCCTGGGTATAAAATGTGGCCTCTAGAGTATTCATAAGGTAAATGTGAATAGATGGCAAAAACCATTATGACCATTTTAATTCAAACCAATGAGCTGAGCGTGTCAATAGGAAATGATTTACCTCTTCCTCCTTTTTCTTAACTCCCATAATGTCTCCTATACGTGTACCAGCTAATTCCCACTCCTTCTTCTGTGCTTTCCTCCTTTCTTTTTGTTCTCTATGCACCCTAACAACAGCACATCCCTTCTTTGATACCACAGCCATATCTGAGGTTGGGTCCTAGGTTTTGTCAAATGATACAACCTGCGTCATTACACATTATAGATGAAAGTACAAAATGCTTGCAAACTTATTCTGTATGTTTTCTATCACACAACTAAAAGTGTTATAAGTACATTATGTGAAAACATCTCTGCATCATATCATGCTAGAAAACTTCACTGGATTTGTATGATTCTAAGTGCTTGTTTCACCACTTCTACAGCAGGAGAAACCAAAATAATCACTGTAACAAGGCCATTGTATAAAACTACTGGTAAAATTAAAACTGTTCCATTTTTTCAACACGTATAAACACATTTTATGTACCAGTACCAAATAGTACCAGACTTTTCCAAAAAAATGTTTACCCGGTCCAAAGAAATGATAAAAAGAATTAAGATCAATTTAAATGAGGATCACAATGTTCATTCTCAGATGAACTCACTATAGACAGAAATGTTCCTGCAATTTTCTTGTTGCTCTATGGTAAAGAAAGATAAAGTCTATCAAAGCACACTGATTCAACTATATTTTTCTGTATTTTTATTGGACACTTTTCATGAAGTTAGTAAGCAAGAGCTGTCCCTCACAAGTGACGAATGTCCCCGAAAGAGGTGTCTCACAGTCTGTGTCCTCTCCATGTGCTCAATAATTGTGGTATGTAATTTTAAAATCCTTACATGTATGACAGAGTTACCATGCATACAGTATTCCATTACTTTTAAACACTAAGTGTGACCTTGACCTTTGAGGTAGGGACATGGTTCTTGCACACAACACATTGTTTTGATGTGCTGAACATTTGTGCCGAGTTATTTCAAAATCAATCAATACATGACAAAGTTACAGAACGGACACAAATGTATGCATATATACAGGATTCCATTACCTATAAACTCCAAGTGTGACCTTGACCTGTGAGGTAGGGACAGGGTCTTGCAGGCAACACATCGGCTTGATGTGCTAGACATTTGTGCCAAGCTATTTTTAAATCAATCAATGCATGACAAAGTTATAGTCGGGACACAAATGTGTGCATATATACAGGATTCCATTACCTTCAAACTGTAAGTGTGACCTTGACCATTGAGGTAGGGACGTGGGTCTAGCAGGCAACACGTCATCTTGATGTGATAGACATTTGTGCTAAGTTATTTCAAAATCCTTCAATGCATGACAAAGTTACAGTCCGGACACAAACTTGTAAGTGGGGACGCACAGACGGACAGACAGATGTTAATATGCCACCCTTTGGGGGCATAAAAAAGACATGTCTGAATGAACCCAGATCCATGTATATATTCTAATGATGGAAAGGACCATTCAAACATTCAAATACTTGCACCCGGTTTCTATCAATTAATTGTTTTATGGCCTTTAATGGGCCAATCAGTGCTTTGATAACTGGTGACAGTTGTGCAAATTACGATCCTAAATTGCAAACGTTGTAAGTTGTTGTTTTAATAATCAATGTTAATGATGTGTGCACATTTAGGTTACCTTTTGTAAGGTGCAAATTTGTTTTAGTAACTGACCTTGACCCCTAAAAAATTTTTTTTTTGCTGAAAACAATTTGAAACTAAAAAAAAAAGATTTGAAAACATCTATTTTTAGTAGTGACCTTGACCCAAAATTTTTTTTTCTGCATATCAGTAAAGAAATAAAACAACTACAAGAATTCATAAAAAGTTGTGTTGTTTACATAATACTGCCTACTGTAACAACTAGGTGAATCATCTTGTTCAACAAACCTTTATTGGTATGACAGGCTCAGGTTGTTTTGTGAAAACAATTCTACCATCAAGGAATGGCGGCACGATGTTATGTACAAGAAGATGAACTCTTGCTTCATTTTCCTCCTCAAAATCTTCATCAAAATGCAACTTCTCAACAACACCACTACGTAACATTCTGTTTGTCTCCCACATTTCTATATCCTGATGATGCAAATTTATCAACTGATTTATTAGTTACAAACATATATGAAGGTGTTCCATTCTGTCTCACTAAGTACATCGTTGTCACATTAACAACTAATAAATAGAAAGTGTTTTTATACAATAAAAAATTCTAAAGAAACAGATGTGATGTACACGTGGACAAAAAGGTTTACTACTGCCCTGTGGTGTCCATCCGAGTTTCAATGCAGTACTGCTGATGCTTTTATAAACAGATATACATGTATAAGGAAATGAACCAATCCCTGTGGCGGCCATGTTTTATTCAATCTTCTTAACAATTCTGGTTGAAGGTCATGTAAGGGTCAGTTCTGTGAAATTATTTCATTATCAGATCATTGGTTTCAGAGATCATTTTAGAGTTGTCCAGGCAATCAGAAGAAACGATCCCCTCCTCATTGAAGTCATGCTTGTCTCAAATCTACAAGGTTTCATTATTATTGGTAGATGGTCACCTAAAGAACATGTCTATGAAATCTGCTTGAAACCCAGAGGTCACCTAAAGAACATGTCTATGCAATCTGCTTGAAACTCAGAGGTCACCTAAAGAACATGTGTATGAAATCTGCTTGAAACCTAGAGGTCACCTAAAGAACATGTCTATGCAATCTGCTTGAAACTCAGAGGTCACCTAAAGAACATGTGTATGCAATCTGCTTGAAAGTCAGAGGTCACCTAAAGAACATGTCTATGCAATCTGCTTGAAACGCAGAGGTCACCTAAAGAAATGTCTATGAAATCTGCTTGAAACTCAGAGGTCACCTAAAGAACATGTGTATGCAATCTGCTTGAAAGTCAGAGGTCACCTAAAGAACATGTCTATGAAATCTGCTTGAAACTCAGAGGTCACCTAAAGAACATGTCTAAGAAATCTGCTTGAAACTCAGAGGTCACCTAAAGAACATGTCTATGCAATCTGCTTGAAACCCAGCCAGGAGAAGATATGAAAGTTTTTTATATATAAATCTATCTAAAACAATTCACTCTTAGGGAAAAACAATTCACTCTGAGGGAATGATCTGAGCAATCTTGATTACAGGCAAAGCTGCACACAAAATATCTCAAATCTTGGCTGAAAGATTTTGAAATGCTTTCATTTGGTTTTAATGGCAACGAAAATTCTTCATGAAATGAAGTTCTTTCCAAAACTTAATTAGAGGACCGTGTAAGGAAGGTCCATGCCTAGTTTCAACAACATGTATCATGTAGTGTCAAAGATGTTGTTTGAATGGAAGGATGCAAAGTTATACACACTTATGACAGACAACAGCTGTCAGACAGGGAGAGATTTCAGCCTAAGCATATGCTAAAGTGAGCTAAAAGATAGGACATTCTCTCAACAAATAATCATACTATACATTTTAACTTAACATAGTAGGAACTATGTAGACATTGATTAAATTTGACAGATAACAGCTTTATATGAATAGGTTCTATCAATTCCTTGCATAGAAGTTCAAGGTTCACTAAATAATGAACTGAAAATGACATAACATGCACAGACAGACCGGCCATTAAATTTTGTCTCTCAACCTAATTAACATTGCGCTGATGATCCAAATACCAAGAGGGGTCATCGACCAATCACCTTTAACTGAGATACCAAAACTGAGGCTTGTTGCTTAAACAGTCTCTGGAAATATCACAGGAACAGCATTTGTTATTGCCCTTTACTTGGCCTTTGACCTTCCAACCCCATTATTCAATAATTATGAACAGGACTCATTTGTTTCTCACAGGAAACAGTCCTAAAAGTTTCTGGGAATTTGCCTGAAAATATTGTGGTCCCTGTCATATTGACCGTTAATCTACAAACCACAATACTAACACAGATCATTTACTGACTAAGCAACTCAAACACAGACTTTTAGGATAATGTGATAATAGAATTCGGGAATCCAGCAAAATGGTTTTACAGTTCATAAGGAAGGTTCTATAAGATTGCAGTGTAATAGTTTAAACATTCCATTCTGGAAACTCTCAAATACCATAGCTTATGGCATCTGAATAAAACATGCAGCATAGCATTAGACCACAGCAACAAAATCTTATTATCACTTTTATTGGAACTAGACCTATCACTAAATGTAATTAATACACCCACAAGACTGCTTTGTCAACTGAGAAATAATAAGTGACAAAATACCTTGTAAAAAAAGCTTAAATAAAGTTATGGTTCTTGGCAATAACTCTGTAATAAGTTAACATAGAGTTATTGTTCTTGGACACTGCACTTTCTCTCATTGTGCTTGACCATTACATGAAATTGTATTGAATTCCAACCAGTAGTTTTCAAGTTATGCTCCGGACCAGGAAAAATAACAAAGGGCAATAACTCTGTAAATAGTCAAAACAAAGTTATGGTTCTTGTACACTGCACTTCCTTCCATTATGCTTGACCACTGTATGAAGTTGTATTGAATTCCAAACAGTAGTTTTCAAGTCAAGCTCCCAAAAGGAAAATGCAACTGACCGACTGACCGACCACAGGGTGACTCCTATATACCCCCCAAACTTCATACCATGTTTTAATTATGGCTCTAAACAGATGAAATGCCAAATAAATGAACAATGCCATAATTAATTTCAATCTCTTTTGGTGGGGCTGTAAACAGGTTAAATATTGGTATACTTAATAACTTTTCAGTTTTCTCTCTATTTAAGGCGAAACCCAAAACTACACCATGATGTACATTATGCCAGAAAGGGAAAACATCAGACACAAACCTTGTTTATTTGCCTTTGTCTAGCTGACATGCGATTTTTCTTTCGTTTCTCAATTTCTTCTTCTTTTTTCTTTGTATATGTCTCTGACATACCAGAAAATGGATTGTGTTGGTCATCATAACCCTCATCTAGACCGTACCATTCTCGATCCAGACGTTTTTGCTCTTCTTCCCAGTTTCCACGTTCTTCGTCATCTTGAAATTCTAGATCTCCTTTACCTAGAAATGTTAGTTCAGACTAGAACTGTCATTTATAGAGATCAAAACCCTTACATCTACCAAGTCCTTCAACCTTGATCTCTGACTTACTGATTCCAGAATTAATATGGGTTTACTACTGACCACATCCAATATCTACACCATATTCAAAACTAGTTTCTATTTTTTGAAACAGGTCAATGTAAGAATGCATTAAAGCAAGTTTGGTGAAATTCCATCATCTGGTCCATGAGAAAAAGACTTTTAAAGATTTCTATACTCAGTTACACTGGTCCCTATGTGCAATGGCCTAGTTCTATACTCAGTAACACTGGTCCCTATGTGCAATGGCCTAGTTCTATACTCAGTTACACTGGTCCCTATGTGCAATGGCCTAGTTCTATACTCAGTTACACTGGTCCCTATGTGCAATGGCCTAGTTCTATACTCAGTAACACTGGTCCCTATGTGCAATGGCCTAGTTCTATACTCAGTTACACTGGTCCCTATGTGCAATGGCCTAGTTCTATACTCAGTTACACTGGTCCCTATGTGCAATGGCCTAGTTCTATACTCAGTAACACTGGTCCCTATGTGCAATGGCCTAGTTCTATACTCAGTTACACTGGTCCCTATGTGCAATGGCCTAGTTCTATACTCAGTTACACTGGTCCCTATGTGCAATGGCCAAGTTCTATACTCAGTTACACTGGTCCCTATGTGCAATGGCCAAGGACCATTCTCTACTTTTTGAAAGAGATCAATGCAAGGATGCTAAATAAGTAAGTTTCCTGTTTTTTTTGTATCTTGGTCAGGTCATGAGACCATGAATTTGCAAACAAGCGATCACATTTTTCCCATATGCTTCCAGACACTAAAGATTCCGGTGATCTTTGAATTAGCAAAATCTTTCGCGAACTAGTGCTCTCAGTCTCACAAATATTTTACGATTTACTTAGTTCATGAAGAATTTAATTTAAAGTATTTTCTATTTTCAACAATAGTGGCTCCTATCTACAATGGACAAAATTTTTTTTTTTAAAACAACCCACAAGAACTAACAACTAATCCAGAGCCTTGATCTCTTGACTGCAGTCACTGAACTGTGAAAAGCAAACACCATAATTATAAGTTTAAATTAACATGTGAAAAGTTGTGGCTTGTAATTTTCAAACTGGTAGAATTTGCAATCTTTAATTTCAAACAAGAGGCCAAAAAGGGCCAGTATTGCTCTACTCAAGAGACTGGGCTGTTCTGAGTAAGTTTTATGAAAATCTTTTGGAATCTTATCAAGGAAAAATAAATGGAGGTCACTGTGACCTTGACCTTCAACTCACTGATCCCAAAAATAATAGTGATCATCTATAGGTTATAGGCAAGCTTCTGAGCAAGTTTCATGAAAGTCAAATTCAAATTGTGGCCTGTAGAGTGTTATCAAGGAAATTTATAGACAGACGAACAAAGGAGAAGGTAACAATCTTGACAGAGCAGGTGCATTATGGACTTTTGTGTTACCTAGTTTTAAATGAGAAATGGACTTTTGTGTTACTTAGTTTTAAAATGAGTACAAACAAGTCATAGCAATGTTCTGTTCAATACGCGAAAAAAGAAGCGAAATGAGGCAGTTGCCACATGTTTATACTTGTTTCTTCACCTAGTTGCCAAATAGAACAATAAACAACATGCATTCCAAACGCAACGTCCATCTAATAAATTATCAGAATATAAGTTAACACAGTCTTGTAGATGAAACTGTTACAAACCTTCTTTGCTTGCGTCTCTTGGTGTATATTTTATTCTCTTTCTATCATCCATCCATTCATTGTACTTATATGATGGTGTTGGCAATGGTGTCTCTTTACTTGATTTCTTTGACCTAGAATTGAAACCAGAATAGTACACTACAGTCACACCCACAATTCTGTTTAAGGTAGCTATCATTGCTATCGAGACTTCATAATTGGAAAATTTGGTTTTTATGCATTATCATTAGTTCAATTCCTCTTCTGCCTTGTGTGAGAAAAAAAAAAGATGCTAAACAAAAATTTAAAATGTGCTTTATGAACCATTAAAGTGGACTAGTATGTATTCAAACAGTGTTACAGCTCTTGGTGTGTCAATAACTGTTCATCACTCCATCCCTTTTGAGGTGCAGATAAGGGATTATCCATAAAATGGTCCAGTTAACCAGTAATTAATCAGTTATTTGCTAGGATAATTAGATAATACCTATTGCATGCTTAGTGAATAAGAAATTGGACAGCTCTTTCTTTGTATTAGTAAAAATGGGAATTAATAAAAACAAAATACACAAAATTAAATCAAAATTTGACAAAGAGGAAAGGAAAATCTTAAGAAACCTGTAATAGGGAGCTGGTTTTTACAGCCAAGCTCTACTACTAAGCCTTCTCACAAGTTATAACATACTGTTTCGATTTATATAAAAATTCATTTATCTATCTATATCTATAATAACATAAACATATACATGTACATAGAGGATAATTGTTGGTTTCGGTGTAATATCACATCATATTTTACCGAGTGGGCACCAAAAGCGATAGTTTCACGAGTGGTGCAGCCACGAGTGAAAATAACTACTTTTGGTGTCCACGAGTGAAATTAACGTGCTATCACATCAAAACCAACAATTTTTCTGTTTATTTTATGCTGAAAACTCACTTTTTGTTGAGTTTGTTTTAATGAAATGTCGAAAACAAATAAATAAAAAACATTAAAACCGCAGGAAACATCATCAGAAAGCATGGCACACATGACGTCATTTTAACGATGTTGTCGTTGTTTGGTTTTCGATATAAGTTACGCGCGATATACTTTTTGATGTCAATCGGGGTTGAAGATTTTGATATTTTCACTGCTTTGAAACAATGAAATATTAATTCTATTTCGCTGATATATTTAAGTAATTCACTGAAAAGCATAAAATAAAACAGTTTTATTCCTATTGAACATAGTTGACAAATGACAAAATATTTTTTGACCAGCCAGATTTTTCCATCCGTTTGATAAAATAAATTTGTGTTTGCATGTACTAATAAAAGAAATGGTTGAGCATAACTTAATTTCTTTTAATATGCTAAACATTGTTCATGTTTTAAGAACTTTTCTTGATCATACTTTTTCTGGTCATTTTGAGTATTATAGCTTTAAAATAAACATGTTTAATGTACAGTCATTTTGAAGGATAAATACAGCTTTAGTACTCAATTACCTTGTTTTTAATACTAGTGCCTCTCTAGACTACCTGTTTGACCCTCAAAATTCAGATCATTTAAAACAAAATGACCCTTCAAAGATTTCAACTTTCTCACGTTATAAAGATAACAGTTCAACCATAGTGTTTTCTGAACTATATACTAAAATACTTTTATTTTCCAACTGGTTAAAGATTGTACACATTTCTTTGCATCATATTCTCATTTTGTTTAACATGTAATATAATTAACTCACCTTTATATAAATATTATATCTTCAAGTACCTTACCCAATAAATTTGAAAATATGTTTACCAGTCTCAAAAAGGGAGGTAATTCAGATTGTTTACCTATCTCAATATTTTAGTTCTTTATATTAAAATATAACTGATAAATATGTTTTTGTAAATATTTTTAATAAGGAAGAAGAAGTCAGGAGACATCCAAGAACACAACCTCCAACCCACTGTTTGAGACTTGACAGGTATGCAATGTTAATGTAGTACAGTATGTTGTAAGGAAATACTGCTGTACATTTATATACCAATAAACTGTGGAGGAATATTATACATATCAATTAACCTAATTGGTGTTTAAATTATTTTTGCAAATCATCATTTATACTAATTTACTGATAGGATTAGGTATAAATTTTCATGATGTTTTTTCATGTTGTATCCAATAATTGGCTGAAACATGAAATATAAATAAGATATTGGCAAGAACGAAGTGCAAATATTGCAAGACTGCAGAGATATAAACATTAAACTTTTGACTGCTTTCAGCAAAACTACAAAAAGACCACCAAGGTCTTTTAAAGTTTTAATTGAAAGAAACCAGTATAACTTTGTAAATTATTTTACAATGGTCACTAGAAATTTGAGAAAACATTACTTGCCAATCATCATGTTTTTATGGCATATTTTAAGATATGTGTTGACTTTTGAAAAAAAATGACACGTCTTTATCTTTGATATTGTATCTTTAACTGACTCAGAATATAATTATTGATTTACCTAGCAAGTTAAAGTAGGCCAACAGCCAATACTGCGTCGAGATTAGACAAAATATATTTTCAAATACTAATTCAGTTAAGGCCTTATCTTGTCTGTTTTTTTTTCCTATTCAGTTATCAACATCTTTATTTTCATTGTGTCTACAGGCACAATACTTAATTCATAATTATTCTCTTGTCGGAATTGAAGATACTATTAATACTTGGGTCTACCAAGATTGATCATCCTGAGGTAATATAATTGTAGGGCTATCTTCTGTAACAACTTGGTGTCATACACCATTCCAATTTGAAATGTCCCACTTCTTACCTTTTTGAATGTTTATAATCAGAATATGTATCTAAATCACTGTTTCTATCTTCATGAACACTTGGGGTGAGCATATCCCAACTGGAACGTTTTGGCGGAGTGAAATCTTCATCATCATCATCCCAAGCCGACCGTGAAGGCGTGTCTAATACAGCAGTCATGAAAAAAACAAAGATTTAAAAACTTCATGCCTTTCCATCAGCACTGATGATAATTACTAAGGGACTTCTGAAAAAATCCAATAAAAGCACCACTGTTTCTGAAGAAAGTTCTGAATACAACCCCTTTAATTTGAACTCAAGTATGATCCAATAAATGGCGAATATAAATAAATGAATATAATAAAATCTACATTTTGTATTTACTTAGGTATAGTCTCAAGTTTTACAGTCCCCTTCAAATCCCCTTTTTGTAGGTTTTTACCACCAAAGGTGACCCTGATCTATGATATACCTACCCTAAAATCAGTAAGTTTAATGTAATGACTATGGCCAACATGGGCATTCTTTTTGAGGAGCCTTTGACAAAGCTTCCACTTGTTTTTAGTAAAAACTGTTTTCAATTAAAGGTCACCATAAACTTGACCACTGATGTACAGAACCAACAAGAGAACTAAAAGGGCCAGTATTGCTCTACTGGCCTGACTGGACTGTTTTGAGTAAGTTTTGTGAAAATCTTTTGCAATGTAACCAAATTTCAACAGAGGTCATCTTACTGACAACAAGCTACAGACCCACTTTGAGGATCCTAGACTAAAGTGTTCTCGTGATTTTGAGCAGAAACCAGTTTAAAGTACAGTCTGCTATTGTTAACGGTCCCTGTGACCCTTAACTTCTCCCTACTGATTATTAAATTAACTACATTGTAGAGTCATCTAATAACCATGAACAATGTGACTAGTAAGTTTGAGGATCCTCAGTTGAAGCAGTCACTTGTTTTTGATAAATCCATGTGTCTAAACATTTTGCTAATTTCAAATAAGTTACTTTCTGAATTCCATAACCTGGTTAGTCTGAACATATTTATTTGCCAATTTTTACAAAACATGTAAATACAAATCATTGTGCAATACAAATACCGAGTGGATAGAACCGAAAGCAAACTGCATGTTAAAAGGTTCGTTCCTGGTTATGTAAAATACTGACCTTTCGGTCTGATGTTCGGTGTAGCAGGTTCATCTCTTCTGCGTGGGGTGTCACCCCAGTCTCTAGAACTGCGCGAACTTCTCTCAGAGTGTCTGTCTCTTCTGTCTGAGTGACGATCCTTGCGTTCTGAGCCATGTTTATTTCGACGATCACTATCTGTAGTATAAAGTCTTATTTAACAAGAGCTGTTTGATGACAGCTCAACTATTCCTGTCACTTTCGTAGTATAATTAGTGGCATTTGTCAGCAGGCAAGTTAATTTGTCGAAGCAGGTAAATTTGTCACCTGGCAGGTAAATTTGACACAGCAGGTAAATTTGTCACCTGGCAGGTAAACTTGTCACCTGGCAGGTAAATTTGACACAGCATATAAATTTGTCACCTGGCATGTAAATATGTCACCTGGCAGGTAAATTTGTCACCTGGCAGGTAAATTTGACACAGTAGGTAAATTTGTCACCTGGCAGGTAATTTTGACACCGCAGGTAAATTTGTCACCTGGCTGGTAACAGTTAGAGAATTGTCCTTTTAAGCTGCTCGCTCTCAGTTGCTGTTGAAACAAGAGCTGTCCCTCACAAGTGACGAATGCCCCCGAAAGAGGTGCCTCACAGTCTGTGTCCTCTCCATGTGCTCAATAAATGTGCTATGTAATTTTAAAATCCTTCCATGCATGACAGAGTAATCATGCATACAGTATTCCATTACTTTAAACACTAAGTGTGACCTTGACCTTTGAGGTAGGGACTTGGGTATTGCACGCGACACATCCGCTTGATGTGCTAGACATTTGTGCCAAGTTATTTTAAAATCCTTCAAAGCATAATAAAGTTATAGTCCGGACACAAATGTATGCATATATACAGGATTCCATTACCTATAAACTCTAAGTGTGACCTTGACCTTTGTGGTAGGGATGTGGGTCTTGCACGCGACACGTCGTCTTGATGTGCTAGACATTTGTGCCAAATTATTTTAAAATCCTTCAATGCATGACAAAGTTACAGTCCGGACACGAATGTGTGCATATATAGAGGATTCCATAACCTTCATACTCCAAGTGTGACCTTCACCTTTGAGGTAGGGATGTGGGTCTTGCACGCGACACGTCATCTTGATGTGCTAGACATGTGTGCCAAGTTATTTTAAAATCCTTCAATGCATGACAAAGTTACAGTCCGGACACGAATTTGTAAGTGGGGACGCACGGACGGACGGACAGACGGACAGACGGTGCGATTTTAATATGCCACCCTTCGGGGGCATAAAAAATAAGATTTTCAAAAATGACATACTAATACATAAATATAAAACTAAAGGCTAGAATCAACAATAAAAGTAAAAACCTAGGTAGGAATTTACAAAATCAATTGAAAATGCTGGTTTTACGGCACCTCTACACTATATGTTTATATTGGAATTTCAAAATCGTTTTCAACGCTTTATTATTTGGTACTAGCGTATTATTTCAAATTAACAGATATACTTTACAGGAATTTATGCTGGAACTTTTTTATATTACTATATGTTCTAAAATATGTTATTTTCATACAGTTTGAAGAAATTATTTTTTTACCAAAGCAGCTTTAAGACAAGACATTAATCATTATACAGACATAGAAACCTTTCCCAGTAATTTCTAAGACTAGAAAGGGAACTAAATTTACTAAAAAGACTGCTGAGAGCAATCAGTCATTACTCAGTGACCTTGAATTTAGAGCCTGAAAACATTTATGAAGTTTCAAGGAATTGTCTAAATATCTAATATTGAGGCCTTGTGGTTTCAGAGAAGAAGATTGTTGATATTTCCTATTTGTTGCCATAGCAACCAGAGTTCTGCATGGAATGGAATGTTTTGAACAAGTTTAATAGAACTTCATTCAAGGAACATCCCTGCCAAGTTTCATCAACATTGGCACAGTGGTTTCAGAGGAGTTGTCGTTTGAAGGAAATGGTGGACAGACAGATGACATAGGACATACGCCAGGCACTGCGTGATCCTAATAGCTCATCGGTACTTTGTTGCCAGATGAGCTAAACAAGAAACAAGTTTGCTAATTTCTTTGTGGAGGTTCCTGGCAATGACTTTTTTTTCAACACAGAAAATCAAATTGGGTATTTATCACATGGATAATCTTTCTCTTGCAAAGTTTCTAATTCCTTGCCTTCTGTAGTTTATGTTGGAAACTTTGTCTACAGCTTTCTTTTTCCATCCTAACTTGTTAAAGGTTAAATCCTAATTTACAACCATGCACAACATTTTACAGCATTTATGCAGCAAGCTTACACTTGCATGATAATGTACTTGGTATGTTTGTAAATACTTCAAACTACCTATGTAATCAATTCCCTATACACTAACAAATACCTCTTTCTCTATATCTATGCCTGTCTTTATCTCGATCAGTTCTTCTTTCCCTCTCTCTGTCTTTTTTATCCTTCTTCCTATCATGTTCATGATATTTTGATGATGCGTAAACACCCTTGTCTTTATCTCTGTTGTGACGATCATATTGTCTGTCACGTACTGCATCACTTACACCACCAGGGTGTGACGGTGTCTCAACTCTAACTTGTCTGTAATGCCTAATTTAGTACAAAAAACTAAATGATAATTTAGTCCGTTATCACATGAGAATTCTGGACATAATGTCAGTACATTGTCTGAGACATAATATAGACCAGAATTTCGGATCTTTCTGGTAAACAACATAATTAGATTTAGGTCAATTTGTTTGACCAAACCTTTAAGATCTTGTGACCATTGTATTCTACCCTGGTCTGGTAAAATTGCTCAAGTAATGTGACTTCTAGTGCATTAATATACATGCACATATTAATTTTGCACTGACAACCATGAATCTTTGTGTTAAGTTAAGCTAAAAAGGTACTGTAGATGGTCACTGAAGGGACATTTCTAATGTATAATTTGAAATCATACCAGCAATATCTGACAAAAAGATTTTTGAATCTTTAATACCCGTAACTAATTGATCAAATGAAACTTACCTGTCATTTTTCCTATCTTTCTTTGATGATTTTCTGTTCCTTTCTTCTTCGTCACTGTCTGAACTACTACTACTACTGTTTTCATCAAAATCATCCTTGTATGATGTTACTTTTGACTTTTTTTTAACATTTTCGCTCACATTCTCTGAGTGTTTTTTTGCTGCAGCTAGTTTATCAAGGCCAAACAAAGAAGGCTTTTTAAAAGCATGCTTCTCTGTATCTGATGATGACCTTTTTTTCATGATTACAAGTCCACCTTGCTGTTCCCTAGATGAACCCTCCAAGCGATGAAGGGAGGGATCATTATCAGGGTCTATGTCTGTTGTCATAGTTTAAGAACCTGTAAATCAGGCTTCCTATGCAATCATCAATCAATCTTTCGATCTTCTTCCTGAACAAAATGCACATGCACAAATGGTGTGTTGGTTAACTGAAAGAAACAAATTAATGAGCATTAAATTTACAAATTTCAAATGGGACAAATTCGGAAGGATACATGTATTTAAGGTATTTCCTGTTTATGTGTTTTTTCAAAATCTAGGCGCATTAAGCACATACCTATATATACATGATATACACATGGATTGGCAACACTCAAATTTGCCTATACAAAATATAAAGTTCTTGCAAACAGTGAGATTTTCTGAATTTATATAAGCAATCAGTTTCTGCTCATTGTCCATATTGAATTGAACAGTTTTCAGAATATTTCTTAAACAAATAGTTTTCTCAGTATTGATTTTTTTTTTTTTGGTTTAATGTTTGTCAGATATTCCAGAAAGGGATTATGGTTATATTCTTACACGTTATTGCTTTATCGAATTTGGGAAGTTGCCAATCAATGCGTATACAAGTCCATGATAATAGTCTTATTTAAGTATATCTTTTTTATCAGAACATGCTTTTTCTACAGTGTTTATATACCCTTTGGTAAAAGTATAACCAGCCAGTTTTACATACGTTTGTCCCCCCCCCCCCCCTCACCCTCCCCTTTATATGAAAGTGCACATGTATTTGATATCTATTAGAATTTTCCTACAAACTAAGTTATATGAAAAACACTGCACTCTTTAATAAAAGTGTCCTTGTTAGAGCCACAGGCTAATGTAACCTGAAAATTACATAATATAAAAAAGTAATCTAATTTTAATGAACGAAGTGGTGAAAAAGAATTATGAACAAAATATGATAGTACAGTGTACATGGTTATTCTTTAAAGCCCTAGAAGCACTCTGAATTTACTGACAGAAAAAATGTTTAGTGATAGAATTATCATAAGAATGTGTGAAATAATGAGGAGAGAAACAACTAGGGGCGAGTGCGAAAAATCTTCAGGTCAGATGGAGCTGTCGCACAGTGATTTGATTTGAAGCAAATTTTATAAAGGTCCGTCCATGAGGGCATTTATTTTAGCTTGTTTTCTTGGATGAGACCACTGTTGCACAGTGGCTCAATGATTGGCTAAAAATAATACAGGGAAAACTGTAAAATTATATTAGACATCTATCTATCTCTGATTACTACCAACTCCTCTTGTGAGAGTTATAGGCAGGAATAAAGTGCACATCAGAAATGTTGGATTAGTCATCAATAGAGACAATAAAATATCTGACAATGAATATTGTCAGGTATAAAGTGAGACTTAGAAGGAAGTACCCAGTCAAGGGATAAAATGTTCATTTATAAGACAGTGAGAACAGGGTTAGAATGAAAAGATAAAAACATTGATCACCCGACTTATACTGAATATTTACCACAGCCTGCTTGAACTGGTCATGGTCAGGTTACAAGAAAGTTGGTTCCAAAGGGTGAAAAAGAAAATGATTACTTGTGGTAATCAGAGTCTAAGGGGTAGTGGATATGTAGGACTTTATCTGATTGGTTGAAAAGGTTGTGTTTACAAATAACAAGAGGGCCAAGATGGCCCTATATCGCTCACCGGTATATCAATTGCCAATAATACAAGGGGTCATGATTTTAACATAGTTCCTAGAGGTCCACTACACAATGCTTAGTAACATTCCAAATATCTAAGCTCTGCCTGTGGGCCTCGTGGTTTTTTAAAGTTTTCCCTATATAAGCCTATGCGAAATCAAGTGACCCCTGTCCTCCCGCCCCCCCCCCTCCTGGGAAGGGTTAATTTTACCCCGGGGGTCATGATTTGAAAGGTCCACAAGGCAATCCTACACGCTAAATATCTAAGTTCTAGGCTTTGTGGTTTCAGAAGAAAAGACTTTTAAAGTTTTTCCTACAAGCCTATGTAAAATTAAGTAACTCCCGGACGGGATCAATTTTGACCCGGGGCTCATAATTTGAACAATTTTTGTAGAGGTCTACTAGACAATGCTACATGCCAAATATCTAAGCTCTAGGCCTTGTGGTTTCAGAGAAGAAGATTTTTTCAAGTTTTTCCTATTTTTTGCCATAGCAACCACAGTTCTGCATGGAATGGAATTCTTTGAACAACTTTGGTAGAACTTCATGCAAGGAACATCCCTGCATAGTTTCATCAACATTGGCCAGGTGGTTTCAGAGGAGATGTTGTTTGAATCAAAATGTTGATGGACAACAAAACTCACCTGACACTACATTTATACACAAATTGGGATATTCAGCATGTTCAGAAAAGAGGCTGATTCTCAGGTAAGGCAGGAATGTGCGCTTTTTGTATTGTATACATAAATGTAATCAATTCATGATACTGGTTGATTCAACAACCACATTTGTGTAGTATAGTTGCAGTAGAAAAAATTGCGTAATACAGCCCATTACAAGGTTTTCTTTGCAAACATGTTCACATAGACCTGATTATGCTCAGAATACACCGTCACCGAATGTTTCTGCCAGCTACAAATTTTTGCGGGTCATTTGTGACCCCCTTGATCAGAATTTGGGGTTCATTTAGAAATTCTGGGGGACATACTCTTCACGGTATAACAAATCTAAGACATGCATTAGATGTAAAATAAGTTGTAATCAGTTTACTCCTGTTAGCACTGCATGTGATACATCACAAAAAGGGAAGAGTTATTTGGTTATCTAGACAACAGAGGTTTCTCTTTGGATACTTTCTGTTTTGTCATCTCCAAAGTCAAATTCATCCACAGCAGGTCCTAAAGAAATTTGCATAAGTGTATTCAACCTTTCAGATGACAGTCTGTCGGTCTATTTCTAGACATAAAACATAGATATTATTTTGCACATTAGACACCCTTTCTACTAGAAGTGCAACGATTCGATGCGATTCATCAGAATTTGACTACCGTGCCCACGATCCCATTTGCGATTCAATCCCGGACATTTTCAATTTGATTCGTTTTTTAGTCACAGTTCGCGTAATCGTAATTTAGCACCAAATCCCGGCCTTTAAACACCCTTAATGATGCCATAGTAACTTCCCCTGTTGCTTATAATAGTACCCGAAAAAAAAATGCGTCTGAATTGTGGAAACATTACGCCTTCAGGGTTGACCTGTTGTGACATATACATGTAAACAAGAGGGCCATGATGGCCCTTTATTGTTCACCCGAGTACAACTGCTTTTAACAAAGTTGCTAGAAATCATCGAAACAACCTTTCTGACATATTTCCAGGATATTTGGGCTGAAAATGTTACCTCTAGAGTGTTAACAAGGTTTTTCCACATTTGGGCTCTGTGACCTAGTTTTTGACCCAAGATGACCCATATTCGAACTTGAGCTAGAAATCATAGAAACAACCTTTCTGACAAATTTCCAGGATATTTGGGCTGAAAATGTTACCTCTAGAGTATTAACAAGGCTTTTCCATATTTGGGCCCTGTGACCTAGTTTTTGACCCCAGATGACCCATATTCGAACTTGAGCTAGAAATCATCAAAACAACCTTTCTGACAAATTTCCAGGATATTTGGGCTGAAAATGTAACCTCTAGAGTGTTAACAAGGTTTTTCCACATTTGGGCTCTGTGACCTAGTTTTTGACCCCAGATGACCCATATTCGAACTTGAGCTAGAAATCATCAAAACAACCTTTCCGACAAATTTCCAGGATATTTTGGCTGAAAATGTTACCTCTAGAGTGTTAACAAGGTTTTTCCATATTTGGGCTGTGTGACCTAGTTTTTGATCCCAGATGACCCATATTCAAACTTGAGCTAGAAATCATCGAAACAACCTTTCTGACAAATTTCAAGGATATCTGGGCTGAAAATGTAACATCTAGAGTGTTAACAAGTTTTTCCATATTTGGGCTCTGTGACCTAGTTTTTGACCCCAGATGACCCATATTCGAACTTGAGCTAGAAATCATCGAAACAACCTTTCTGACATATTTCCAGGATATTTGGGCTGAAAATGTTACCTCTAGAGTGTTAACAAGGTTTTTCCATATTCAGGCTGTGTGACCTAGTTTTTGACCCCAGATGACCCATATTCGAACTTGTGCTAAAAATCATCTTAACAATCTTTCTGACAAATTTCCAGGACATTTGGACTGAAAATGTTACCTCTAGACTGTTAACAAGGTTTTTCCATATTTGGGCTGTGTGACCTAGTTTTTGACCCCAGGTGACCCATATTAAAACTTGAGCTAGAAATCAACCAAACAACTTTTCTGACAAATTGCCAGGATATCTGGGCTGAAAATGTAACATCTAGAGTGTTAACAAGTTTTTCCATATTTGGGCTCTGTGACCTAGTTTTTGACCCCAGATGACCCATATTCGAACTTGAGCTAGAAATCATCGAAACAACCTTTCTGACATATTTCCAGGATATTTGGGCTGAAAATGTTACCTCTAGAGTGTTAACAAGGTTTTTCCATATTCAGGCTGTGTGACCTAGTTTTTGACCCCAGATGACCCATATTCGAACTTGTGCTAAAAATCATCTTAACAATCTTTCTGACAAATTTCCAGGACATTTGGACTGAAAATGTTACCTCTAGACTGTTAACAAGGTTTTTCCATATTTGGGCTGTGTGACCTAGTTTTTGACCCCAGGTGACCCATATTAAAACTTGAGCTAGAAATCAACCAAACAACCTTTCTGACAAATTGCCAGGATATTTGGACTGAAACAGTAGCCTCTAGAGCCTTAACAAGATTTTTCTATTTTTGGGTCATGTGACCTAGTTTTTCATCCGAGATGACCCATATTCGAACTCGTCCGAGTAATTACTGGGACAAACATCCTGACCAAGTTTCATGACAATTGAGGCAAAAATGTGACCACTAGAGTGTTAACGAACTAAGTGTGGACGGACGACGGACATTCATCGATCCTAATAGCTCACCCTGAGCCAGCAATTGAATAAAAAAAATCGAAATCAGCAAAACATAATCGAAATCAAATTGAATTGGTTGTCAGCTGAATTGTTGCAGCCCTACTTTCTACACTGGCAGTCTGATTGAAATTACTACAAAATTATCATTTATAAAAACACTCGGAGAGACATTTTTGTTTTTTCTTATAACATGTATAAGGTGTCATTTTAAGCGTCTATGATACCATGATGACGGTAACATACGAACCAATACACAGAAAAATGCAACAGTACAAAATGCAGACCGGCAACGGAATAGGGTCAAAATTAGACATATCCCATTTCAGAAGCGTATTTTGTAACAATTTGTCTTGCATTTCGAAGCCATTCTGAGAGGATTTAAAATGGTTATTTTGTACCATAATGTGAGTATACATATTTTAATTGCGTCATAGGAAACGCTCTTTGTTATTTCTGTTAAGTCATTGACAAAATGAGTGCGTCAAAAAAGCACTCTCGCAGATCACCAGTGTTCGAGAAACTTATCTAATCAGAAAAAAATTTCATTGGTCTACACTTGAAAGGGAGATATGATACAAGGTCATTTTTTGACTAGATTGATAATGTCTGTCAGCGGGAAAACACAAAAGCTCTATCTGACCTGGACCACAAAAAAACAATATCGCGAAAACTAGTTCCAAATTGGTCGATCATCACTGTAAAAGTTTTATTGCAACAACTTTAATATTTCATAAGACCAAAAACATTCATAGCTAGCTATTTCTAAAAAATTATACCGTCTACCTATGAAAATCAGAAGTTAATCTAGATTTCGTCCACTTAACGTCAAAATAAACCAGCAGAGTTATCTCCCTCGCGTCCGACTTGGTTCGTTCTTCGACTTTTCGACCCAATTACACCATGATTTTCCTGACATTCTGTTCGAAATACATGGTGCATAACTTTGAATTTATTGTTAAAGATTATTTTCTAATTTATGTTATCATTATCAAGTTATTTGCATGGAAAAAGAATAAATAAATTCGCACAAAATTTTCAGCTCTGCATGATAATGATAGCAACGTAAAATGGCGGACACGCTACTTGTCCCAGCCCTTCGATCGAAACCGAAATCTTTAAATTTAAGCAATAAAAAACTTGACAGGGTACCAAAAGCTATTGGAAAGCTTGACTGTATTCTTCACCTCCAACTGAAGAATAATAAGTTGAAGACACTTCCTTATGAACTTAGCTATTTATACCAGGTGTGTAGCAGGCTCAAGCCAATCAAGGAATTGAACTATTGATTACTGGTTTATTTTAAACATTTCATATTCCATTACAAATTTCAGCTAAGAATAGATTTAGAGAATTAGTAAACATGTGAATTAAACTAATCTTGAGAAAAACACAGGTTGGCGTGGTGTATGGACCCCATCCCCCTAGCCTAATTAATTTGGCGTTTCAGTGTGACCCCTTTCATCGATCTGATATTTTATAACTGTCACACCTCTACGCCAAATTTTAATGTGCTCCATAATAGGCGGAAATTGTAGTTTCAATAATCGGTACAACTGGCGTAACATAGTTCAAATAAAAATTTTTCGCTCTAAAATGAAGAATGATATATATGTCTTTAAATGAAAACCAAAGATTTTATGAAAAATCTCACCACTTTATAAAATTCTGTATGTTTAAACCTAGACATGCAAGTTTACACATACGGCATGATGTGCCATTTATTTTTATATTTACCGATTGATGCAGGTGTGTAAATAGTAAAACATAAATTGGAATTGAGTTAGTATCATTTTTAAACTTAATCCTATCATGTTAAATCATAAATACATTTAAATATTGGATTTCATTGCGTCTATAAGTGCCCAACAGAATTTCGTTGGGGATGTGTTTCCAGCTATTTGCACATCAATGTGAGATGTAGAAGGCGGACAACTGTAAAATGTCAACCTGTAAAATCGGTTTGCCTTCGAAGTTGAGATAGTGAGACTACCATCCCCCTAGTCTTTCGACTTCGAAGGCAAACCAAATTTAAAATCTGATATTTTACATCTACATCTTAACAGTTTGACAGAAAAAAATCAAATCGATAAATTGGGTCAAATCGTTTAGCTGAATGAAAAAAGCTACCATCCCTCAAGAGGCCTCTCTACAACCCAGGTTCCCAATAACCTGATAGCACACAAGTTTAGTTTAAACATATTTTATTGCTGGATATACATGTAAATACATATGATTTGTTGCGTAGAATGACCAAAATAGACCGAAAAAGACCGAAAAACAGTTTATGAAGACCGAAAACGACTTTTTTTAAAAGAGTATATATAACTTACAGTTTAAATGAAGAAATTTGTAAATATTGTATTACAAATCAAGTAAAAAGATCGAAAAACAAATATTGCAGACCAAAAATTTGCTGAATTAGCATTCCAGATTTTGTAATTGGAACTATCAAAACAGACAAAAAAATCTTCACTACATACAAATTCCTTCATTTATTTTATACAATCGTACATTCTCTTTTGAAAAAAAAGTTGTTTTTGGTAAACATAAACTGTTTTTCACTTCTTTTTCGGTCTTATTCAGTCTCTTTTGGTCAGTCTATGCATCCCACATGATTGTATGTTTATACAATAAAGACATTTTAAAGACACAAAATCAGCTTTCCAACATTAGTAAAACGGCCCTTCCCTTTCGGAGGTTGCTTATAAGATTGTCATATAAACTTGACAACTGAAACATCCTACGAGTTTGGTTGCACCTACGAGTACATGTTTCTAAATATATCTTAATTGACTGCTAAGTGCTTGTATATAGAGCACTTATCTGAATTCTATGCAAGTTCTATGTACCTTTCAAGGTATTTTACTCTTTGAACCGAGTGCTGTTTCTTGATGATGTTACATGTACTTAAACTGTATACATACTGTTGAAATTGTCTTACTGGAATTACACATGTGTGAAGTGTGGCAGGTTAACTGCTACCAGGGCAGCTAATATATAATAAGTGTGAATAATTTAACACCTTTGCAAAGGGGTCCAATTGTTCTTTTAGAGGTCTCATCCACAAATTCAAGCTAACATATTTGCTCTTATGGACGGACCTTTATAAAATTTGCTAAGGAAGGTCCAATTGTTTTGATAGCAAATATACCATTCCTCCTGACAGTTTTGAATTGACCACAGTACAATTCATTTGGATTCAGTGAAAAACATTATTCTCAACAAAATATTAAATGGTCAATATAATTATTTTATGTTTAAATTAACATGAATAAGCTATAAAGTTATTATGAAGTTTAGATAGTAACCTAAGGCAGATTTAAGTGCATAATAGGCATATTTTTTCAAGCAACCAGTATTGACCAGTAATGACAGGTTTTAACCAGTATTGACCGGTTGATTGCCAACATTGTTGCACTTTTATGTTCCCTTTACAATTTCTTTCAGTTTGACATGGAAAATCATGAAGAAATTTAAAGACCGTCAAGTTTCAATTATTTTGCCAAACTAAAGCAGTACGAGTTGAAAATGATATCAATTAGCAAAAAGACATCCTGATAGCTGCCCAATATTTTCCAGATGTACAGGTTGAGTAATGGCACTGTGCAAGTGCTAATTTAATTAGCTAATTCAAAAACATTCACTTTGTTCATATGTAAGGTAAAATAATGGTTCCATAATCTACTAATCTCTAAATTTGTATCTGTTATGACAATTTTCTATTGCGTTCTATTAGCTACCATTGATTTTCATTTTCCAAATTTGGAGGATTAACACCAAATATCTCCAACTAAAACCACATATGTTTACATTTTAAGAGAATCATAATAACCTTCCTTCAGCAAAAGTTTAATCTTGTCTAGATCTTGTAAAAAAAACTGTTAAAAATTGTAAAGTCCCATGTTTCTCATCTATCCATATCTAACCAAAGTTTAAATTCCTCACAATACAGAATTCTTACATGGTGTTGGATCGCAGGCTGTCTGGTATACCAAGTGATCATGCAAATGAAACAATGTATATTTAAACTACATCATGTTCTGTAAGCATGTCACCATAACTTAAATAACCTGTCCTTCAATTAACTTTTTCATCCGTTAAGATCTAGATCTACTTCAAATGCATCTTTTTTCTACCATAATTAAAACATTGGTTGTGCGACTTGAACACAGAACTTTAACTGAAAAAGGCAAATGAAAATTGCCCAACACCATCAGGCATCAGTGACTTAAGTTTGTGATGTAGTTTTATAGCAGGCATTGTAAGGTTTAACTGTGTACCATAATTTTGTAGCAGTACTTTGCATTCTTTTTGTAAGCATGTTATAGATTTTGATTCAGTAAAATCAAAGACTTAATACTGAATAAGATAACTGAGGTGTGAGTTGACTGGATTCCAGAATCTATACGTAAACTGCGGATTTGAAGCTGTCTTTGACGTGGTTTAAGTCTGCTAATTAAGATAAAAATAAAATGGAGGACTACTGCATTATCTTCTTCCCCCTTGGGTCAATCTCACTATTTTCTACAGTGTGATTGCTGATGATGCTGAGATCATACTATATATTTACTTATACACATGCATCAACAACATGATTGGAGAAGAAAATTTCATGAATTTATAGCAGTTTGAGCATATTTCTTCAGTTTAATCTCTTGACTGAGTAGGTGACAAACTAAAAGTAAAGCATTACACATATTATGATATTATTCTTTTTCATTCATATCTTGACATTCACAACAGTTAACTTGAAAGTTTAAATATGTTGTTTCAAATTGAAAGTCTATGACAACGCCTTTGAATATTATCTAATGCCTCAATGTCGTTTTTGAGGTTTAACCAAACTGGTTGTATTATGGTAGTGCATAAATGTTAGTTACTTTGTTAAACACTTTTTATGTATGAGTCTTATCCTTATATTTACCTATGCTAGATATGTGTCTCTGTTATCAAAGTATTTGATATTTACACACCCAAACGCCTCTGACTGTCACGCAAATCTGTAACATTTAGGGAATATGTTAAGTTTATAGCATGTTGTATTTTCACAACAACACATTTTTTCTCATTAAATGTCATCAATCCATGCATCAGAACTATTCAAGTCCTGGAACTCCTTACAATATGCAGTGCTACTGTAGTTTCTCAATACAGCTTGGTATCAGAAATGAACATCTTTGCTGAAGAGTGGTTTCCAAGATGATCTACTCCTGGGCAGAACACAGGGCATAAAAGCACTTGATCCTATGACAAACATTACCCTCTTAAGAAGGGTGGTATGTTTAAAAGTAGCACAAATGTGTTTTGAGCACTTGTTCTGAAACCTGTATGAATTGGGTACAATGCAAGCACACAATCGTGTAAAGCACATGCTATACAGAACTTGCTCTATTTATGAATGTAAAATATGTGGTAATTTGATTGTACATACTAATAAAAAAATATACGACAAATAAATTAGGTGCAAACATACTTGAATGTGGTGACTAACCTTTGTTTTTGTATATAGTTACAGATATTGAACTGTGGAAACAATGATTTTGAAGAACTTCCAGAAGTTATTGAGCATCTAACTATGCTGGAGAAATTGCATTTATTCAACAACAAACTACATACATTAACACCCAAGGTTCTCAGTAAGTTTCCTTCAAGTTTTACTTTCTATGGTTCTTAAAAAAGAGAGCATATAGCCGTTGTTTTGTGTGCCCGTCTGTCCATCTGAATATTTCATTTCTTCAGTGTAAGTCCAAAAGTATTAAAGGGATGAGTTGATACTTCATAGAATGATAGAGGTTGTTCAGAGGAAGTGCAGTGACAAAGAATCATAACTCCATCTTTGCCCGTTTTTAGCTTACCTGGCACATAGGATCCTCCAAGCAGAACAGGCTTTAAAATAAAACAGCTTTTATTTTTCAAGGGAATGTTATCACGGATTTGTAATAATGTTAAGATCTTTTATACTTCACACAAATCATACATGTATAACCTGTGAGGCATTGTAGATGTTCTCTGTGACTAAGGTGAGCAATATAGGTCCCTTGTGACCCTCTTTTTTCATTATCACAATCATTATACATGTACATGTGCATCCTGTTATTTATTTCAGCAAACCTTAGAAGTCTGACTTTCCTTAATTTGAATACAAATTGCCTGAAAACACTTCCTTCAGAAATATGCAGGTATGTCAATTTTTATTCAGAAACACTCAAAGTGAATATCAACATTATGTTTTATGCCCCTTCATGGAAAGGTAGTACAATGTACATACAACATGACTGCAGTACTCTGGTGTGTTTGCACATAGGGATTGTGGCAATTTCAAGTTTCAAGTACATGTATGTGTATAAAAGGAAAATTACTTGTCAAAATCTTATAATTAGATCATTAAATAGCTACACAGGGACTGCTGTCCTATGATGACTGTTGTTCTATGTATTATACTGAACCCTCAAAACATGTTGGTGAGTTGTACTGAAACATACTTTGTTTGTTTCACTTTTTTATTTCAGGTTAATAAGTTTGCAGTTTCTAAGTATAGACAGCAACCTGTTAACAGAATTGCCTGTTGAATTTTGTGCATTAACAAGACTGGAAGAATTTCATGCTGCTAATAATCAGCTCACAAACCTTCCTTTGGAATTTGGATTTCTTATTAACTTGGAAAAACTCCACTTGCAGAAAAACAGAATCAGAGAGCTACCAGAAGTGAGTCATTTAATACTTATTTTACTCTTTTTCCTGCAGGAAAATACATGTACGTGTGTTTGTTTAGCTGTCTAGCAAGTAGTGCTAAGGGTGAGCTCTAGTGATAGCCTAATGTCTGTTGTCCCACATCTGTCTTCAGAAAATGCTTCAGATGACATCATCTCTGAAACTATTTGGCCAATTTAAACGAAACTGAGGTTTAACTGACATGTTTAAAATATTGCATTGATTTCAAGGTGCAGAAATAACATCAAGAAAGATGATTTATATAACAAGTTTCTGTCAGTTTTAGATGAACTATTACTCCAATTATAAAGTTGGTGCGGACCTCGATAGCTCAGTGGTTAGGGCGTTCGCCTCCGGAACGGCAGGTCCTAGGTTCAAATCCCAGCTGATTCCACATGCACCTCAGTCTACCCAGCTGTAAGTGGGTAGCATCGATGAAAAATTTGCTGCCTCTCTCTTGCAAGCGTGATGACATATGGAATGAGTGTTTGAGAGCGATTAAATAAGCTACCGAGCTTTCTCCGTAATCAAACTAAAATAAATTGGTACAAATTAACTAAAGTTTGAAATGGGATGATTTTCATTTTCAACTCGCTTTGATTGTTTAAATTTAAGAAATAAGTTCAAAATTAGTTTGTATCCCTTAGTCATGTTAATTAGCTAATTTAATTTGTAAATGACTTTCGATTATTAATTAACAAATTTTTCAATACATGCAGAAATCACTGACATCTGCTGCTCACCATCAACAAAAGAGTTGGTAGAAAATTATATCGAATTTCAGAAATAATGAATAAAATTATCTTATCCATCATGGATCTGTTGTCAAGGGGTGTATTTCATGATTTCTAAATTTCTGATGGCTTTGGGATGAATCTACATAAGAGCAAACTAATATATTATTGATATCTTGCTTTATGCAAGGGGAAAGAGCTTACACTGCACTCTATCTGAAAGCATAGTTTCAGTAGAGCAGTATAGAAAATTAGCCACGATACAAATCAGATTATTAGTTTCTTTCATGAGCACGAGGTTCAGATCGAAATATCCATCACTGAAGCTCTGCCGAGTTCCCGCGAAACAGTTACCCGAAGTGACGGATATTTCCATCTGAACCAAGTATCTCATGTACTGTCTTGCACTTTGATTGAAATAGATATTTAAATACAAACTTATTGAAATGATGCATTTTAATATAAAAACAAACGTTATTCAGATGCTGTGTTTGGGAAAGTGACGTCACATGGGGGGGGGGGGGTGTAAGATGAGATTTTCCAGCACTGGTAAAAACTGCAGATATCTCCATCTGGTATGCACGAAAAAGAAAAGTTTGCTTGAAAAATTACATTATTACTGGGAGGACATGCATTTGCATTTTGTCATAGATTTGGATGACAAAACACATTTAAAACAGGCAGATACTAGCATTAATGTAAGGCCAAGAAAATAAGTTCCTTGTTTCTTCATATCCTAACTATCACATATTACATGTACTTGTAAAGGTGCCACTAATATATAGGTGGATGTAACTTTAAGGAATCTTCCTTTATCAGTTCAGTTATTTGAACTAAAGCTTTTCAGAGAATCACACAATTATTTCAGTTTTCCTATGTAATATTTCACTACTCAGCAAAGTCCTGTTTCTTCTTCATGATACATGTTTTTAGCTCACCTGGCTTTGCCAGGGTGAGTTTTTCTGATGGATGATTGTCCGTCATCCATCGTTTGTTAACATTTTGATTCAAATGACATCTTCTCTGAAACCACAAGGCCAATTTTGATGAATCTATGCAGGGATGTTCCTTGCATGAAGCTCTACCAAAATTGTTCAAAGAATTCCATTCCATGCAGAACTCTGGTTGCTATGGCAACAAATAGGAAAAACTTTAAAAATATTCTTCTCTGAAACCACAAAGCCTAGAGCTTAGATATTTGGCATGTAGCATTGTCTAGTGGACCTCTACCAAGATTGTTCAAATTATGAGCCCCGGGTCAAAATTGACCCCTCGGGGGTGGTCACTTAGTTTTGCAAAGGCTAATATAGGAAAAACTTTAAAAATCTTCTTCTCTGAAACCACAAGGCCTAGAGCTTAGATATTTGGCATGTAGCATTGTCTAGTGGACCTCTACCAAGACTGTTCAAATTATGAGCCCCGGGTCAAAATTGACCCCGCGGGGGTGGTCACTTAGTTTTGCAAAGGCTAATATAGGAAAAACTTTAAAAATCTTTTTCTCTGAAACCACAAGGCCTAGAGCTTAGCTATTTGGCATGTAGCATTGGCTAGTGGACCTCTACCAAGATTGTTCAAATTATGACTCCTGGGATCAAATTTGACCCCGCATGGGGGGTCACTTAATTTTACATAGGCTTATATAGGAAAAGCTTAAAAAATCTTCTTCTCTGAAACCACAAGGCCTAGAGCTTAGCTATTTGGCATGTAGCATTGTCTAGTGGACCTCTATTAAGGTTGTTGAAATTATGCTCCTAGGATAAAAAATTGACCCCGCATGGGGAGTCACTTAGTTTTACATAGGCTTATATAGGAAAAACTTTAAAAATATTCTTCTGTAACCACAAGGCCTAGAGCTAGTATCATTGTCTAGTGGACCTCTACCAAGATTGTTCAAATTATGCCCCTGGGATCAAAATTGACCCCGCATGGGGGGTCACTTAGTTTATATATATATAATATATATAGCTTATATAGGAAAAACTTTAAAAATCTTCTCTGTAACCACAAAGCCTAGAGCTAAGATATTTAGTATGTATCATTGTCTGGTGGACCTCTACCAAGATTGTTCAAATTACGCCCCTGGGCCGCATGGGGGTTTACTTAGTTTAACATAGGGTTATATAGGCAAAACTTTAAAAATCTTCTTCTCTGAAACCACAAAGCCTAGAGCTTAGATATTTGGCATGTAACATTGCCTAGTAGACCTCCTTAAAGTTTGTTCAAATTATGCCCCAGGGGTCAAAATTGACCTTTCCCAGGGAGGGGGGTCACTTGTTTTACAAAGAAGTATATAGGAAAACCTATTTGGTATATAACATTGTCTAGTGATCTTCCACCAGGCAAGTGCACTTGTACCAAGGTGAGCGATATAGGGCCATCTTGGCCCTCTTGTTCAAATTATGCCCCTTGGATCAAAATTGACCTTGCCTGGGTGGTCACTTAGTTTTACATAGGCTTATATAGGAAAAACTTTAAAAATCTTCTTCTCTGACACCACAAGGCATAGAGCTTAGATATTTGGCATGTAGCATTGCCTAGTAGACCTCTTTAAAGTTTTGGGGGCATTTGTTTTGCAAAGATGTATATAGGAAAACCTATTTGGTATATAACATTGTATAGTGATCTTCCACCAGGCAAGTGGACTTGTACCAAGGTGAGTGATATAGGGCCATCTTTGCCCTCTTGTTTATTTTATAACTGAAATGACATAAATTATGCATTATACTTGAAGGATGTTACTGGTAGGTAAATAATGTATAATTTCCTCTGAAAAATCCTATCATATGCTTGGTTTTGGTTGACATAGTACAACTGATATTAAACTAAAACTGTGGCACTATCCATCATTATAGATACATTCAATTGGCAAGTGATGCATAGAAAATGGTAACAACAGAAAATTGAATATATACTTTGTATTGCATGGCAATACTCGATCGACTTGTTTTCTGAGTAATTGGCTGAATATTTCTTATTATTGTAAAAATATCATTAAATTAAACGCTGTATTTTCAGAGTATTGGAAAATGTTATAAGCTGAGATTACTAGACATAGCTGCAAATGACTTAAGAATATTTCCTACAGAGGTATGTTTCAATAGCTTTTCTTGAAGACATATTGAACAGCTTAGTTAGATTTCAAAGATTATTATTATTATACCCCTAGATACGAAGTATATAAGAATATAATACATATAAGTTTAACACGTTTGTCCGTCCTTTGTCTGTCTATCAGTCTGTAGACAAAATTTTTCTGGCTATTCCTCAGCAACCACTGGTTGAAATTCAATGAAACCTCACAGAGGTGTTAAGTACCAAGCCTAATTTTGCATATCTTGAGCATGTTATGCTCAAATGATTTTTCATTGAGTTTGATTTTTTTCATACTTGAGTGTACATTCATGCTGTTTCTCTGCAACCTCTGTTGGCAATTCAACGAAACCTCACAGAATTGCTAAGTACCAAGTATAGTTGTGCTTAGCCATGGCCAGTTACACTCAAATAATTTTCATTGAGTTATTGCCATTTGATGTTTTCATACATAATTATAGTGTACAATGTAGAGTGATTATTACCAAGCTTAATTTTGCATGTTATGTCCTGATAATTTTTCATGGAGTTATTGCCCTTTTATTTTGGCTTTATGGATATTTTTAAGTCTCCTGGTACAGTTGGTCAAATATTGAATATTCACATAACTGTTCCATTGGTGAGCTCATACAATGTCTTTTGTTTGAAACTGTTAATCAGTTTTGGAATAATTTCACACGAATGATCTCTATTTGGCCCACAAAGTTGAGGGTTATAAATAAAGTTTGAAAGAAACTTAAAAAAATACATTTTCTTCAAGTCAGATTTTAAGCCTATTTCATAGGAATGGTTTTAATGTGAACCACTACCAATTCAGGTAGTAACTCAGTAAGAAATCTACCTGGCAGGACCACAGGTATTTTGATTTATAGACTTACCAGTGCTCTAGTTATCTGTAGTGATATAGATATTTAAACATACTGGAAAAATAGTCTGAACTGTTTAAACATGATCCTTGAGAAGACGGGGAACACAAATCTTTGCCTGACCAATGAAATTTTGCTTGACCCAACAACATAAACTATTGTGTAAAAGATTGTGTCTGACATGTGGTCAGACAGCCGCAAACACTAGCCTCATGGAATAAAATTTTGCTTGACATATCAGGCAGACAGGCACTTTAAGGGAAGACTGTTTCAGTTATGGATGCTCCAGTTAGTGTGTTTTAGTTTTGAAAAATGCCAGTATTATAAACATTTATGCTTATTATTGAAAAGAAATCATTAATTTTCCATGTATTTTTGTAGTTGCACAACATACCTCTAAAGGAAATGTTCTGTGAAGAAAATCCTCTTCTACAACATATTCCTGTACATTCTGTCCAGGAAGAGGAGGTTCTTTCATTGAAGGTAGGATGTATTGTCATATAATAAGTGTCAATATTTGGAAAGCTTCAAACCCTTGTTAAACTACCTTTTTTTTCATTTTTTATAACCCCCCCACACACGTTTTTGGTTTTTACTTGTTCAGCTTGTCTGTCCGTCGTCCCCCCTGTAGACACAATCTTGTGGACACTACTCTCCAATGTCCCTGCCATTCCCCCCAGTATAATACAATCTTGCCATGGTCCATGTTCCCCGCCCCTAGGTCAAAGGAAGGTCACAGGGCTCGGGATGGTAAAATTTGTGGACCTTAAATCTCCAAACCCTGGTCAGAATTTGATGATACTTCACACAAGTAAAGTACAAGCCTAGTTGTGCGGTCCTGTTTCGGTCTTAGGTCAAGGTCAACGTCACAGGGGCTCGGATGGTAAATCTTGGAAGCTAAATTCCAAAACCCCTGGTCAGAATTTGATGTACTTCACACAAGTGATAAGTACAATGCCTATTGTGCTGGTCCATGTTTCGGGTCTCTAGGTCAAGGTCACGTCACAGGGCTCGGATGGTAAAATCGTGTGGACCCCTAATCTCCAAAACCCCTGGTCAGAATTTGATGATACTTCACACAAGTGATAAGTACATGCCTAGTTGTGCATGGTCTAGGTTTCGGTCTCTAGGTCAAAGGGTCACAGGGGCGAGGAAAATCTTGTGAACCAATCCCAAACTGGTAGAAGTTTCATTCAAAAAGTACATTAGTTGGATGGTAGGCTAGGTCAAAGGCCGGGGCTTGAATAGTAAAATCTTGTGTGCTTTTAATCTCAACCCCGCTGGTCAAAATTTAATTATACTTAAGCCTTAAGATGTGCGGTCCAATAATCAAAGCATAATCAAAGCTCAAATATTACATGAATTTTAAATACTGTGTCAGTGGGATGTTCGGGGGGTATTCATCACCTTCAGTGATAGTTCTAGTTTATTCTCAATTGCGAAACAAGTTCTTACAACTTAGATTAATTGCTCTCGAGACTCGTTCCAGATGGAATCGACTGCAAAGAGAGAGAGGCAATGTGGAAATATCTGTGTCTTGCATAAGGACACTACTTCATGGTATACACTGGTGGGAATCGAACTCGGAATCCAAAACACATTGTCAGTAATAGTAGGTGACTGTACTTGCACATATACTTGTAGTATATACTAGTGTGAGAATGTTGAGGTTGCTATAAAATGGTCAATGATAGACCTTATCACTGCAAACATAATAACCTGGGTCTTATTGGTGCTGCAAATGGACATTTTTAGCGCTTTTGCATGATTTTGTGAATGAAGAGGTAAAACACACGTCACAAGCAACAAACTACAAGGGTAATGGGAAAAAAATGGAATGCTATGGGGTATCACAATAATTTGGCTATGGGTTGAAAATGAAAACACAAAATTTTGACAGACAAAGACAGAGAAAAATTAAAAACAAGTGAAAGCATTTACATGTTTCGGTAAAATGGGAAGAGAGAAATATTCATTTAATACTGAAACCTGCTTCAGTACAGATTCTTTATGTTTATTGGAATCATTTATTATACAGGTACTATCACTATCATTAATTGGCGCTAACAATTACCACAAGGTCTAACAAAACTTGACTTGCAATTATTTGCAGAAAGACCTTTTCAGGTCCTGAAACATGGCAAGACAAACTTTGCATTTCTTCCTGGACTCTGTCGTATGAACAATCTTTTGTACATGTAAATACTTTTCTATACAAGTTACAATTTAGAGGACCAAAATCTAGGCAGATAGCATGTCAAGCACTGTGCAATGAGGCCCTGCTGGATATCTATGCAGATAGCATGTCAAGCACTGTGCAATGAGGCCCTGCTGGATATCTAGGCAGATTGCATGTCAAGCACTGTGCAATGAGGCCCTGCTGGATATCTAGGCAGATAGCATGTCAAGCACTGTGCAATGAGGCCCCGCTGGATATCTAGGCAGATAGCATGTCAAGCACTGTGCAATGAGGCCCTGCTGGATATCTAGGCAGATAGCATGTCAAGCACTGTGCAATGAGGCCCTGCTGGACATCTAGGCAGATAGCATGTCAAGCACTGTGCAATGAGGCCCTGCTGGATATCTAGGCAGATAGCATGTCAAGCACTGTGCAATGAGGCCCTGCTGGCAGAAAGCTTGTCAATCAGTGTACAATCGGGCCCTGCCAGATATCTAGTTTAAACTTGAATATTTGAATGCCATCATTGGGAAGTGTAAAATGATTTTAAGAGAGTTGTTTTATATAAACATAAGTGGCATCAGTTTGTATCATTGATATTAAACAGTTTTAAAATTTAGTAATCTAACTTGGCAAATGTTTCAAAATGACATAAGAAATAAAATTGCACCTAGCTGTTTTTATTAGCTCACCTCGCACAAAGTGCCACAGTGAGCTATAAGGATCACATTCCGTCCGGCGTCCGTCTGTACATCCGTCTGTCCACCATTTCCTTCAAACAACATCTCCTCTGAAACCACTGGGCCAATGTTGATGAAACTTTGCAGGGATGTACCTTGCATTAAGCTCTATCAAAGTTTTTCAAAGAATTCCATTCCATGCAGAACTCTGGTTGCTATGGCAACAAATAGGAAAAACTTTAAAAATCTTCTTCTCTGAAACCACAAGGCCTAGAGCTTAGATATTTGGCATGTAGCATTGTCTAGTGGACCTCTACCAAGATTGTTCAAATTATGACCCCCCAGTTAAAATTGACCCCGCGCGGGTGGTCACTTAGTTTTGCATAGGCTTATATAGGAAAAACTTTAAAAATCTTCTCCTCTGAAACCACAAGGCCTAGAGCTTAGATACATGTATTTGGCATGTAGCATTATCTAGTGGACCTCTACCAAGATTGTTCAAATTATGACCACCGGATCAAAATTGACCCTGCATGGGGGCTTATATAGGAAAACTTTTAAAAACCACAAGGCCGAGAGCTTAGATATTTGGCATGTATTATTGTCTAGTGTACCTCTACCAAGATTGTTAAAATTATGATCCCCGGGTCAAAATTTACCCCACGCAGGTGGTCACTTAGTTTTGCATAAGCTTATATTGGAAAAACTTTAAAAATCTTCTTCTCTGAAACCACAAGGCCTAGAGCTTAGATATTTGGCATGTAGCATTGTCTAGTGAACGTCTACCAAGATTGTTCAAATTATGACCGCTGGGTCAAAATTGACCTCGCGCGGGTGGTCACTTAGTTTTGCATAGGCTTATATAGGAAAAACTTTAAAAATCTTCTCTGAAACCACAAGGCCTAGAGCTTAGATATTTTGCATGTAGCATTGCTTAGAGGACCTCTACCAAGATTGTTCAAATTATGACCCCTGGGGTCATAATTGGCCTTTCCTTTGGGGGGGGGGGGTCATTTGTTTACAAAGATGTATATATAGGAAAACCTATTTGGTATATAACATTGTCTAGTGATCTTCCACCAGGCAAGTGGACTTGTACCAAGGTGAGCGATATAAGACCATCTTGGCCCTCTTGTAATATTATTAATTCTCGTTTCCTATTTTACTGAAATATATAAGTGAGCTCATTTTGTTTGATCATAAATATCAAATACTTTGTGACAGACTATTTGCACAGAACAAGACATGCACAGCATCCAGTTGTCCATTAATCAAACTCTTTTTGCATTCACAGGTTAGAATATTAACTGCATCCAGACTGTAAACAAACAATTTCTTTTTGCAGGAAATATGTGCAAGATATGTAATGAGAGAATTAAAAGACAGGTAAATTAGTTTTAAGTCATGTTTTGAAACAGAATTTTTAAATAGAGCTGATATTCAGTTGAAGGAATTTGACATAAGAGATTTTGAAGAATTCAGTATCACTTAACGACTTAGCTGTATGCTAGCTGCCATCTTACAATGAATCTTTACTTGCGAAGACTTCTGGATAAGCCCACAGTACATGTGTCTATCGTATGTGAGAAAAACAGAAATCTAGTTTGCTCTCCTAGTTTCGTTATAATTTCAATAAAATGCTAGATTTGATGGAAGAATTTCTTTCCATGAATCATAAGAGGGCATTGAAATGTACGTCTAGATATAGACAACAATTGAGCTGGGGTTAAAAACTTTAGAACCTCTTCAAAATGTTTTATCGTTTTAATCAGTGATTGTAAAAATTAGTATTTTAGATAAAATTGTATAATTCACCTTGATTTACCTCACTACTATCTATTATATATATGTGAAAAAGTTTGTTGTCACATTTGTATATAAATGTAAATAATTTGTTACTGCTCTCTGATAGACGTCCAGACAAAAGGTATAAAGGCTGATGTTGTATAACCAAGTAACATGTACTGTGTATTGTAACTTGTGTTTTTACATGTATACACTGCTTCTCAAGTAAAACTCCTATGCAACTTATCATTGCATTTTTTTAACACAAATAAGTGACAGAGCCAGGAGACGTACCCTCATGAAAACTGTCAGAAATGGGCGTGGCAGGTCTCCAAATAATATACCATAACTTCTTGTCTAATCATTACAAAGACAAAGACAGTTGAGCTTTTTAATAGATTCATCTTCCAGGAATAGCTTCCTCACAATATTCATTCAACTTTATCAAACTTGCTCAGAAGGTTCCCTGCAACTTGTTGATGATCCCTACTGTTTTTGGGTCGGTGGGTCAAAGGGCAAGCTCAAAATGACTTCCATTAGATTTCCCTTGATAACGCTCTACAGGTCACAATTTTCAGTAAACTTTCATCAAACTTGCTCAGAATGTTGCCTGCAACCTGCAGGTGATCCCTGTTGTTTTTGGGTCAAATGTAAGTGGGTCAAAGGTCAAGGTCGCAGTGACCTGAATTTTCTAAATCTTCCAGCTCAATATCATGAGATCTATATGAACAGTCTTCAAACTTTGTAGGATGATTGGTTTGGTGAGTAGAGGATCCCGGTTGTTTTGGGGTCAGTGGGTCAAAGGTGAACATCACAGTGACCCTTGCTTTGAAAATCTTTTCTGCTCAGTATCATAAGATCTATATGTTCCACAGTCTTGAAACTTCATGGGATGATTGGTCTTACTGAACAGAAGATCCCTACAGTTTTTGAGGTCAGTAGATCAAAAGTCAAGTTCACAGTGACCCAAACTTTGAGAATCTGTTTGGCTCAATATCTTGAGATCTATATGGTCCACAGTCTTTAAACTTCATAGGATGATTGGTCTTACTGAGTAGATGATCCCTATTGTTATTGGGGTCAGTAGGTCAAGTTTAAGGTCACTGATCTCTGTTAGCTTTTCCTTGATAACATTGCAAAAGATTTTCTCAAAACTTAAAACAGTCCAATCAGTTTAGAGGAGCGATACTGATCATTTTGGGTCTCTTGTTTTATGTCCAGGCTGTAACTTTGTCATATGTCAAGGGTTTTTTCAAATTATATGGCACAAATGTTCTGCACACACATTCCTGTCGGACTGTAACTTTGTTATTCATTGAAGGATTTTTAAAATAACTTGGGACTTTAATAATGTTCAGCACATCAAGACGATGTGTCACATACAAGACCCACATCCCTACTTCAAAGGTCAAGGTGACATTTAAAGTTTAAAGGTCATGGAATCCTGGATATATGCTGACATTTGTGTCAGGACTGTAATTTATCATGCATTTCAGGATATTAAAATAACTTGGCACAAGTGTTCAGCACATCAGGATGATGTTTCATGTGCAAGTACCACAGCCCTTCCTTAAAGGTCAAGGCCACACTAAAGTTTAAAGGTCGTGGAATCCTTAAAAATGAATTGGAACAAGTATTCAGCACATTGAGATAAATTGTTGTGTGCAAGTACCGGGTCCACACCTTGAAGGTTGAGGTCACACTGAGACACCGCTTTGGGGCATTTGTCTTTAATTTCCAAATCAAAAAATTTGTACATGATGTGATTTAAGAAATTCAGCTTGATGTGTCTTACATAATCTTTTTGATCAGAAGCACATTAAGGATAAAAGTGGCCAAAAGTCATCATTGCCTCACCTGTGAAATAACATTAAGGTTGCGCCTGACAAAAGCTAGAATTTCATTCAATAAAATCTTTAAATATTTTTATCTTTTTTTATTGTATGTAGAAAATATGTATTGAAACATACACAGTTTTTGGAAAGGTCAAGCTCTAAACAAATAAAACAAACCAAATGTTGCTTACCATTACAAAAGATATTTGTCACATTTAGTCAGACCCATCATCAATTTTTGTCGAGCCCGCTTGCGGTGAGCTCGACATAGTTGTCACTTTTGGCAGTATGGTGTATGTGCGTCCGTCCATCCGATTTTGTCCGGACCATATCTTTTTTCATGCATGGAGGGCTTTTGATGTTACTTGACACAAATGTTCACCATCATGAGACGGAGTGTCATGCGCAAGAACCAGGTCTAAGGTCAAGGTCACACTTGGAGATTAAAGGTCAAATTCAAGAATGACTTTGTCCGGAGCATTTCTTTTTCATGCATGGAGGGATTTTAATTTAACTTGGCACAAATGTTCACCATCATGACAGGGAGTGTCATGCGCAAGAACCAGCTCCCTAGGTCTAAGGTCAAGGTCACACTTAGAGGTTAAAGTTCAAAGTCAAGAATATCTTTGTCTGGAGCATTTCTTCTTCATGCATGGAGGGATTTTGATGTTACTTTGTACAAATGTTCACCACCATGGGCTACCCTTGTTTTTAGAATTACTTCCCTTTGTTGTTACTATAAATAGCTTATATTGTAACTTTTTTATTACTGGCCATAGAGAAAAATCGAGACCACTTTTCTGTGGTACAACATGCATGTTACATCCAATATTTAGGTGTATTTTGACCCATCTCTACTTGGTAAGGAGTTAGCCCTTTTGACATATGGCGGGATCGACATGTTGCACGTGGGCATCTAGTTTAACCTGGGGCTTGTAGCTTCGAGTAGCCCTCTATACCAAAAAGTTTTGTTACATGTTGTACACAATTCCCACTTTGTGAATTGCTGTCTTCAAATTTATTTATATGTGCTGTAATGAAACACTTAACCCGAACCCCACAATAGCATATAATAATGATCATAAATTGTGACAAATGTTTTTAAAAAATTTGTTATATGGTTCTGTCAAGCAGGGAACAATGTATAAAATACATTTCAATTTTGATGATTCTTGTTCGGGCTATTCTTCAGGCACCACTGCTTGGAATTCAACAAATCTTTATGGGAGGCTTTCTTAACAAAAAGAGATGCGTATATTGCAAGCGTGTTCTGGTTCATTGATTTTTTCTCACTGAATTATGGCCCTCTTAATATACATAAAAAATTATAGTATTTATAGTACTTGACCGGAGTATTTTAATCAAGTTAAGTGATCATTTTATTTTTTGTCTCAAAGGCAGAATTTATATTGGCAGTCTTTGTGCCATAGAGAAGCAATCACAATAGCTCATTTCTAGGTCATCGGTGGACCAGTAGTTTATAATTATAGCCTTTTTAAAACCTGTTTAAACCACGTTAAACTAAGGTCAAAGGTATAAATATTCATTATTTAAAGAGTTTGGTGAGGCAGTGTATTACTTTATAACATTAGGTGGACTGAAATTGCATTGCCCTCCATATCAATTTTCACATAAAACACATGTTAACTAGAGCAGTGCTGTGCTTGTTTGTTGTGTATTAATGTACATAAAACATGTTATTTATTTGGAAGAAATGCTTCATATTTATTACACCCCACATAGTTAATATGGGGCTATAATTTATAGGAATCATACGTTTTATCCTGACTTACACAAAGTATTTCTTGTGCCAATTTGCTTAAACCTATGCAACATTTTTATTGACACATGATTAATCACGATGACAAGTTATATTACATTCTTAAAGAGTTATTGCCCTTCTGAACATAGCAAGTTATCAAAAAGAAAGTGTAATATCTCAAATTTCGATGGTGTACTCCACAGTTAGTGTACAGTATAACATCTATGCATGTAAAGCTACAATGACAAGTTATATAACTATATTTAATATTTTATAGAGTTATTGCCCTTTTGTACAGAACAAACATCTATGCATGCAAAGCATTGTGTCTGCACAGTTACCATTTATTCATAGCACCATTCAAGCTGTGTCTAATTTGTGCTGTAAAAAATACTTGTCACTCCATGTACTTTTGCACTGATATAATTCTTTTGTTTTGAGATCAGCGCATAGTGAGGGTATTAATCACTTCCAGTGATAGCTCTAGTCTGTCAGTACAGTGTAGACTGCCTTAACCACTGCCTTGTCTGATGTGATATTAAATATTTCCTCCAAATTCATTTTCTGGTTAGATCCTTGGACTGTACATGCATATGACATTATACCATGTCTTATATGACTGGTGACTGAACTGCTGCTCCTGAAACAATTTGCACAATCAAATCAGACAGTTCAATAGTGACTGTTAGTTTTCCAGTCTGAAGAATTGCATTATTCACTCTAACCCAAATAGTCAGTTTAGGTTATTGAACTTCTTGATCAGGGAAATCACAAAGTAGGTAATGGTATTCAATGTCTTGTGAGATTGGTCAATTATTGTGCTGTGAATTTACCCTGCTACTTTTAACATATCGTGCTTTTGCTTAAACCATTACATTTTGACTGCTTGGAACCTGTTTTTGTTTGTCACAAAATTATATATATGACAAATTAAAAGGTAAAGTTTAATATACAAAGTAGGGTATAAATTCAAACTTATGTTTTATTGTTCAGACAGCAAACATTTCTAGCCTAGCTGATAACTGTGTACTGTTCAGACAGCAAACATTTCTAGCCTAGCTGATACACGGTGGTGAATCACATGATCAAAATAATCTCTAAACAAAAGTTAATATATGAAAAATGCTATAAAATAATGGAAGCACTTCAGCTGTGATTATAAAAAGTAGCCTATCTTATGACAACATTAACGTATTCTAGAACTACTAAGGTCTCAATAACAATCACCTTCTGATTGTGCTGAACACTTCAACAATGAATTAGTCCAGTGTACTGAAGTGTTTGTTACAATCAGAAGGAGACTATGATTGAGACCTATGTAGTTCAAGAATACATTAATGTCGCCTTAAGATAGGCTACATTTCATATTTAAAGCTACACAAATTTCATAATGTTTTAACATTTTCTTATATTTACTTTTGTTTAGAGATTATTTTGATCACGTGATTCCCCACTGTATGATAACTGTGTACTGTAAATTGGGTCATTTTTGAGTGACAAATATCACTAATATCGAAAATTTTAAAAATTTAAATTCACGAAAGTCTGTCTATTCAGAAATAAATTTACAGTACAGAGAATTTTTCTAATAGCAACTCTGTGAACTGAATCTTCACGATAAAAATAATTCACGAATTAAATCATAGCAAATATTACCCAATTTACAGTATGTTGGCGATAGAGTACATAGCCAAGCAGCATTCACAGTTTACCATAGTTTCATCCTGACCAGAAGTCATGGTTTTCAGTGTTTAGAACTTATTATAAACTTACATTATTGTTATCATTGTGTAGAGATATAAGGTGAGGTAAATATATAAATACTTAATAACATTAATTTGGGTATTGGTTGATGAAAAGTTCCTTTGATTTACTTAATACACTGAATATGTAAATATAAATAACTTTAAAAGCTATATGCTTGCTGCACAAGAACAAAATTGAATAATAATGCAACTAGGATTTGTTTTCAACAGCAAAAATATGCGGCAAAAAATGCGTACTGTACAACTATGAATTTTTAAAAGTCTTGTGAAAATGGTACGGTGTCATTAAATTTCATTAAAGTGAAAACATCTCTAAATGCTTAATTGATTTTTGACAGGTGGTCATATTTGAGGCGTGCAATAAAACACTACCCACAGATCCGTGAGATGTTGGCACAAGCCAGTAGATGTTCTGTGTGTGGAGAGTCATTCTTGAACACTTGGCTGGAATGTGTCAAGTTTGTTGATGCAAAATCGGTAATGTCATAATCATAAACTAAAAGAAAATTCTGGGTTTTGATCAGCTTGCGACATGATTAAATGTTTGCTGTGTCTCAAATTGTTCATTTTGTCTTCCCTTCTTTAGGGGAATTGAGTAATTTTACCCTTGTCATCTGTTTGTCTACTTTACTTGTCAGTGCTCATAAATCGCTTTCTATTTACAACGCGTTGCAGTTGGGTTTGCCCGATCGCTATCTTGGCAATCGATACAGTTATAATCTTACGTCACTCATAGCGCAATTTTGAAACTATTATTAGAGCTAGTTTATAGGTTAACTCCTCCCCATTCAAGGACATTTAGGTGCGAGCGTCCAGCTTCTTTCTCACGTCGTCAATTTGCTCCGCCCAAAAACCCGCATGGTAATTTTTATGCAAGTGACAAACAGTATTTAATAATGTTAAATATAGGTTTCTTCGCGTATTTTGTAGTGACTCCGAGATAAATTATATAGATCTTCTGTTTTATTTAAAATGTTGATTAATATATACTCTTTTAAAAGAGATCTCCTTCAATTACAGCGATTGAGCTACGGTATCATTGCATTTACAAGTGTAGACCGTAAGTTTATGAATAAGTTTACGTGTAAATTATGTTCGCGGAACTTTACACATCGGAATTCCATGATTGCAGTAACATGTTATCCTACACAATTCATAATGACGTCTGTTGAAAAAATATATTGTGATGCATTTTTCATAAAATGCGTTTTTCAATCTGTTTCTCAACTCGCCTTGTCAATTTTGTTTGCCAAAGTGGAACAAAATGTCAACGAAAGTAATTAAATTGACGAAATTATCAATAATTGAGTACATCGATGCGTGAAAAATATTTTTGTCTCCGGCGGTACTGGAACTCCTTTATGTCGCAGAGCGTCGCCATAAATGGTAAGGAAGTCTGCTGACATACTAAGTATCTAATGCCGTACTGTACGTACTGACATAATCAGTGCATCTGCCAAAATCTTTACTTGTACGGACGTTGTAATATCATACCCAAGTTCCCTCTCTATTGCCGACAGTGAACTCGACAATTTTCCCTTGTGAACAGTGTTTTTACTTTAAAAGCCGTGCGGTCGGGGGGTTGAGTTTAACAAAACAAGAGGGCCATGATGGCCCTGTATCGCTCACCTGTCTACCATTGGCAAAAATAAAAGGTTATTAATAGCAGAAAGGATCAATTTTTACCTTTGGCTCATGATATCCTCTTAATAAGCTTATGTAAAATCAAAAGATCCACCCCCCCGGTCATGATTTGAACAATCTTGGTAGAGAGTCAATTATTGCCACATGCTGAATATCTAAGTTCTAGGCCTCATTATTTTGCTGTCTGATCATAATCTGCACTGTTGGCTATTCATTGTTTTGCTGTCTGATCATAATCTGCACTGTAAGCTATTCATTGTATGCTGGCTGGTCATGATCTGCACTGTCAGCTATTAATTTTTTTCTGTTTGATCATGATCTGCACTGTTTGCTATTCATTGTTTTGCTGTCTGATAATGATCTGCATTTTCATTATTTAGCTGTCTGATCATGGTCTGCACTGTTTGCTATGCATTATTTTGCTGTCTGATCATGATCTGCACTTTCATTATTTTGTTGTCTGATCATGATCTGCATTGTAAGCTATTCATTATTTTGCTGTCTGATCATGATCTGCACTGTAAGCTATTCATTAGTTTGCTGTCTGATCATGATCTACACTGTAAGCTATTCATTATTTTCCTGTCTGATCATGATCTGCACTGTCAGCTGTTCATTTTTTTAATAATTTATGGTACTTTCCAAAGTGATAGATGGAAGAGTAAGTCTTGTGATGTGAATGCAAAAATTACAACTACATTCTTTAACATGGAAGTTCAACTAGGGGTCAAGAACATGTATTGCATCATCGCTATTTAAAACTTTATAAGTGCCAATTTTAGGCCAGAGTTTTTATATTGCTTGGTTTATGGGAAGTTTTCTAAAATGTTGAGTATGAAGGACTTTTCCTACTGTATTGAACAGAGCACATATTGAACATCAGTCTACTGCACCTGTCAATAATCGTCATTTTCGAACAAAATAAACACTTTAAAATAATTACTTTCAATTATATATCCCTACTATTCTGACATTTCATTAACTAGTCTGTGAAGTCGGAACAGCGGAAATAATACAAATAAAATATCAGTTCATAATGTCATTGTTATTCATAGGACAGGCAGTCGCATAAACCAAGAGATATAAAAACTCTGGCCTTACCATAGAGAGATCCAAGATGTGTACTGATTACAAATCAATCTTATGGTGTTAAAATACTGCAATAAAATTAGCAAATGAGGTGTTCAATAAACAACACACTATTAAAACTAGAAATCATCAAAACAACCTTTCTGACAAATTTCAAGGATATCTCGGCTGAAAATGTAACATCTAGAGTGTTAACAAGGTTTTTCCATATTTGGGCTGTGAACTAGTTTTTGACCCCAGATGACCCATATTCGAACTTGGGCTAGAAATCATCTTAACAACCTTTCTGACAAATTTCCAGGATATTTGGGCTGAAAATGTTACCTCTAGAGTGTTAACAAGGTTTTTCCATATTTGGGCTGTGTGACCTAGTTTTTGACCCCAGGTGACCCATATTAAAACTTGAGCTAGAAATCAACCAAACAACCTTTCTGACAAATTGCCAGGATATTTGGACTGAAACAGTAGCCTCTAGAGCCTTAACAAGATTTTTCTATTTTTGGGCTCTGTGACCTAGTTTTTGACCCCAGATGACCCATATTCGAACTCGTCCGAGTAATTCCTGGGACAAACATCCTGACCAAGTTTCGTGACAATTGAGGAAAAAATGTGACCACTAGAGCGTTAACGAACTAAATGTGGACGGACGACGGACGACGTCCGACGGACGACAGACGACGGACGACGGACATTCATCGATCCTAATAGCTCACCCTGAGCCAGCTCAGGTGAGCTAAAAATACAAATCAATGAACAGGGGCGTAGTTACTCCGGCCATAAAAATGAAACTGCAGACATGACAGTCAGACCAGTAGATTAATAACGATTATCTAATTTGTTTCACTTTATCTCATATATTTACATGTATTTCAATTCTTTTTTATTCCAACCAATATAAAAATCTGTAGATGAGTGTTAGATACTGCATCCTGCCTGACCAATCCAATTTACCGCCCGTAGCCATACATGAGCGAAATGTTGGACACATGACTGCAGAGTTACACGATTACTCAAAACTTTGTAAATTTATTTCGGCTTTTTTCACATTTTGAAGAAGAAACATTCGACGAATGATAAAGAAACATATTTAAAGAATCTGCGGGAAAACGACAGTCTTAGTGAAACATTTTGTTTTGCACTGACCGCTGTGTCATCAGTGTCACTGAAGTAAAATATACACAATAATATTATATATTCTGGATATGCTCATGCGTACTAATTTATGTTCAGTGTTATTGTTTTTCAAATGGCTATCGGTAAAATCACAATTAAGAAGCTCTCGGAAAGTCAACATTTAATGTACATTTGTACATATATATGAGAACTTGGTAGAGTGCTAGTCTAACTATTTCGACTTCGAAGGCAAACCGATTTTATAGGCTGATATTTTCAAGTTGTTCACTTTAGTTATAAATAACAGATCATGTGAAAGGGGTCTCACTGAAACACCAAATTAATTAGACTATTGGACGCTGCTGTATATGTCCAACCCATAGTACAGAGGGGGTCCGACATGTCTGGCACAGGACTTTCTGCTGTCAGACAAGCGGCTTTTCTGTCCCGGGTCCAGGTTGTCCGCAGGCTAGCCGAAATGTTGAGGGAAAAAATTAGAACGAATAAATATTGTACGAAAGTCCTGTTTTACCTAGCCCAGACATTTTAGATCTATTTGCAGTATTGGGATAACATTTTAATCTTGCTTACTTTAAAAGTGCGCTGTTAATGTGTTTTATTTTTATTTTTATGCACATGTATTACCTCGTGGAGTAGCCTCAATATTTCGACTGCAAGACAGAACAATTTTACAAACTGATATTACATCTAGTCTGCCTTTGCGAAGGGCGGCCATCGTATGTAGCAAAAAGCACTTGCGTGCAATTAGTTGGGCTATTCGTTGAGGTACGCGATAAAACTTCCATAGTTTATTTCATTAAGTTTTGGGAAAGTTTCATCACTGATGATTAGTGTACACCTGGCTCCGCCGATTTACCAAATGGCACTTTAATATATACTTTATCCGATACTGTTTCTGTTATGACTTTCCACATTCGGAACGTAACGTCAGAATCAAATAAAGACTGATCGTATGCGCCCCTATTTGACCTTTTCAATGAAAGAACGGAGGGGAGGAGTTAACCGATATCTACATGCTCTATTAATAGTTTCAGATTCGCCTTTGTGTGACGTAAGATTGTAATTTTATTGATTGCTAAAATAGCTAGCGGGCAAAGCCAACTGCAACGCGTTGTATTCCCTTTGGAAATCCAAACTCACTAACAACAGGTTCACTCACAAAACTTGAACATAGTGAATATCAAATATTTATCAATGCTGACAGTAACCTACAGTAGATTGTAAGGGGGAAGTAGGATATTTGTTTCTAAAGACTAACTTTGTATATTTTCAGGACCTCAGATTGAACAACTTGAATGGACTGGTTCCCGTTCGGGCTCTACTCTGCTCATATAAATGTTTTAACTCAAAAGGACATGACTATTATGGTGTTGCATTTCCATGAGGAACGCTGTGCAACACTACAAAATATTGTTTAGGATTGGTGATACAATATCAATGCAATCTTGGAATGTTTTGAAAAACACTGAATAAAATAGTGACTATACATATCTGTGGTATCACAAGAAAATTGCATGTTGCACGTATTTTTTGTTTGCAGCTTGTAACATACAAATTTTTAAACATTTCACCCGAGACCACTTGATGGGTCGTGTCCTTATCAGCAAGAACTAGAGCATATTTCATAATTGTGTAACATTGCTAGGTGTTCTTTTACCAAACCTGATCAGGGACTTTAATCTTATGTACGAAAAACACTGCACGGCCAAGAGCTAAGATATTTTCTATGCAGTATTGTCTCTGCCAAGCCTGTTGAAATCATACCCTTGCTGTCAAAATTAGCCCTACCTGTGGTCACTTGTTCCACATTTATTTAAGTACAATACAAAACTTGAAAATCTCCTAGACTTTTAAATGCTCTGAACCATATCTTAAGTATTTGGTTCTGTAGCGATTGTCTTGTAGTCCTCTCCTCAATTTGTCCAGTTCAAGTCCCTGGCGCTTTTAACACCAAATTTGGTCAGACTTTGGATATGGCGAAAGGAATTTTTAGTCCTGTCAATCAAAATTTCAATGTACATGTATTGTCATCTTGTTAAGTCGAAGTCTTAAGATTGCCTACGGATCAAAGGTGCAGCGGTGCTATATTTGAGCTTGTTTACTGTCTTTACAAGTCATTACCAAACCTGGAGGAAATGTGAACAGTTCTTTGTAACAACCCATATCAGACTAAGAAATGGATCGTTGGTGAAGTAGTTATCTTTCTCTCCCAGAAAAGAACCTCTATTTTGCATCAAGTCTTCAGGTTTGTGTACTTGCATATACTGACATGTTTATATTTGCTGTCCAGTAGCATTACTTTACATTGAATATGTTTTAAGGTTTAAAACTGGTACTTTGCCTGTTAGATTGTTAGCTCACCTGAGCACAAAGTGCTCAAGGGGAGCTATTGTGATCACCTGGTTCTGTCGTCTGTCGTTTGTTCACACTTGTGTATGCAATAGAGGCTGCATTTTTCATTGGATTTTCATGAAACTTTGTCAGTATGATTGTCTTAATGAACTCTAGGTTCTAGTATGATTATGGGTAATTTGAGGTCAAAAACTAGGTCACCTGGTCAAATCATAGAAAAATAGAGGTTGCATTTTTCATTGGATCTTCATGAAACTTGGTCAGGATGACTGCCTTAATTGATGAAATTTGGGTCAAGTTCGAATATGAGTCATCTGGGGTCAAAAACAAGGTCATAGGGACAAATTGTAGAAAACCCATGTGCAAGCAATAGAGGTTGCATTTTTCATTGATTCTTCATAAAATTTGGTTAAAATGATTATCTTGATGAAATCTAGATCAAGTTTGAATATGGATCATCTGGGGTCAAAAACTAGGTCACGGGGGCATATAGGAAAACCTTGTGTACTCAATATAGGTTGCATTTTTCATAAGATTTTCATGAAACTTGGTCAGTATAATTGACCCAATGAAATTTAGGTCAAGTTCGAATATGGGTCATCTGAGGTAAGAAACTAGTCACCCGGTAAAAACCTTGTGTATGCCATACAGATGACATTTACAACCCAATCATCATGAAAATTGGTCAGAATGTTTGTGTGGATTAGCTGGGATTAAAAATTAGGTCAACAGGAAAATCTTATTGGTACTCTGGAAGTCACATTTTATAGCCAATCATGTAAATGTCTTGTCAAGGTCAAACAATGTTTGTGATTATGATATATGGTTTAGGGTTGTAGTTTGGTCACATATGGTCATAAGTAGGTCTCAGGTGAGCGATATAGGGCCATATTTGGCCTTCTTGTTTAATTCATAACACACTTGTAACTTTAGCTACAGAAGCTCTGTGCATTCAAACATTATATTGTTTATATCTGTACAAATTGTTGATAATACTTGTTTTTTTTTAAATAAACTTCTGTGCAAAAATGAGCTGTTCAGACCTGGTAAGAAAGTGAACATTTTAGAAATGTTTCATACTTTAAATACTGTTAAAAACAACTGCTGTCTGATTAAAATCATCTCCTCAAAAATGCTGTGCTATATGGATGTGAGGACAGTTGATAAAAGGTCATGTTCAGATGACCTTTCTGACAGCCAACCAGAGCCTTTCTTAGCAAAAGTATAGTCCCAAAAGAAAAGCTATATTCAGATGGGATCCCAAAACAAGATGGCCAAGATAACCCTATATCGCTCACCTGGCTGACATTGGCTATAATACAAGGTCAACCAGCATGTCACTGAAATGGTCAGTGTTGACCTGGGGGTCTTCATTTGAACACTCTTCTTAGAGGATCACTACACAATGCTACATTCAAGATATCTGAGCCTTCTGGTTTTAAGAGATTTTGGCAGTTTTCCCTATATAAGCTTATGTGAAATCAAGTCATCCCCTGGGTAGTGTCCATTTTGCCATGGGGGATCTTGGTAGAGGTCAACTAGGTAATGGTCAACTAGACAATGCTACATATCTAGACGTTGTGGTTTCAGAGAAGATTTTTAAAGTTTTTCCTTTCCGTTGCCATGACAACCAGAGTTCTGCACAGAACGGAATTATTCTAACAACATTCCTGCCAAGTTTCATCAACACTGACCCAGTGGTTTCAGAGATGTTGTTTAAAGGAAATGGTGAAAGGACGTACCACATACGATCCTAATAGCTCACCCTTTTGTGTCAGGTGAGCTAAAACTATGACCTGTTGATCAATAGAATGGCTGGAAGTTCACAAACAGTGCATTTTTTTCTTACAGACAGCTCTTGTGCACTCAATGATCATTGTGGTTTTAACTGGTGGCACTGATCAATTAGATATCATATTGCTGCAACAAATAGTTCTTAAACAGCTAAGAATGGGGCTATAATGGCCCTTGATTGCTCATCCGAGTACTCTCTTTAAGGCCAGACTGAGTTGTTGGAAAACGTTTCTATACTGCACAATGACTCCCTGGAGTTTTCATATCAAAATGGTAAAACATGAAGGCTGTCTTAAGTTTGTAATTATTTCTGTATGATTTATATTCTGACATCCAGTGACCTCAACATCTACTCCATTTTGTCAGATCTCTTGCATCATTGGACAATACAATACAAAATTGTATATTCCATATTATTCTATATTTTAACAAGTTTAAAGATAACAAAACTGTCTTAAGAAGACGCACTTGAAGTGTTCACTTTTGATTTGTTAAATTCCCCTAGAGTACTCTCTAAACTGATGTTGGATTTTCACCACCCAGTCAGAAACAGCAAAAGTTTACCAGCTAAACTAAAACAGCATCATTTTCAGCTAAATAGATCAAAATATGATGCCAAAATATCTCAAAGTACATTCTGACATTATAACTGACAATTCCTCTTGTATAAGCAAGTTTTGAAACAGTGGATTTTCTTTTCACCGTTTTTGCAATCTTTAACCCGGATTTACGTCAAAAAGTATAGGGTCTACCGAGCTTAATTAATGCTGGAAACCATGCGACTATGACGTCGTTTGAATGATGTCATTTGCGCTATGTTTTCTGATGACGTTTCCCTGGATTTTCGATATTTTACAGAAACAAACTCAATAAAGTAGAGTTTTAACCATAAACAGAAATATTGTTGGTATTGGTGTAATATCACGTTAATTTCACTTGTGAACACCAAAAGTTGTTATTTTCACTCGTGGCTGTGCCACTCGTGAAAATATCACTTTTGGTTCCCAAACGCAATTTACACCAAAAACAACAATTATCCTCTATAAGCATGATGCACAATAAGGTACATCACTCTAGATGACCAGGACTATCTTTAGCTGTTTGAAATAACATAATTAAAAGCGTTCACATGTATTTATGTTGTCGGTTTGGACTAAGTCTTGGTTCTCTCGTCATCCAGCTGTCCGTAAACTTCTCCTTGACAACGCTCTACAGGTCACAATTTTCATTAAACTTTCATCAATCTTCCCTTCAGCCTGTAGATATTGTTTTTGGAGTCAGTGGGTCAAAGCTCAAGGTTACAGTGACCTCCAATAGTGTTTCCTTGATAACACTCTAGACATCACAATTTCTTTCAACTTTCATCAAACATGCTTAGAAGGTTCACTGTACAACATGTTCATTATGTTTGTACACATTTAAGTCCATTATTATGATGATCTGCACCAGGGCAATATTTCGCAAGTAAATCAATATATCTTCTACTGCACAAGAATGAAAAATAAAAAATTCCATTAGTTTAACACGCTCATTTGAAGTCGTATCTGATTGATCAATTTACGTGTATGTGCAAATCTATTTTTTTTATTTTCTCTCATTTTGTTTTTCGTACATTTTTACTGTACAAAAAGCAAAAGGAAAGTATGATTAGGCTGACACTTGAGTATTGTCATTAATTGCTGAGATTTGTATGACGCTCCACTAGACAATGCTGCATGCCAAATATCTAAGCCCTGGGCCTTCCAGTTTTTGAGAAGAAGATTTTTAAAGTTTTTCCTTTCCATTGCCATGGCAACCAGAGTTCTGCATGAAATGGGATTATTTGAACAAGTTTGATAGAGCTTCATGAAAGGAACATCTCTGCCAAGTTTCATCAACATTGGCCCAGTGCTTTCAGAAAAGATATTGTTTGAAGGAAAAAGTGAACGGACATGTGGTGAGCGATCCTAATAGCTCACCCTGGCACTTTGTGCGAGGTGAGCTAATTACACGGGATGTTGTCAATGCTTTATGTTGTATATATGATGTCAGCAACGCCTTAAACCAGGCCCCAATTTCACGAAAATACTTAAGTAATTGCTCAGCTGAGAACGTTGTTTTAAAGTATAATTGTCTCTAAAAATAAGAATATTTATTGTTGTCATTTCTAACGATAGTCTACTTCTTAATGAAGTTAACATGTTGAAAGAACAAAAATATTGTAAATTACTGATTGCAAGTCAGATTGAGCGAAAAATTCATTAGAATACAAGTTAAGAATCTTAAGAATTTACTTAGTATAAATTACTTGCTAACAACAACATTTCCTCCACAAATACTAACAAGTGTATATAATTGTAATAAATGGGTAAATACGATTCTGACAAGCTTGAATTCTTTAAATGATTAAACATGTAATGTAATGTGATATAAGTGTTGAAATAAGTTAAGTATGTTACTGAGTAATTACTTAAGTATTTTCGTGAAATTGGGCCCAGGCGCTGTAAGCGGTCAGCTTCTTGAAGTCGCACGGTTCAAAGATAAATGCTGAGGGGTTCACTGAAAATATTTGAGCTGGTCTAGATAAAAGCTGCAATAATATTACAGTACACTATTGAAAACCATAACATAAACTTTTAACCTCATAAATGGTTCTTTTAAAACAAGTGTATGTAATGCCATCAATTTCTTAAGTCTATATGTATGCTACAACAGTTTGGAAACATGATATTGGTATTCTAAACTGCATCATCTACGTTCCAGTTCCAGGGAATGGTGATTTCACCATCATTCATTACTGTGTAGTATGTGGACACCTTTAGTCGTGTTCCTTGTAACAGTGGATTTATAACATGACTGTCGTCCAGTAAGCGTTGACAACACACTGTCATTTGTTGTGGGGTTATGGCATCATCATGTTGTAATGAAGATACATTTAAAACAGTATTGCACTGGTCCAGTACTTGTTCCATGTAAAACCTATGCCTGGAAAGAAAATGTTTTTGATTTTTTAATATTAAATATTTCAGTTATATTATGGAACATATAAAATATGAAGATAAATGAAATGAAGAGGAGTAAATAAACTTGAATCTTGAATGGAAAGAGAGTGTACAGGATAGTTTCTCACTAAACACTAAGGCAGCAAGAATAGATACCATTATAATATTGGCCTGATAACCACTAAAAGTGCCCAGTTCTATACTACTCTGAAGTATCTCCTTCAGGCAGTTTTACACTTTATGAGGCAAACAAACCTGTATTTATTTTAACGAGATGGTCATAATGGCCGCTCACCTGCACAACTGCCCATAATGACAAACTTTAAAAGTACAGATATTGTCAAAATATAGCATTCAAAACTGAAGCCATCCAACTTTGACCCCTGTAGCAGGATTTTAACCAACTTAGTAGAGAAGCACTAAACAATGCTACAATCAAGTATCTAAGCTCTAGGCCTTTCAAAAATAACACATACAGCAAGGCCCCAATTTTGACCCCAGGAGCATGATTCAAGAAAACTAGAGAACCACTACACAATGATGCACACCAAATCTCTAAGTCTTGTGATTTTGAAGAGTTTTCAAGTTTTTCTAGTGGTTGCCATAGCAGCCAGAGTTCTGCAAGGAATTGATTTCTTTTAACAGCTTTTGTAAAGAACTATTAGAGAGGTTTGGTTGGGATTGGCTTTTTGGTTTAGGAGGAGATGTAGTATGAAGTTATAGTGGATAGTTGATGGACAACAGACATCCACAAGTCCTCATAGCTTAGCATGAGCATTTCTTGTTCTGGTGAAATAAACCTGTACTCCTGTGACAATAAGTGCTTCAAGTATAATTTACTTACATTTTTGCATCAATGAGGAAAGTAGCAGCCCTATTTATATTTTCAACAATAAATTTCAGCATGATTGAGCCTGGTATAGAAGCTGGTATCAAGAACTGACCACAGTTTGATAATGCCAATGGACCGGATTCACTGTAACAGGAAAGTTTAGGTATTCATTTACTACATCAATAATAGAGAATAAAATGTACCATGGTGTAATGTTACAGGAACTACTTTCTTTTATTATTTGGCTATTTTTTCTGCCATTTTGTAACTGTTTATCTGTTTTCCATCACACATCAAAGAACTTACTTGAAGGTGCACAGCTTACAAAATAAGGAAGTTTTATGTAACAGCACTATTAAAATATCATAATTACAGATGACTGGCAAACCTTCAGAATTCTAGTATCAGACAGAAGTGTACGGTCTATTGAAGAATACACGACAAAAATTATATATATATATTGACTACATGTATATATTTTGCCATAATACATAAATAAACTACACCTATCATTTCAGTCAAATAATGATTCCTGTATATTATCTTGGTGATGTTATTTAAGAACAGATCATGAAAACATCGGGTCAGCTACGTTATCAGAATTTTACTTGTGGGTTTGATTCACTAAGTTATAAAATAAGTAGGCTTTGTTGCTATCTTACCATTGCAAACTTTGAGCCATTGGTCGGTGGTGGAACTTTGGGCTACTTACAAAGTACCCATAAATCAAGAGGGATCATCTATCATCATTTCATAACCCACTATTGAAGTCTGAGGGCATCAGTCCCTAGGTCTCTCTGATAATTTTCTGTTAAGAAGTCGGTGACATATAGTGACATTATACCTATAAACATAGACTAGATTTTCCGATATATAAAAGCTATATAAAGTTAAGCTTACCACTCAACCACAAGCACGAGATGAGAGAGATCCTGGTCTCCAAGGTCTTCTGCTACCATAGCTTGGCAACGGCGCAAGGAGTTCAACATTTTATTCAACAGGACTTCGTAATTTTGGGCCATTACAAACTCTCGTTTCTGTCGTCTTACTATCTGAATATTGTTGAGAAGTCCTGATAGTTCTTGTTCCATTTTAGGTAAGCGTTCAATCATTGGATCATAGGCATGTACTGATTTCAGTAGCTGAAAGTTAACAAACCGTAAAGTTAATAAAACATATTATGTTTTCCAGAATTTTACTTATGAAATAATATCCGTTCCAGCGGTGTTTATCATCTTATAAACAATGTTTTGGAGTTTTGATGCACAGTAATTAACTACACATAAGAACAACAAAGAGTCGCTTATAAGGCGTTAACAATGCTGAAAAGGATGTTATTTCAATTCTAACATGACCAGATATTACAAAAGGTAAATAAATATAAAGGGTTATTTTCTAAGCAGATATTTATTTCATGCTATGCAGCAAAATATGATGTCGTTTTTGACATCATATTGACCAGTGTGTCAAAACATTGTTCATGGCATAATAAAACCAAATATTTCTACTCCTTGTATAGCGACCAAAATTGTGAGCCATGTTAGAATGTGAAATAAATTCAAATGTTCATGTCAGTGTATTGTTTCGAGATATTTTCTCCTTATCAGACAGAGAACATAATTTGAATGCTTTTTATGTATAAAATATATGGATTCCATGCCCTAAATCTATATTTCCAACTCAGCCTTCAAGATCAAGACACAATACACTTTAAGCATATACTTTAAGAAAATATCTACAGTAGTGTTATTGGTATCCAGAAAGGTTAATTTTCTCAAGTAAAAACATCATGACTTCATTCAAATGACCTCATCAGCTCCTTCAATTTGGTGCCTGAAGAAGAAATTTTATCTCCTTTTATCTGCTTAGAAAACAGAAATTATTTTTTTTAAGTAAATAAATAAATATATTTTTGCTGAATTAATAATAAAGGGGCCTGAAAGTAATACATTCATACAACAATAATTCATCTATGTGTATAATACTGTAAATATTGGGTAATATTCATGTGACCAAGATTTCGTGATTTATGTGCAGACAGAATTACTTGCGTAATTTATATTCCTGAAATGATAATTCTGTAATAGTAAATTTATGTGAAATGAATCTTTTCCAATTTTTCAAATTTATAGCGAAATGGGAAATTTGGGAAAATAGCAAAAATTAAATCATAGCCAATATTACTCAATTTACAGAAGTATGACAAGAAACTGGTTTAATTCTAACATTACAACTGAAGATCTTACATTTATCCATTCAGTTGTGACATCTTCACTGCCTAGAACAATCTCTCCATGTAGATTAACACCTGTCTCATTGCCAAAAACAAGTGTTCTTCCTAAAAAATATTTTAAGTCACTGAAAATACACAATATAATTGCACATGTAATAGTAGAAATTCTATTATCCTCGGCTGCAAAACACAAATGGGTAAATAAAATGGCTCGGAATAACAAATGAAAGATAACATATCCCTTTAACCTTGTTGATGTCAAATTCATGCCCAATGTACCTAAAAGTTTCAAAGTCTAACACAATCCGGTAATATTTTGCAGTTACAGTTATCCTCTATTTTTTTCTTACCATATATACTTGTAGTGAAAACCACAAAGTGAAAATCTGTCCAAGTCAAAAACTGAAAGTGCATCTATTTTGTAAGATTTATTACATACTACTGATGTGACTTTGTCTAAGATAATTCTTACTGTTTTCAAGCATTCATCTTGTTTGATCATCATGCAGACAAGTCATTTATATGGATGATATAACTTCACTTCATAAACAAATAGTCAGCCATGTCCTTTTGAACTATTTCATTTTTGATGAATCTACAATCCTTGATCAATCATGATAAATGGCAACATAAGAAATATATATTATTGACATTCTGTCAGCAGTTTCAGACATGTTTCGCTTCCCGGTGCCATGGGATGCAATTCTTTGAACAAACAATGAAACCAATCAGGAAACATCCATGCCACTTTACATTTACATTCATTATGAGGTTTAGGAGATGTGGTTTCACAAAATTCGAGCAGTAAATAGCTGTACCAATATTGTAAGTAACTCAACCTCAGAATTAGAACTTTACTGTACAACAGAATTTTATGGCCCTTTACTAAAATACTTAACGTAAATGTGTGTACCTTCGACAGTATTTCTCATTCTTTCTGGTTGACTCTCTGTGAGATGGCTAAATGCTCTAAGGCAAGCTATGTAGTGTCTGTTACCCCAGACATTCTCCCAGCGCACAGACTCTACTCCTGCACGAGCTACTACTTTCTGGCACAAACTGTCAATCTCTTTCTGAGCCAGCTCACTTGCCTCCCGGTAACTTTGAACCCTTTCATAGTTCTCTTTTAACCATTTTCTGAAGTAGATATATGACTAGAACTTGTTAAAGGGAAAATATATGTTTCCCAGTGACACAAGTTTATATCAATATGGTCATATTCTTCTTGGAACCATTAAAATAACATGAAATCTGAAAAGCATACTTATTCTCATATAAGATGTAATTGTAGCAGTTGAATGTGTGAGACATTACTGAATATACAATGTTCCATTCAGTCCTTCAATTTCATATTATTGTTTTATGGACAAGATTTCATCTAAACTCGTCTATGTATACAGTTGGTCAGTTACCAAAGAATTTTTTTGTGATCAACAAATTGCTACAGCTACTGGTGAGTCTGGACTGAAGGACAGGTCAATCTCAGGGGAGGAACAAGGGTTGGCATTCATGTTTTTTCAATGACATGGTAGCAAGATACTTCCAGTAATCAATCTACCAAAATATATATGGTATTGATTCACCTTAAAGTTCTTTGTGGTGGAGGCCTGTACTTGTCTTCAGTCCTGGTATTCCAGTCAGCTTCATCAGTGTAAGTGTACCACTTTATCCCCCGTGGTTTCTGCTGTACTGGCACAGTGTTAATATAGTCTAGAGGTAAGCCGCATGATCGCAATATTGTAGACACAGTCTTACGTATGTCAGTTGACTGTAATGAAATCTTTATGTCCTTGAAACCTAAATCAGACAAAAACAACATACATGTATACATATTTCATGCAGAATATATCATGTTTACCCAATCACTAGTACATTTCATAGTGAAACATTACAGTAATTCACACATGTATGTGCATAAATCTTTCACATTATTTGAATCACAGAACATTTTTTGTCTCACTGCTGATCCATTTAAATTCTTGTTATCTTCTGCCATATCAGTTGGTTTCATTTCTAAAGAAGGTTGAACTGAAAACAAACTGTTAAAATGGTACTGAGCTGATGATTTACCCTATGTATTTTCAGGACATTCATTTCAAGGTTCTTTTTATTTTTCCATAAAACTAAAACATTCTACATCAAACAAGATTATTTGTCAATCAGATGCAATGAATATGTTTTTCTCAATCTACATAATATAACCATATTACATTCACTCACTCTTTTGGTTGTTTGGATCACGTATATAGAACACCAAGTCTATTGGCTGACTCGTAAATGACTGCTGGGTTTTTAGAGCAGCTACATATTCATGTAAAATCTTCAAGGATTCTTCATTCACTGACTGCAATCATAAATATCTGCAACTTATACATATTTAGTTGTCATTCAATGAAATATACAGATTAATAAAATTTTGAAGCTTATTTCATCTACTGGTACAACATTGACCTTTACACACACACAAATATTTACGCCCCTAAGCATATCAAAATACAATTTTGGTCCCCTAAATTGAATTCAAGTGTTCTGTAACTTGACTAGTAAAAGACATTCTTGCCAATAAGTTAAGGTGTGGCCATAATACTTAAGCTCCATTTCATATATTTTGTAGTGACTGTTTTATTCTACTGGATCAACTTTGATTACAAAGTATCACAGCTTTTGCTTTTACTCACAGTATGCTGAAAATGTTTGAGAAATATTCCAAAGTGCTTTCAAAATGTCAAACACTCAATCTAGTATTTCTTTATCAAACATGGATTAAAACGAAAAACATATCAAGAACTTTTGCGCATTCAGTTACATGCAGGTTTGTAAATATGTATAGTAAAACTCAGGGGTCCAATCTGATTACTGTATATACATGATATATCTTTGCTGAAAAACTACATGCTTCTTCATGACAGTCCATAAATTAAGTTTGTTTATCATAGAGTGAAATGTTTGGTTCTGTGAAGTTAAGAGATATCAGTTTTGAAATGTCCTTACGAAGTGACTATAGTTCATCAAAAAGAAAAATAACCGAAGCAGAAGTTTAGTATACTTTGTTCCATCTTGTATCAAATTAATTGTATTTAGAGTAGTGGGTTGGTGACACATGGCCTATGAATTTATATTTAGGCCAATGAGTTCAAGAAAATCACACTGAGCCAATGGTAAAATAGTTAGAACCGGTAAATTTAAAAGCCTAAACTCAATGACAATTACATGGTTACTCAAATCTTTTTAACTGCTTAACAATTTTTTCTCATTTAAACCAGCATCCTGAACACATAAAATGAAGAATACAGTTGATGACATGTTTGCACAAACATCTTACTCTTTCTTTAGGATGTCGTCCAAACAGATCGGGATGAACGGCAAAGTAGAAAGGTCGGAGAGCAGTCGCAGTCTCGCTGCTATTTAAGTATCTCTTGAGGACGGGTAACAGTCTGTGTCTCGAAGTCACGCGTTTTAAACATCTGTAACACAAAGCATTTCATAATTTTTACTTAAGATCTGATATTCATAGGCAGATGAGTGTCTCTGGCTCTACTGATTACTATTCAAATGAAAACAAGTTTTCCTTATTCTTTTGTGAATTTTAGTGACACATTTAAACTTACATTGTCATTTTGTATACCTTTTGTTAATATATAATATGAGGTACCCTGGAACATTCATATATCAATCTGCTAAATGTTAAGTCATAAGTACAATAAAGAAATGAATTTTGAAAAATAATTGTGAAGGAAATAGTACACCTTTGATGTTTTTACAATCTACTTTTGGCTAAAACCACTCTAAAAGTTAATCAAAGCACTGAAAGTGCTGACAACAAGGAGTCCTCTACAAATTGGGCACAAGGGGGTTTTTCTTACAGACAATGAGTGATCATTTTTGTCAATACTTCGATAACGGTACTTGATTTTGGTTACTATCCGTTTATTCTAATCACAGAGCCGTAGTTCATTGATAACACATCATGTTGCTTTTGTTTGAATTTTTTTCAAAAACGGAGTTTTGCTTGAGACTTTTTGATGAAGTAAAATACAGCACTTTTAAATTGTGTATAACCAGCTTTGTTTATGAGACATCCTTCAGGAATACGTGTAGCGACCTACTCTACACTTTGCTCGCTCTCAGATTTTTGTAAAAAAAATAATGTTCTTCAAACTGTATACAATAACATATTTTAGAGCATATAGTCATATAAAAAGGTTCCAGTATACATTCCAGTCAATTATATCTGTAGATTTGAAATAATACGCTACCAAATGTAGAGCGTTGCAAACACTTTTGAAATTCCAGTATAAACATATAGTGTAGCCACATGGAATGGCAACTCTCGTATTTTCCTATACAAGTTCAACCTTTTTGTTGCAGACTGCGAGACTTTATGCCAGATTTTAGCATTGATGGACAATATCCGTTAAACATACCGAATACATGTACTTTTTAAGTGGACGTTTAACTCCTACAACAACAATATCCTATCAGAAATCATAAAAGAAAGCGTACATATATTATAACTAAAAGTTTCAGCGAACTTTTGAAAATATTTCATTAAAAAAACTAGAAGAAAATTTTCAGAATTCAAACTCATATTTTTGTTGATTTTTCACAACCGCACCACATCGGCAATCCGCACCCCCACAGTTTGATTTCATCACATTTTGTGTTAGTAAGGGGAGAAAGCAACCCTTGTAAGTAGTCTATTAGCCTTACACTTTAATTTACTGTAAGAAATCCTTTGAAAAGCTAAATGTTAAACCCAGACTTAATCTTAGAGCCTATAATTCTTTGAAACTTAAGTAGGCTACACAAAATATTTCGTGTTCTCTTACCATTTTTCATTGGTTTGCACCGTTCAAATTTTATGAATGAAATACGATCATTTTGATCACATGAACGCCGATCTAAAGATAGACTGCATATTGATAACTTGTTATGTATACATGTTTACGTCGTTTATCTTTTTGAAAAAAATTCTTGTTATTACTGGCTGATATTTGTGTGAGGGAGAAACTTTATAAAGTTCGCATTGCTAGTTGTTATATTGCAGAATGAGTATACACAGTCGATGATATGTAAACCCTAACTGTATGCAGTGTCGAATCAGTGTACATGGCTGCCTGATTGTGTAGTAATATAAATATTCTGAATTTTGCCTACATTAGTGTTACAATGATTTAAAGCATTAACACGTATATTAGGCACCGGAAATGGCTTTTAATTAATTTTTAAGCCGAGATCACAAACACGATCCACACGTGTTTCAGCTAAAGTCGATCTACTTTGCAGGCGAAAGGGGAGAAACCTATGGCTGTTCAAATTGTCAGGGTTTGGGGGGGTGGGGGCTATACGTTTGACGCATGCCGGCGTATGCCATTCTATTCGTTTCTAAAAGCCATGATGAATTCAGCGAGTTTTAAGCAATGAACGCCGATCTAAAGATAGACTGCATATTGATAACTTGTTATGTATACATGTTCACGTCGTTTATATTAAAATATTATTATTGCGATACAGCCAACCCATTATTGCGATACATATTGTGATGTATTGATGTAACAGAACAGCTTTAAGAAAATAGATTAAGCTAAAATAAACCAAATCACTACTGTTAATACAGTGCCACAAGTTGATCATAAACGATCCCTAACTGCCTATTGTAAGCTATTTCTACTTACGGGCAGGTTATATTATATTTGTAACCAAAGTGTGGCAAAGATGGTCAAACATGATCTTCCTTTTCTTTTTCTGATTTATTTACATGCAAGCAATGTGTAGAGTGAGTAGTTCATTTAACTCTGAATATCGCAGTAAGGGAATTCGTACGGTACATATCGGCCCAGTTCTGCATTGCAATAGACCAGTATATCGTTGCACCTCTACTATTTTCACACAGGTTTTGGAAAAGTATGCTAAAAATTCAACGACAAATTCACAGTACGCATAAAACTTTAAGAAAAAGCGAGTGTTCTACAATACTAAGGGGCTATACGATTGACGCACACAAGCATACGCCGGTCTATTTGTTTCTATAAGCCAGGAGTAATCCAGGGCATTATCAACAATGAGGTTTATAGCCCTTACACAGTTGTTCAAAGCGTTTTTCAAACCAAGATGAACTGTTGACATTGACAGAAATAACAGAAAACTTGGCCGTAACAACTGAGAATTTTAAAGTTCAAAATAATTTACCTCATGCAAATTTTCATGTACATTCGTATTATGTGCAACTTTAGCGTTGCCAAAACGTGATTATAATATTATCTGCTAAAATTTTCTTAATTTTGCCAATGTTGTTCATCATCAAAACACGTCTGCTAGACGCTCTTGGAAAACAAGCACTATACCAAAGCATCGCCGAATGACTGCTTAGACTGGTTAAAGGATTTTAAAATGCAGACAGTCATTGTAAATTAAATTAAGCCACAGTCAAATAACCAGTCATACTCCAAACAACTTGCATAAAGGTCAGAATCGTTTCTGCCTTAACTGTTTAGATAAAATGCAACACGCAGCAAGTAGTAGAGTCTGGCAACTGTGTAACAGGATTATTGTCAGGGGTAATCTACAGGTTCAGCCATGCAGGGCCAAGGTTCTGTCAGTGCAAAACATGAATCCCCATGTGAAGAATATGGAGTATGCAGTCAGAGGACCAATTGTCATAAGGGCAGGAGAAATTGAGCAAGAACTGGCAAAGGTGAGGTTGACTAGGTAGATGTTCATTCAAAAATTCGTTAAATAGACAGTGGGTTTGGGGTCTAAACTCAACCAGGACTGTTACAAGCAGTAAATTAGAACTGTATGTAGTGTTTCAACGGCTTATTTGGAAGTCTTGCCAGGTCCGGGTCCGGATCTCGAGACTAAAAGTGTCCAGGTTCGGACCCCGAGACTATCTATATATAGCTTGTCTCCAGGTCCAGGAAATCTATTTCATACAATTAAATCATTTAAAATGTCATCTGGCAATTATATTGAAATGTAAAAAACTGAACATGTTTATTGATTTATGGTATGTTTTTACCTGTGAGCTATGACGTATATACACGGACCTAAATATAACGGTGCAGTCAGTGTCTAAAATCTAATTGGGATATAAACTGATATTTACAAATGACATCATTGTTGGCAAGGGCACTAACAAAGTTCTATGCTCCTGCTTTCATGAAAAAATTATGCAAATGGACCACCATATAAGAATTTCTGTAAGCTCGCTGTTGCAAGTTGGAAATCGACGCATATTCGTTTGCAAAGCTCGCCACGTTTAATAGTTTTCTTCCATATAAGAAAACTTGATGGTTGTTTATTTAATATTGAATGATCATGATGATAAATAAAAAAAAGAAATATGTTAAAAATTGAGCGATGAATAATTGTTTACTAGCGTTATAAATTTCAGAAATTCATCAGAGCAACTGAGATTCTGTCGCTGAAGATAGCCTTTTAAGCCGACCTAGAAATTTCGCTGACAATTTTTTTCCAGCTGATACATGAATATACCAAGCTTATGAAGTGTTCACTTCTTATTTTAAGTGTCTGGGAAGTTAAATTATTTTGTTTACATAAAACATGTACGGTCATTCTGAAAACATTTAGTCTCGAGATCCAGACCTGGACCTGGAGACACTTCCATTGGAATTAGGCAGTGGCTAGAGTTATGGTACTGTTATTGTATAAAATTCTGTGAGGCTTAAAAAAAGATATGTCGTTCCTGTAACAATTATAGGTCGAGTTTGAATATGGGTCATCTGGGGTCAAAAACTAGGTCACAGGGTCAAATCATAGAAAAACCTTGTGTATGCAGTAGAGCAGGGATCAGGAAAACCGAAAATTTGCCAGTCTAGACCGATTTTCAACTTGCTGGACCGATTCACATTACCAAAAGTTGCTTAAAAATCGGTCTGAGATTTTTTTTTTAAAAAGCCATAAAATTGCTCAAACATGACAAAAGAAGTTGCTTGTGTAATTACACATAGCATCTGTGTTATTAGCACCTATCCAATACCCCAATAAACATGTCATGTTAATAACCCAAGGCGGTCTTAACTTAATTGGTCCAACACATCAGTTCTACAATGCCTGAGGCGTCGCTAACACGTTATTGATTAAAGGATTTTATTAATGTGTTTGCAGCTCCGATTTACTTTATGCCCGACCGATTGTCTTTAGGCCGCTAATCATTACCTACAATTGGAAATTACCAAACTGTTCCAACATTACTTGTTATTTATCCCCCCGCCGAAGGCGAAGGGGATATTAGAAATGCTCTTCGTCCGTCCGTCCGTCTGTCCGTGCGTCCGTCCCAATTTTGTCCGGAGCATAACTCCAAAAGTACTTGAGGGATTTTCTCCAAACTTCATACACTGACAGAGCACATTGGGAGGAAGTGCAGTGTGTAAGAACAATAACTCTACCTTGCCTACTTTTAGAGTTATTCCCCTTTTATCAGATTTATTTGAAAAACTTTGTCCGGAGCATAACTCCAAAAGTAATTGAGGGATTTTATTGAAACTTAATACACTGACATAGCACATTGGTAGGAAGTGCAGTGTGCAAGAACAATAACTCTACCTTGCCTACTTTTAGAGTTATTCCCCTTTATCAGATTTACTCTAAAAGTTTTGTCCGGAGCATAACTCCAAAAGTACTTGAGGGATTTACTTCAAACTTAATACACTGACATAGCACATTGGTAGGAAGTGCAGTGTGCAAGAACAATAACTCTACCTTGCCTACTTTTAGAGTTATTCCCCTTTATCAGATTTACTTGTCCGAAGCATAACTCCAAAAGTGCTTGAGGGATTTTCTTCAAACTTAATACACTGACATAGCACATTGGTAGGAAGTGCAGTGTGCAAGAACAATAACTCTACCTTGCCTACTTTTAGAGTTATTCCCCTTTATCAGATTTACTCTAAAAGTTTTGTCCAGAGCATAACTCCAAAAGTACTTGAGGGATTTACTTCAAACTTAATACACTGACATAGCACATTGGTAGGAAGTGCAGTGTGCAAGAACAATAACTCTACCTTGCCTACTTTTAGAGTTATTCCCCTTTATCAGATTTACTTGTCCGAAGCATAACTCCAAAAGTACTTGAGGGATTTTCTTCAAACTTAATACACTGACATAGCACATTGGTAGGAAGTGCAGTGTGCAAGAACAATAACTCTACCTTGCCTACTTTTAGAGTTATTCCCCTTTATCAGATTTACTTGTCCGAAGCATAACTCCAAAAGTACTTGAGGGATTTTCTTCAAACTTAATACACTGACATAGCACATTGGTAGGAAGTGCAGTGTGCAAGAACAATAACTCTACCTTGCCTACTTTTAGAGTTATTCCCCTTTATTAGATTTACTTTAAAAGTTTTGTCCAGAGCATAACTCCAAAAGTACTTGAGGGATTTTCTTCAAACTTAATACACTGACATAGCACATTGGTAGGAAGTGCAGTGTGCAAGAACAATAACTCTACCTTGCCTACTTTTAGAGTTATTCCCCTTTATCAGATTTACTTGAAAAACTTTGTCCGGAGCATAACTCCAAAAGTACTTGAGGGATTTTCTTCAAACTTAATACACTGACATAGCACATTGGTAGGAAGTGCAGTGTGCAAGAACAATAACTCTACCTTGTCTACTTTTAGTCAAATAGAAAAATATCATACCTATACTGATAATGAACATTAATATAATTTTGCAAACCTTCTCTTCATTGCCTTATTCTTTTTCCACTTACTTGAAAACTGTACTCAGCATGACCATAACTATACGGCTTTTTAAGGATTTCCTCTCACCAAGTAAAATGTACGAAAGTACAACCTTCAGGTAACTTTTTCCTGGCGGGGGGATTAACCATGTGTAACATGGCTCTTGTTATGTATTATTATACCCCCCGAACACAAAGTGTTAGGGGGGGTATACTGGATTCAGCTTGTCTGTCCGTCTGTAGACGGAATCTTGTGGACACTAGATCTCCAATACCCCTGGTCAGAATTTAATGATACTTCACACAAGTTTTAAATACAATGCCTAGTTGTGCATGGTCCATGTTTCGGGTCTCTAGGTTAAAGGTCAAGGTCACAGGGACTGGGGATAGTAAAATCTTGTGGACGCTAAATCTCCAAAACCCCTGGTCAGAATTTGATGATTCTTCACGCAAGTGATAAGTACAATGCGTAGTTGTGCATGGTCCAGGTTTCGGGTCTCTAGGTCAAAGGTAAAGTTCACAGGGGCTTGAGATGGTAAAATCTTGTGGAAGCTAAATCTTCAAAACCCCTTGTCAGAATTTGATGATACTTCACACAAGTGATCAGTACAATGCGTAGTTGTGCATGTCCAGGTTTCAGGTCTCTAGATCACAGGTCAAGGTCACAGGTGCTCGGGATAGTAAAATCTTGTGGACGCTAAATCTCCAAAACTCCTGGTCAGAATTTCATGATACTTCACACAAGTGATAAGTACAATGCGTAGTTGTGCATGGTCCATGTTTCGGGTGTCTAGGTCAAAGGTCAAGGTCACAGAGGCTCGAGATGGTAAAATCTTGTGGACACTAAATCTTCAAAACCCCTGGTCAGAATTTAATGATACTTCATAGAAGTGATAATCACTATGCCTAGTTGTGCATGGTCCTTGTTTCAGGTCACTAGATCAAAGGTCACAGGGGCTTGAGATATTAAAATCTTGTGTGCTTTTAATCTCCAAACCCGCTGGTTAAAATTTAATTATACTTCACATAAGCCTTAAGATGTGCTGGTCCAATAGTTAAAGCATCAGATATTACATAAATTTTAAATACTGTGTCAGTGGGATGTTCGGTATGTATTCATCACCTTCAGTGATAGTTCTAGTTATGGTTTAATTAAAGACGATTCGGTCCACGTGTACTTTTGACCGGTAAGAAAACAAGACAAGATGAAAGAAATTATTTAAAAAAAGCCCAAGTTAATTTTTATTACTCAAATTGTGCCGGCTATATAATGTATCATGTTCCGGCATTCAACGCATTCATAACATGGGTCATCTAGGGTAAAATACTAGGTCAGGGGGTCAAATCATAGAAAAACTTTGTGTATGCTAAAGATGTTGCAGTTTTCATTGGACCTTCATGAAACTTGGTCAGAATGATTGCCTTGATGAAATCTATGTCAAGTTTGAACATAAATCATCTAGGGTCAAAAACTTGGTCATGGGTTAAAATTGTAGAAAAACCATGTGTATGCAATACAGGTGACATTTACAACATTTACAACCCAATCATTCACACTTCCAAACTGTCATCAGAAATGCTTGCCGATGAAATATGTAAACACTGGCAGTTTTTTCACATCCATGCAAAGTACTAAAGGTTGTTCAGTGGCTGCTTTTTCCCTAAGATGAAAAGGTCCCAAGTTTATTATATATAAAATTATGCCCTTCTGTATCATTTAGGAAACTTTTCAGTTTCTAAATGCATGAACCACATGAATGCTTATAAGATTGTTCAAATCATGGTCACTTGATTTAATATAGGCTTAATATATAGGAAAAACTTCTTCTCTGAAACCACAAGGCCTAGATCTTTGATATAATTAGCATACATGTACAGTGTTCCAGCTAGGATTTAAAAAATTCAGGGTGCTGTTGGAAAAGGGCACTTGGGGGCGCCCAAAACTGTGATAAAAAGGGCATGTTCAGATGCTCTATATTTGAATTAAATTAACATTTTCAATACTGATTCACTGATTTCTGCACTTAGCTCCTGCTAAACTAAGCAGCCTTATAGAGAAGGAACCATGTGTATTTTGTTTTTAAATCCAAGAAATATTCTTTTTAACATCAAATTCAAAGGTCCTGTCAAAAGGGTATAGCAGAGTTATGGCTCCAATATGATGCAAAAAAAGTTTAGTTAACGATGTTTGCAAATGTTCTGCCTAGCTTATGGTCAATATCATTTAAACTTTAGAAAGTTATTTATAAGAGTTAGGGCACTTTATTTCAGGAAAATCTGTACTAATTTGCCAATGGATGTTTATGTGATTTCAATTTTTTTGGGGGGGGATGGGGTGTTGCCCATGGTTTTCAATTATTTTTATATTACACTGATATATATTTACAGGGTGTCAAGAAGCCATTCAGTGAAGTTATACGGGCAAACATAGGAGATTGCCATGCCACGGGACAGAAACCTGTCACATTTCTTAGACAGGTAAATATACATGCAGTATGTCGGGTAGACAAGTAGATATACATGCAGTATGCCAGTTAGACAGGTAGATATACATGCAGTATGTCAGGTAGACAGGTAAATATACATGCAGTACGCCAGTTAGACAGGTAGATATACATGCAGTATGTCAGGTAGACAGGTAAATATACATGCAGTATGCCAGTAAGACAGGTAGATATACATGCAGTATGTCAGGTAGACAGGTAGATATACATGCAGTATGTCAGTTAGACAGGTAGATATACATGCAGTATGCCAGTTAGACAGGTAGATATACATGCAGTATGTCAGGTAGACAGGTAGATATACATACAGTATGCCAGTTAGACAGGTAGATATACATGCAGTATGCCAGTTAGACAGGTAGATATACATGCAGTATGTCAGGTAGACAGGTAGATATACATGCAGTATGCCAGTAAGACAGGTAGATATACATGCAGTATGTCAGGTAGACAGGTAGATATACATGCAGTATGCCAGTTAGACAGGTAGATATACATGCAGTATGCCAGTTAGACAGGTAGATATACATGCAGTATGTCAGGTAGACAGGTAGATATACATGCAGTATGCCAGTTAGACAGGTAGATATACATGCAGTATGTCAGATAGACAGGTAAATATGCATGTAGTATGCTAGTTAGACAGGTAGATATACATGCAGTATGCTAGTTAGACAGGTAGATATACATGCAGTATGCCAGGTAGATAGGTAAACATACATGCAGTATGCCAGTTAGACAGGTAGATATATATGCAGTATGCCAGTTAGACAGGTATATATACATGCAGTATGTCAAGTAGGCAGGTAAATATACATGCAGAATGCCAGTTAGACAGGTAAATATACATGCAGTATGCTAGGTAGACAGGTAGATATACATGCAGTATGTCAGGTAGACAGGTAGATACACATGCAGTATGCCAGTTAGACAGGTAGATATACATGTAGTATGCCAGTTAGACAGGTAAATGCACATGCACTTTGCCAGTTAGACAGGTAAATGCACATGCAGTATGCTATGTAGATAGGTAAACATACATGCAGTATGCTAGGTAGACAGGTAAACATACATGCAGTATGCTAGGTAGATAGGTACAATGTAAATGCACATGCAGTATGCTAGGTAAACATACATGCAGTATGCCAGGTAGATAGGTAAGTGTTCATCCAGTATGTCAGTTAGACAGGTAAACGTACCTCCAGTATGCTAGGTAGACAGTAGGTAAACATACATCCAGTGTGCCAGGTAGACAGTAGGTAAACATACATGCAGTATGCCAGTAAGACAGGTAAATATACATGCAGTATGCCAGGTAGACAGGTAAATATACATCCAGTATGCCAGGTAGACAGGTAAATATGCATTCAGTATGCCAGGTAGACAGGTAAATTTATGTACATCCAGTATGCCAGGTAGACAGGTAAATATGCATCCAGTATGCCAGGTAGACAGGTAAATTTATGTACATCCAGAATGCCAGGTAGACAGGTAAATATGCATCCAGTATGCCAGGTAGACAGGTAAATGCACATCCAGTATGCCAGGTAGACAGGTAAATATACATCCAGTGTGCCAGGTAGACAGGTAAATATGCATGCAGTATGCCAGGTAGAAAGGTAAATATACATGCAGTATGCCAGGTAGAAAGGTAAATGCACATCCAGTATGCCAGGTAGACAGGTAAATGTACATCCAGTATGCCAGGTAGACAGGTAAATGTACATCCAGTATGCCAGGTAGGCAGGTAAATATGCATCCAGTATGCCAGGTAGACAGGTTAATGTACATCCAGTATGCCATGTAGACAGATAAATGTACATCCAGTATGCCAGGTAGATAGGTAAATGTACATAAAGTGTGCCAGGTAGACAGGTAAATATACATCCAGTATGTCAGGTAGACAGGTAAATATACATCCAGTATGCCAGGAAAAAAAAGGGTTTTCAACAGATTTTCACATAAAGACTGTACTTAAGAATTTTAATGGTTAGAAATCAAGAATTCAATGTAGTCCATGTTTCATAAACAAATGAGAGCTGCGTGTCTCTACCATTGACTTGTACATTGTATGCTTATACGCCTACTGTCACATTGTCAGTGCTCAAGTCTTGCACTTGTGATAGAAAAAAGGGAGACATTATTACATGTCTTCATTCCCTCAGTAAGAATGTTAATTTTGCATTTTTGAAAAATGGGACTCCTTTTCTGTTGATATATTGATTGTACAGCTCATTACAACTCAAATGAGATTTTAACAGTGAACAGTTGTTTGTCAGAAAACTGAGTGACTGTGAAACTGAGCATTTTCACACTTTCAAGTTTTTTGGCTGCTACGAAGTTGTGTAACTATTTTGTGACAACTGTTTATGTACTGTAGGTTGTAGCTATATGTACAGATCCAGAAAAGTTGATGAATGATCCGTCATATCCAGCAGATGCCAAGGACAGGGCCAGCAGAATACTGGACAGCTGCTCAGGCAACAGTATTGGTAAGTTTTACAGTGGAACACAGAGCTAGGATACTTTACATGTAGTTGTAGAATTGTCTGGTGGTCTTCTGCCAAGTATGTTTGTAGAATTTCCTGTGGTTAATAAGTCTATGTGTGGAGATCACATGTGTACACAATGTATATGGTGGAAACTGTTTTGAAAAATAAAAAATTCTAAAAATATTTGCCCGAATTAGGGTGAGCTATTAGGATCCTTCAAACGACATCTGGGTCAATGTTGATTAAACAGGGCAGGGATGTTTATTGAATGAAGCTCTTTCATAGCTGTTCCATTCCATGTAGATCTCTGTTTTGGAAAACTGAAAAAATCTTTTTCTAAAAAACAGGAGTGCCCAGATTTAGATATATTAGCATGAAGCATTGCGTAGTGGACCTCTACTAACACTGTTAAAATTATGAGCCCCAGAGGAGGGGGGGGGGGGGTCGCTTGATTCCACATTGGCTTATATAGGAACAACTTTAAAAAAATCTTCTCTAGAACTGATTAAAAACAAATTTCATTATGTTGTATCCAGGTTCCTACAGTGACAGTTCTGGTGTGAGAGTGATCAGGGAAGATATAGCACGTTACATCACAGAAAGAGACGGACATCCAGCTGATCCAAATGATATATTTCTTAGTACAGGCGCTAGTGATAGTATCAAGGTACAAAATGACTAGACTTTATAATCAGTTCTTGCTTATTAAGTTATATTTATCCAAATGTATTCATCTGACAAGCTCATGCTGACGGAACTTATTTAGATATACAGTGCGACCTCTCAGGAATGAATATCCTTGGGAACATGGAAATGTGTTTGTTGTAGAGAGATGTTGACTCCTTATATAATTGCCACAATAGGAAAGAAAGTGTGTGTGTCTTTTTAAGGAGGTTGTTGCTCTAGTGAGATGTCATTCTTGGAGATTGGACTGTATTTTAATATATTAATAACACTGAAATACAGTCAAACTGCATTAATGGTCATCTGTAACATGACACTTCCTGCAATAGCCAGTTAAGTCAGCCCGGTAAGCTCAATCGGTAGAGCACGAGACTTGTAATCTCGAGGTAGCGGGTTCGATTCCCGTGGCTGACCAACTAAAATTACTAGCAGTCTTTCTGATGAGACAAAAACCGAGGTCCCATGTATGGGTGCTATACACCTGGCATGTATAAGAACCAGGGGTGTCTCTGGAATTGGGACGCTTTCTGTATCTTGCACTATCCTCCGAAACCTAAAATAACTAACCTCTACTGGGGGCGTTGGTCATATGGGAAACCGGTACTAACAATAAAGCCCTAATATACGATATGAATAGCCAGCCTTCAGCCCAAGGACAAAAATCCTTAGATAATAAAGGAGTCAATGGCCAGCTGAAATGACACAAAATTGTTCCACAATGGCAAATATCACACTGTCAGAATTACAGTAGACTCCCAAACTTTCAGACCCCTAAAAATCTGGTCACCTAAAAAATCTGGCTGTTTTTTCTCCCCATTAACATTAATGTTCAAATATCAAAAAAAATCTGGTCCATCAATATTCCGAATTCCGGTCAAATTTTTTTGCCCAAATACAGTTAAACTTTGTTCGCTTGAACTCGAGGGACCGTCGATTTTAGTTCGAGGGATAGGTGGTTCGAGCCATGGAGGTCCACCAGTCACGGGTCGATATACTGCAGAAACTTGAATATAATACACAGTTAAACTTAGGTTTTATATTTTTCATATTTCCAAGAATTAGTGGGTATTAAACACCAAGATTGGACCTCAGAAATATGTGTCAGCATGAAAAATAAAGGTTAAATCGGCGAAGTTCAAGTTAATTATTGCTTTTTAAAAACTTTTTCCTTTTTGAACAGCTTTTATCCGGTGGGCCTAAAGCCAATTTCCAATACCGGTATACCTGACTTTATTAAAACGAAACACATATCAACATGTTTTATTTACTTTTAACAAATATTTACTTGGGTTTTAGACTTAGCAGCATTTTTAGCTCACCTGGCCTTGCCAGGGTGAGCTTTTCTAATGGATGATTGTCCGTCATCTGTCATCATTTTGATTCAAACCACATCTCCTCTGAAACCACTGGGCCAATGTTGATGAGACTATGCAGGGATGTTCCTTGCATGAAGCTCTACCAAAATTGTTCAAAGAATTCCATTCCATGCAGAACTCTGGTTGCTATGGCAACAAATAGGAAAAACTTTAAATATGTTCTTTTCTGAAACCACAAGGCCTTAAGAGCTTAGATATTTTGCATGTAGAATTGTCTAGTGAACCTCTACCTAGATTGTTCAAATTATGACCCCCGGATCAAAATTGACCACACCCAGGGGGTCACATGGTTTTACAAAGGCTATATAGGAAAAACTTTAAAAAAAAAATTCTCTGAAACCACAAGGCCTAGAGCTTAGATATTTGGCATGTAGCATTGCTAGTGGATCTCTACCAAGAATGATAAAATTATGATCCCCGGGTCAAAATTGACCCCATCCGGGGGGTCACTTGGTTTTACATAGGCTTATATAGAAAAAAATTAAAAAATTTTCTTCTCTTAAACCACAGGGCCTAGAGCTGAGATATTTGGCATGAAGCATTGCCTAGTTGACCTCTACCAAGTTTGTTCAAATCATGAAACCTTGGTCAAACTGACCTCGCCCGGGGGGTCTCTTTATTTTACATAGGAAAAACTTTAAAAGTCTTCTTCTCTGAAATCACAAGGCCTAGAACTAAGATATTTAGCATGTAGCATTGCCTTGTAGACCTTTACCAAGATTGTTCAAATCATGGCCCCCAGGTGAAAATTAACCATTCCTGGGAGGGGGGAAGGGTCACTTGATTTTGCATAGGCTTATATAGGAAAAACTTCAGAAAACCACAAGGCTGACAGGCAGAGCTTAGATATTTGGAATGTTATTAAGCATTGTGTAGTGGACCTCTACTAATTATGTTAAAACTATGACCCCTTGTATTATTGGCAATTGATATACAGGTGAGCGATAAAGGGCCATCTTGGCCCTCTTGTTTTATTACCCGAAAAGATAACTAAAACACGTATGTTACATATATCATTTTTAATTCCGTACCATGTGTGTATCCATGATTGTGTTATATCATTCTATACAATATCAATAAAGTATGGCATCTTATGGCCACTCTTAGCCGAGAAAAAAGGGATATGAAAATAGTCTAGAGAGATAACCTTCTAGACCAGTCAACCAAAAGGGGACCTATATGTATTTATATAAAAATACAGCTTTCCTAATTTCCTATTACACCAGTACAGTGCGACAGACTTAGAGGCAATCGAATGGTATCTTTCATTGCTCTACAGATAACTATAGAACAACAAAAAATATCAAACGAGCCAAAGGAGCAAGGCTGTACTATAATCTAGCTATAAACCGGAAGCAAGGCAAGACTAAAATCAGCAAGGCTATGTATATCTGAAGCAAGGCTATGATGAACCAGCAAGGCTAGTAAGGTATTACCATAGTACTCGAGCAATACCTTTTGTACACCACAACACTCACTGTACAATGCCACTGATGAAAATAGCTAGCAAAAGCCACGTAAATACCAAAAATGACCTTTCGAGATTTGAAAAGCTCTGATGTAGGCCCTGGATCCATGCTGATAACGCAAGTGGGTGGAGACCCGGCCAGAGTTAAATGCAAAAACAATATTTTAGCAAACAATACGCAATTTACCCAATCATACCTGGTTGCCTTCCAGACAGCAGAATTTTTACCGGCCTATCTTTAGAGTGACATAAGTTTAGAGAATTGATTGAAAATTGTATAGTCTTAGTATGGAGTACTATCATTACATGAAATAGAATATCATATACAATTGACCATGCGTAATATTGTAATTTATAGTGATGTTGCAGTCCTATAAGGGCTAATGTTGATAGCTACTAAACACATACAGTAAAACTTCGTTAACTCGAGCATCGATAACTCGAGAACCCCGGATAACTCGAGGACTCATGTCGGTCCCAGCAATTTTGCCTATATGTTTAACCAGAAAATACTATCGATAACTCGAGCATCGATAACTCGAGAACCCCGGATAACTCGAGGAACACCTGTGGTCCCGCCAGGTAGATTTCTTACTAAATTACCTGCGGCAACTCCAGGTCATTGATTATCAGATTTTTCTCACCTGCGATGGTGCATCATTATTTTGACACGTCATGGGAAAAACTTTTATTGTTAATTGATTGTTCTCGTTAATTATCGATTAATAGGCCGTCCAGTGGCTAAAATGTTATTCGCACATTTAAATCGTCTTAAATCATGTGTAATTACAGCCACTTGTTACTTTATTGAATAAGAAGAAAATAAAAAAAATATGTTTGCGAGTTTTTAATTACGAGAACTTAATGATGAGAAGATGGACATTTTGAGTCTAGGTAGACATTTGATGATAAAGCTTGAGAGAAAATCCCAAACTGCATATTCCTCCTAGAATTATAGAAATAAACATCTCGGGGGGGGGGATACAGTAGCTAGATCGGACAAGCAGAAAACCAAAACAGAAACGAAATGCAATTTGGAGACAAAGATCATTGAGTTTAAATACAGTGCCATCATGGAAGTTAAAAAGGGTCATGACTGAAAGAAATGTGCCTTTTCTTTGTTTCAAAGCTGTTTCATAGCTATCTTTTGCCTATGCAGAAAAACTTATAAAATTTCCATGGTTCGGATAACTCGAGAACCCGGATAACTCGAGCATTTTACTCGTCCCCGTGCGACTTCGAGTTATCGAGGTTTTACTGTACTATAATACCTTAAACACAAGGTACCTGTTTAACAAATAAGAAGGAAATTGTAAAGGTAGTGCTAATATTCAATTGAACTAAAAAGTGACGTTTGGAGATGATGAACTATTCTAGTCCTGACACTGATTACTGACTTTCTTGTCATAAAAATATACACACACAAATGGTTTAAATGAACACAGGTATAAAGCACAGTTTATCATTTGATCCCAAAACATCCGCGTAATATTTCATAGTCATTGTAGCTTCTATTATGGTTGGGAATATTTCAACTGATAGACCTGTCGCACCCAAGTACTTCCTTGGTTAAACCATCCGCCAAAAAAGTCTGTGTCATAGATCATCTTCAAGATGTCATAACATCGGTTGCATGGAATCTGTAATGTAAAACTACCACGCACAATTAATTTGTTCAACATTACATTTGTTCAATATTTACATCAGGAAAGAAAACACTGGATTTAATTACACCTTGTTTTTCCACTCACAGTAGTTGTAATTTCAACATGTAACAAATACAGAAGTACAATGTAGTAGTACAGTCAAGATATCATAGTCACTGAAATCAGACCATTCATGACTTCTTTAGCATAACAATATTACATAGAAACAACTAGGTCAGAATGGCCTTTCTGTCCCTTCAGATTGTAGCATTTCAGACAACTCTGACAAACTGTAACCTATTAACTACACAATGTAAACTATTGCTGTTTATATAAATGCACTTGTTTTACAGACAATTATAAAGTTGTTGATGACAGGAGAGTCTGGGAAAGGTAGAGCAGGAATAATGATTCCAATACCACAGTATCCCTTGTATACAGCCACCATAGCTGAGTATAATGCCTACCCCGTAAGTATCCCAATCACTGAATATAATGCTTACCCTGTAAGTTTCCCCATAGCTGAATATTATGCCTACACTGTAAGTTTCCCCATAGCTGATTATAATGCCTACCCTGTAAGTTTCCCCATAGCTGAATATTATGCCTACCCTGTAAGTTTCCCCATAGCTGAGTATAATGCCTACCCTGTAAGTATCCCCATCACTGATGATAATGCCTACCATGTAAGTATCCCTTTCACTGAGAATAATGCCTACCATGTAAGTATCCCCATCACAGAGAATAATGCCTACCCTGTAAGTATCCACATTGCTGAGAATAATGCCTACCCTGTAAGTATCCACATCACTGAGAATAATGCCTACCCTGTAAGTATCCACATTGCTGAGAATAATGCCTATCCTGTAAGTATCCACATCACTGAGAATAATGCCTACCATGTAAGTATCCCTTTCACTGAGAATAATGCCTACCATGTAAGTATCCCCATCACTGAGAATAATGCCTACCCTGTAAGTATCCACATTGCTGAGAATAATGCCTACCCTGTAAGTATCCCCATCACTGAGAATAATGCCTACCCTGTAAGTATCCCCATCACTGAGAATAATGCCTTCCCTGTAAGAATCCTCATCACTGAGAATAATGCCTACCCTCTAAGTATCCCCATCACTAAGAATAATTCCTACCATGTAAGTATCCCCATCACTGAGAATAATGCCTACCCTGTAAGTATCCCCATCACTGAGAATAATGCCTACCCTGTAAGTATCCCCATCACTGAGAATAATGCCTACCCTCTAAGTATCCACTTGCTGAAAACAATGCCTACCCTGTAAGTATCCACATCACTGAAAATAATGCCTACCCTGTAAGTATCCACTTGCTGAGAACAATGCCTACCCTGTAAGTATCCACATTGCTGAGAATAATGCCTACCCTGTAAGTATCCCCATCACTGAAAATAATGCCTACCCTGTAAGTATCCACTTGCTGAGAGCAATGCCTACCCTGTAAGTATCCACATTGCTGAGAATAATGCCTACCCTGTAAATATCCCCATCACTGAGAATAATGCCTATCTTGTAAGTATCCACATTGCTGATAATAATGCCTACCCTCTAAGTATCCCCATCACTGAGAATAATGCCTACCCCATAAGTATTCCCATCACTGAGAATAATGCCTTCCCTGTAAGTATCCCCATCACTGAGAATAATGCCTACCCTGTAAGTATCCCCATCACTGAGAATAATGCCTACCCTGTAAGTATCCCCATCACTGAGAATAATGCCTACCCTCTAAGTATCCCCATCACTGAGAATAATTCCTACCATGTAAGTATCCCCATCACTGATAATAATGCCTACCCTGTAAGTATCCACATTGCTGAGAATAATGCCTACCCTGTAAGTGTCCCCATCACTGAGAATAATGCCTACCCTGTAAGTATCCCCATCACTGAGAATAATGCCTACCATGTAAGTATCCCCATCACTTAGTATAATGCCTACCCTGTAAGTATCCGTATTGCTGAGAATAATGCCTGCCCTGTAAGTATCTCCATCACTGAGAATAATGCCTACCCTGTAAGTATCCACATCACTGAGAATAATGCCTACCCTGTAAGTATCCCCATCACTGAGAATAATGCCTACCATGTAAGTATCCCCATCACTTAGTATAATGCCTGCCCTGTAAGTATCTCGTGTATGCAGCCACCATAGCTTAGTATAATGCCTAGTTCAATTGTATTGAATTAAAAAGATGTCAGAAATAAAGTTTGTATGAAATGGTTTAGTGATGTCTGAAAGTCAACTGCCTGAGCCTGATTACTTCTTCCATAACTTTTAAAAATGTCAATAGTAGTTAAACTGTGTCTTAGAGTGCCTTGTTAAAATGTTCTAGCATTTTAGTCTGTAATCCAGTCTGTAATATACTTCTGGAAGAATTCTTTTAGGCTGCGTCCATGTGAAATATTGTTTTTGACGGAGTTGTCCGTCCATCTGTCTGTCCTTCACATATCATGTCCACTCCATATCTCTTGAACCTCTTGATGGATTTTAGAATTACTCACCACAAAATGTTCTCCATACGGAGAAGATGTACAGAGCGCATGTTACAATGAACTTGGTTCAAGGTCACAATTAGAGATCAAAGGTCATATAACTATATTTTGTGTCCGCTCCATATCTCTTAAACCCCTTGAAGGATTTTAGAATAACTCACCACAAATGTTTACCATATTGAGATGATGTGCAGAGCGCATGTTACAACCACCTAGGGTCAAGGTCACTGTTACTAAAAATAGAAAAATTGTTTCTGCTCAATAACTCAAGGTAGGAGTGATTTGTTGCAATAAAACTTAGTGTGTAGGTAGCTTACGTGGAGAGGAGCTTGGGATTGCATTGCGGGTCAAGGTCACTGTCACTGAAAATAGATTTTTAAAATATTTTTTTAATTGTAGGCAAAAAATAAATAATGGGGCCCCAAAGTCAAAAAGTTCAAAGTCACTGTTACCATAAATAGATTAAAAAAATAAAATTTGTCAAGGTCAAAGTCACTGTTATTAAAAATACACTGTTATTCATAGATTATTTCTTAAACATGACAAATTATTAAAGATCACTAGTTTTAACCTTATACAAACCTTGTGTCTGTTTTTCAGATAGGTTATTTCTTGGATGAGTCTAATACATGGGCATTAAACATTGCTGAGTTAAAAAGAGCTATCAGTGAGGCCAGAGATCACTGTGTACCTAGAGGTATAGTCATCATCAACCCTGGAAATCCTACAGGTAATATGTCCATACATCACATTAGTTTAAGCATAGCCTTTTATATGACAAGAGTTCTTTCATGTCATTTACACTTAGCCTTTATGTGCTTCTGTAGCCAGAGATCATGTAATATGTGTTTGAGACCAATCTATCATTTGTCAGATTAGAAATGGCTCACATTTTACCAACCCAGTGCAAGAGACGGCAGTCTGTTCTCAAAGAAGGTTTTTATCTGAATAGACTTTGGATATCATGGAAAGTCTCACAGAATTCCAAAGCAGGAGAATTAAAACTAACTGTTGAATCAGTTGATTAAATTCATTTAACAAGCAGTTAAAAGCAAACAGTGACTAACACAGATGGAAGCAAGGTAGTGCTTAGCTCATCTGAACTGAAAATGAATATTGGATAGCTCGATGTGTGTCTTTGATCCACAGCTGGAATTTCATTAATTTCATTAACTTGGCAAGAAACTTTCTGGCATTTGACTCTTTTGAATTTGTTGAAATGGTTCTGATTGACTTAGCAACTGAGTTTCTTATATGAAAATGTACCTTAGATTACCCTCTAACAAGGTTGTTTAACTGATCTTGGTTTACAAAACAAGAACAAGAAAAAAGAAGGAAAAAACCATATATTCGGGAGGAGGGACCTAGTTTCAAAATAAGTATATGGTTGTATGGTAAACTCTAGAAAGTCTTCTCCTCTAAAAACATTAGTCATATTTCAAGATTATATTGATGAAAGGTTTCTGTAACCCCGTACCCAGATTATTCAAGAAATGTTGAAATTGTAAAAAAAATTGTCATCAGAGGTTTGGCCAATGTCTGTACATGTACATTTTTTTTTCAAAGTGAAAAATTCTCTGAAACCACATGTGGGATTTGAAATAATGTCTAAGAATGTTATGTATGTGATATCTATCAAGATGTTTTAGAGCTGTTGGTTCAGTCGTAACCTTTCTGATTGGGCTGAGTCAATTTCAGTTACAGTGGTACCATCACTGTTTGTGAGGCACAGATTTTACTGGTATCGAAGCAGTATCCGTGTGCTAGCAGTATCCGATATAGCGCTACTTTACATTCCGTGTAACTCACTACATAGAAATCGCGATTGTTTTCATAACACTGCCTTATATGCCAGAGCTGAGTTCAGTTTTTTTCAGCAAAGTTAAAATGATACTTATGAATTCAAGGTTTAAAAGTGCAACACCTGTTTTGTTTACGTGAGGGATTTCACGCGCACTGTTTATGCATGCGCAAAGGATAACTCAATCATGTCCAATGTAAGGACAAGTTTTTTCCCTTGGCGGTCAAAAACAGACGACGACCCAAAAACGCCAAAGAAAACTCAAAATACTTGATTTTATGACCAAATCGATATAAAATAATTATTTAATTAAAATCAATATGAAAAATAGGGAAAACCGCCAAAATCATAAATTTGTAAGCGGACAGCTGCCCGATTTTATTATCTAAGATACTGTTACTGTTTGTTATACGAGTAGGAGGTAGTCATCAGAAAGGTTTAAAAAAACATATAACATCATTATTTGGTTGTATCATTTATCAGTAAGTACACATTTGTTCTACAAATTCTCGTGACGGAAACTGCTTCTGTAGCGAACTGGTTTTGTCTATTTTGTATACTCTTTTCAAACCCCTTTACTCGCGTGCACGTGCGTGGGAAAAATTCAATGTTTATGTTCCGTTAAAGCTAAAGAGCTATTTAAAAGACTGTATATCGCCAAATTTTTGAATGACTGAACCTTTCAAGATAAAAAATATTTTAAGAAAACCTTCATTTCATGACGGATACTGCTTCGATACCAGTAGAGGATTTTGTGGGAAGATAGATTCATGAATTACAGACTGTGATGGAAAAATGTTTTAAAAAATATATAATCCACAGATTCAAGACAAAATTGCAATAAAATACACCAAATTTCGTCCCTATGAAGTTACATGCATCTGCAAGTTATAATTGAGTCTGATTTCAACAGGATAAAAACAATACGTCTGCTGACATGGGGTAACAAATTGATATTTGATTGCTTCTGAATAAAATGTATATAACATTTTTGTACTAAGGTCAAGTGTTACCCAGACAGAATATTGAAGAGGTCATCAAGTTTGCCAAGGAAGAGAATCTGTTCCTACTGGCAGATGAGGTACTTTATGTTTTTTGTTCTCTTAAAACAGTTACATATCTGTTGATTCGCTTAATTCAAACTGAAACAAGTTTAAGGTTCAATGCATAGGAGAGATGGGCATAGGGCCCATAGAACTGCTGGGTTCAGTGAATCAGTGCATAAATCAATACGTAGTGTTGTGCCCATTTTGTAACTTTCACATTTATGCATGAACTGTCAACTTCAAACAAATGTATGCTAAACTGAAGGGTGTGTCTTATACAACACCCTGGCAGCTACCCATTAAGGTTGAGTTCATACTTCAAGCTCAAACCTGTTACAGTTGGTCATATATCAGAATTTCTTCTCTACAGCTTTATGTCCGAATATTGTACATGAGATCCTGCTCTTTTGCTTAAAGCTCAAGGTTGTTTTGGAGGATATAAGCTTATAATAGTCATCTATAAAGAATAAACCTTAAGTTTAGATAGAGCATTTTATATACTCAGTCATTTTGGCTTAATTTGATGCCAACATTTGATGCACACAGCATCGTACCCATCATACTGTGGGACCCATTCACAGCTGAGCAAGCTGAGCATATGAAGCATTAGTTCAGCCTGTATACTGTTACCTTTGACACACAATATTTGGTCTGACTGGAGTATGGGGAGGAGACATATTGTTGTTTCCATGGATGTCTTTATGTCCATCTGTACATCACAAACGGGTTCTTCCCAGGAATGATGGTAGAATGCCACTGGCAGCCTGTAAAAATGACCAAGGTACAGTTGGAACAGGTGTTAAACTCGTACAACAACAGTCTTCCATTTCTGAAGTGATTTCAGAGTGCAGTGAACAAGGTCACATTGACCTTGACTGCCCTTCTTCTGCTGGATTATAATACAACTTGGCAGAAAGCATCAGAATGAAGTCTAGGTGTACGTATTGTAATTTGGAGTGACCGCTTCAAAGGCCAAGGAACACAGGGACATGTTAATAGATATTTTGTTCTTGCTTTTACTTGATTTTTGATAAAAATAATATTTCTTAGATATGAACTCATATGTGATTTATTGACTTGTTCACAGGTATATCAGCATAATATATATGCACCAGGTTCTCAGTTCCATTCATTTAAGAAAGTGCTCACAGAAATGGGTCCAGAGTATAACAACACAGAGCTCGCCTCATTCATGTCAACTTCCAAGGGATACATGGGAGAGTAAGTAAAATTATGATTTGCAGACACAATTTTGATTGCTGTGACTAACTTGCATACATTTATCTGAGCGGCATTGTGCTCTAGTAATTGTGGAGTTACATATTGTAACTGTCCATTCTGCTGCTTGATTGTGTTGTGATTATAAATGCATCTACTTGATGAATTACTGAAAACATGACCAGAATGCATTGTGACAGTTTGGCACTCTTGTTACTTAGTATTTTGTGAACACGACTTAAAAGTTGTAACAGCGACATCCTGTGTTTTAATTTAAGTTCTTGTTTTTTCACACAGGTGTGGTTTTCGTGGAGGTTATTGTGAAGTCATTAATCTTGACCCAGATGTTAAGGTCATGCAGTTAAAATCAATCTCAGCTAAACTGTGTTCATCAGTCTCGGGACAGGTATGTTTTTGCCCTTTAATTGTTATTTTCTTGTATGTCCATATCAAAATTCCATTTCTCTAAGATTGTTTATCAAAGTTTTATTGTAATTGGCTCAGATAATTTAGTGATCACCCTTTCTAATATACACCCCCTACACTCCCTGAATTTTGTAAGAAATGAGGCCCTTCAGGGGCTGAAGTGCTTTTCTTAAATATTCTATATAGAAACTTTAAAAAATGGTTTTCTGAAACTGATAGTGCTGATTTAATTTAACTTACAACAACTGAGTTCTGTATGACTATAAGATGCAGAAAAAAACCTCAGAGATGAGGCCCAATGGGGTGGTGAAATTTAAAATTGTTATTTTCTGAAAAGGCTTGTCAGAATTTGATTTTGTTTTGCACAAATAATCAACTAGATATTCTCTGACATCAGAAAATTTAGAAACTGGAGTTTTACAGAAATGAGGCCAATAAGGGGGTGTAGTGTGTAATACTCTTCTTACACTGTTATTCTATATAGAAACTTACAAATTATTGTGGTTTGAAAGTAGTAGTACTGATTTGATTTAACTTACAATGAGACATAGATATACTATTATGAGTCATAATTTATGACAGCTGCAGATGATGAGAAATGTCAAATTAAAGGCAGTTGTCAATATTCTCTGAATGATAAACTCCTAAAATATACCATGAAATTTTAATGCTTTAACATACTTTACCAGTTACTATACATGTTACAGGCAGTGATGGATGTAGTGGTGAACCCACCAAGACAAGGAGAGCCATCTTATGATCTCTTTATGAAGGTATGTGTGTCCTGTAGAAAAACATTGGCTGTAAGGTTTGTACTGTGAAGTGTAGACTATTTTGACAACTTACCAGTTGTCTTAGTGTCCAGCACATGTTTGCTGACCAGTTTCTTCAAATGACATCTCCTTTAAAACAAGCTGATGAAATGTGATGTTATTTAGCATCGTTGTCTTACTGACTTGAAGTTTTTTAGCTCGACTTTTCTATGAAAAGGGGAGCTATCCTACTCGCCCCGGCGTCGGCGTCGGCGTTGGCGTCACACCTTGGTTAAGTTTTTCGTACCACCCCACTTTATTTCAAAAGTATTAGAGGTATGGCTTTGAAACTTACCATACTTGTTTACCATCATAACCTCCATCTACAGACAAGAGTACATAACTCTGTCAAGGTTTTTGACAGAATTATGGCCCTTTTTTGACTTAGAAAGTGTATTGAGCTTGGTTAAGTTTTTCGTACCACCTCACTTTATTTCAAAACCACTGGAGGTATTGCTTTGAAACTAACCGTACTTGTTTACCATCACGACCTTCATCAACAGACAAGAGGACATAACTCTGTCAAGGTTTTTGACAGAATTATGCCCCTTTTTGACTTAGAAAATACATTGAATATGGGTAAAATCCACTTATTACCTTAACCCTTTGAGATATTGCTTTGAAACTTTTAATGCTATTTCACATCATTACCCCCATCTGTAGGCAAGAGAAGGTAACTCTGTCAGGGATTTGTTTTAAAAATTAAGGCCTTTTATCAACTTAGAATCTTGGTTAAGTTTTTCGTACCAGTCCACTTTTTGACTGAACTGTTTGAGATATTAATTTGAAAGTTGGAATACTTGTTTACCATCATGATTCCCAAACATGGGGAGGAGAAGGTAATTCTGTCAAGGATTTTATATGAATTATGGCCCTTTTTGACTTAGAAACTCAGTTAAAATTTCCACTTGTTAACTTAACCAATAGAGATATTACTTTGAAAGTTGGAGTACTTATGTACCATCGTAAGACCTATCTGTAAGCAAAAGAAGATAACTCTTCTTGATTTGTACTTATAAATTCCTAGTTGAAGTCTTGTGTGCTATTAACTGTCAAAGTTTTGTTTTATTGGCAAGCACTAAAAAAGTCGAGCACGCTGTCCTACTGACAGCTCTTGTTATCTTTGCCCTTTGGGCTAAATTGGCCCCACTCAGAGTTCCTTAGCTCTACATAATATTATATGGGAAAACCATTAAAATCTTCTAATCCAGAACTGTATGGCCAAGAGCTTGGATATTAGGTTTGGATCTATTGTTGCCTTGTCTGGTGAATTTCTACCAAGTTTGTTAAAATCATGCCCATGGGGTAAAAGTTGGTCTTATCAAATAGGAAAAACTGAAATGCTTCTTGTCAAAATGAGCAATGTCAAAAATTGACATTAGATAGTAGTTTCAAGTGGTCCTTTTGCAAAATTTCCTCAAATGGCCATGTATGGTAGTCACTTTATATAGGGGGTAAAAATGAAAATATTTCTAGAAAATGTTGGTTAGATTTCAAAATAATTTCACAGGAACATATGTTGGATGACCCCCTAACACTGAAATTGATTCATCAGAAAACTTCCAAGGTGAAGGGATATAGATTCATGTAAAAACAATTATGCACTCCTTTAGTTTTTATCAAAGTTTAGACATACAATCTTGACAAAAAACACCATCATAACATAAAAATAATAATAATGATAAATTCTTGATTTTCATGATTTCCGTGTAAATCACACATACAAATCGTAACTATCTAATGAAATGTAATGAAGTGAAACTTTTGTTTCCATTTTCAGGAGAAAGACTTTGTTTTAGGCCAACTTAAAAAGAAAGCAGAAATGGTGACAAAGACTTTCAATTCTATAGAGGGAATTTCCTGCAATGTTGTACAAGGGGCCATGTATGCATTCCCAAACATTAAACTTCCAGAAAAAGCCATACAGAAAGCAAAGGTGAGTGGTGTAGTACATAAACATATTAATCAGCTGCACTGTAACATTTATACAGATCTATTTGTTGAATGTTAAAACATAACCTTCAGCTTGTCACGGATAGAATCAACCAACAATAGTATTTCAGAACAAAGCAAAACTGTTTGTGTAAGGCTTATTCTGCTTCCTGGAAAATAAAATACTTTCAAATAATTCCTTTATTGTAAATAATGTAACATTTATACCCAACCAAACAACTTCAGAGTGCTTGACATTTACTGTTGCTTTGCATCTTGTTTCAACTTAATGGGATTAAGTACTGTACAAGTACTATTTTTGGTGGGTTTTTTATTTTAGCTACATTGGCAGTCACCATTGAATGCGCCAAATTTAAACTGCGTCAATATAAATCGCCGCAAATAAAGTAATAAACCACTGCCAATAATTAAGTAATGTTGAACTTTAAAACTTCGAAAGTCTTATTAATCAATCTTTAATGGTACACAAATTGGTATGAATTACTCATGTTTAACAGTTTTATTGCAATCGTGTAAAAAGATGTGCTGTGGATTTACAATACACTAGATTTAATTATGCACTTCAGTTTTACCTATTAAATCTCTTTTCTATACCTTTATAGCAGTAAGTCTTAGTTACTTAGTCGAGCAAAGTGGACATCTATACAATAATAACCATAGTTTACTGTTTTAAGTTTGAGTTATGTAATAGTAGCTTCCCTTGATTAAATGTTTTGCATTTTATGTCAAGGTTTTATTATAGCGGCTGATGTGATTAGCGCCAATTAAAGTCACCCTCAATTCGAAACACTCCAGAAAATGCCAATATTTGGCACCACAGAAATAAAGTGCCATACACTAATTGGGCCAATACACCAATTTAAAGTGACATTATGCGCATCTTACGGCACATAGTGTATTTTTGGTGACAGTTTTATAAAAGCAATTTTCGGTTGCTGTGCATTAAAATGTGTTAAACTAATGATAATGCCGCATTAGTATTTGAAGTTGGTGCTTTAGAAATAAAAAAAATTGGACTAATAAAATAAAAATTCCTTACTTTGGCAGTGATCTCCCTTGTGTTATTAGTGTTGTTGCCGGTAGAGATTTCGGCAGTGGAAGGGAAGTAACTCCTGCATGCAGTTGTTTATTTCTTAAATTGACTCTCCCAGTCAAAATAAGAAAAGTAATGTTTGGAAAGTTGTTATTTCGTACTGGTAGCAGGAAGAGTTTGTTGTATTGGGTTAAAAGCTATTATTTTCTCTACCCTTTGTACACACACCTATTTCAGCTGGATTTTTACTTGAAAAAATGAGCATAATGTCACTTTAAGATACAAATAAAAAACTGTCTGACATCAGCATTTTCTTCAAAAAAATGGAATCCATGAATTCAAGTGCATTTTTATGCCCCCGAAGGGTGGCATATTAAAATTGCACCAGCCGTCCATCTGTCTGTCCGTCTGTCTGTGCATCCCCACTTACAAATTCATGTCCGGACTGTAACTCTGGCATGCATTGAAGGATTTTAAAATAACTTGGCACAAATGTCTAGCACATCAAGAGGATGTGTCGTGTTCGAGACCCACTTCCCTACCTCAAAGATCAAGGTCATACTTAGAGTTTAAAGGTGATGGATTCCTTTATATATGCATATATGCACACATTCTTGTCCAGACTGTAACTTTGTCATGCATTGAAGGATTTTAAAATATCTTGGCACAAATGTCTAGCACATCAAGATGACGTGTCGCGTGCAAGACCCACTTCCCTACCTCAAAGGTCAAGGTCATACTTAGAGTTTGAAGGTAATGGATTCCTTTATATTTACATATATGCATACATTCTTGTCCAGACTGTAACTTTGTCATGCATTGAAGGATTTTTAAATAACTTGGCACAAATGCTCAGCATATCAAGACAATGAGTTGTCTGTATGAACCATGTCCCTACCTCAAAGGTCAAGGTCACACAGTGTTTAAAAGTAATGGAATACTGTATGCATGGTTACTCTGTCATGCATGGAAGGATTTTAAAATTACATTGCACATTTATTGAGCACATGGGGTGGACACAGACTGTAAGGCACCTCTTTCAGGGGCATTCATCACTTGTGAGGGACAGCTCTTGTTTTTAAATACATGACATTAATGCCTATGAATTGACATAACGTTTATTCCTGGTCTGTTCAGATAGTGTCACATACTGAATTTTTATGATTACTTTTTTCTTTTTGATATCCAGTTACATATTCATAGTATGAAGGGAAAGTTACTTCGTGAAGTTTGATAAAACGCTATGTGTAGAACAGATGTCTCAATGTCACTGGATCAGGGTCCAACTCAAGGGTCAAAGGTCATGAGACTTCATCTTCTGTTCAGGATTGTCAAGAAACTTTTATCAGATATTCATCTCACCGAGATTGTGTAGAATGCATCATCATCACACTTGGGCGTCACCTTGTGGCATTCCTCAATGTGACGGAATATATAGCAGACTTTCAGACTGCTTTACATTCAATTCAGTTTCACTTGTGAAGAACAAATAAAAAAGACCAAGTTTCAGAAATAAAATTATGAGCTAGATCTCCACTAGAATCCATATTTAGCATACTAGAGCACATGCATACCTGTGTGTATACTTCAGTTGAACTGTTTATTTTACAGGAAGCAGGCCAGAAACCAGATGCATTTTATTGTTTCCAGTTACTGGAAGAAACAGGTATATGTGTGGTACCAGGTTCAGGATTTGGTCAAGTTGAAGGAACATTTCATTTCAGGTAAACTGTAGATACATCCTTATGACCAGACTACCCTTCATAAATACACAATCTTTTTTTATATAAACTAGGTATAAATGTGTAGGAAGTCCGCCTCCTTGGTTGAGTGGTTAGAGTCGCTGACTTGAAATCACTGTAACCTCTTAGAGGTTTGAGCCCTGCTACCAACCATTATGTGAGAAAGTTGGCAGTTTCTTACAGAGGGTAGGAGATTAGGACTGGTTTTTCCCAGGAACTATCGTTAGGTAATCTTCCCGCCTGTTAAAATGACCAAAATACAGTTGGAACAGGCATAAAACTCCTAAGCTACAACTACAAAGTTATTGCAACCACTAACTGTTTGCTTCCTTCTGCAGATGTAATACTATGTGCCCATCTAACCATTTCTTCAACAACATCTCTGCAATTACCTTGATATAATTTGATGAAACTTTGTATGAATGTTTGTTACATTGGCCTCTACCAAAGTGTTTCAAAAACTCCCATTATACAGAAGTCTTGTTAGCATGACATTAAAAGAAAACTATAAAAAATGTCTCTCTTGAAGACATCAACTTAATTCATCATATACAAGTTTGACAATATTGAAAGATAAAAATCTGCTCGTCTGAAACCATTTAACAGATTATAAGATAGTTTCCTGTTCATAAGAAAGATTCTTAGTTAACTCTCTACCAAATGGGTTCAAATCAAATAGCTAAACATAAGAGAATGAAAGAAAAAAAATCGAAATGTAATACAGACATTTTGGTGTATCTGTCGGGCAGGACATCTGTGGTATCTATTTCTCCAGTAGACTTCCTGTCCAGGTTATTTCAGAACAGTAAAGCAGAAGTTTTCAAGATTTGTACATACAGATATCCTTGTTTTACATGTACAAATCATCATACTTTGGCCTTACTCATTTACACTGATTATCACATGTTATGATACAAAATTCTTTCTTCAATAGTTTTGTAATTTGGGAACCAGAGATGTTATGTTGGCCTTTTTTTTTGTTGGTCTTTAATTCACCTTATTCATTTCAGAACAACGATTTTACCACCCCTAGAGACACTCAAAGCAATGTTGGAGAAATTTAAGGTGTTCCATGAAAACTTCCTTCAGAAATACAAGTGATCAGATGGTAGAAACATCTGCTACGAAACAAGGATATAGTATATACATGTACTATATATACATGTACTGTAAATTCGGTAACATTCAGGATGATTTAATTTTCGTGAACTTCCCATTTTGCTAATTTAAATTCTCACGTAATATTTCACATAGAATTATCATGAGAGAATCCTTCGTTTGCAAATTCAGAATTGGCAAATACCCATTTAGTCACAAATGCCCGGTAAGTGACAAATCTCCCAATTTTAGTCACATGAAAATTACTCAATTTACAGTAAATGCCAAAGTTTGTCAGTAACATTGTTATTCAGAATTACAGAAAGGTTTGTCAGTGAGTAACATTGTTATTCAGAATTACAGAAAGCTTTTGTATAATAAACTTGTATGTGTAAATTTTATAAAATCCAGTACTGCTATGTATGACTACTTGTAAAAGATTGATATATCACATATTGCTACATCACATATTTTTCACCCACATTACGTGTTTGTTAGTATGCTTTAGTACATGTATAGCCCTTTACATTCTAAACGTAGTTGAATTTAATAGCAATATTATCTACAGTTTAGTTTGAGATTAATGCTTAGCTTATGTTATCTAACCTACTTTATAAGCAAGTGTTGCAGCAAACACTGAAAATATTCAAAGCTGAGCTTAGGCTGAAATTGGAGTTGTTTTAAAGTTAAAATGCTGTTAAATTGAGAAATATTTTTGCTACTGTTGTGAAAGTGTCGGACAGAAATGAATGCTGGTCATGATCTGTAGTAGTAATATAAAGAGAAGTGATTCTATAAGTTTCCATTTGCTTATTATACCCCCTGAACACAAAGTGTTCTGTAGACAGAATCTTGTGGACACTTGATCTCCAAAACCCCTTGTCAGAATTTTATGATACTTCATATAAGTGATAAGTATTATGCCTAGTTGTGCATGGTCTATGTTTTAGGTCACTAGGTCAAATGGGCTCGAGATAGTAAAATATTGTGGATGCTAAATCTCCAAAACGCCTGTTCAGAATTTAATGATACTTCATTGAAGTGATATGTACCATGCCTAGTTGTGTTCACAAGGTCAAAGGTCAAGGTCACAGGGGCTGGAGAAAGTAAATGTTTTTTCTTGTGGACGCTGTATCTCCAAGACCCATGGTCAGAATTTAAAGGTACTTCACATAAGTAATAAGTACCATGCCTAATTGTGAATGGTCCATGTTTCGGGTGACTAGGTCAAAGGTCATGTCACAGGGGCTCGAGATAGTAAAATCTTGTGGACACTAAATCTCCAAAACCCCTGGTCAGAATTTAATGATACTTCATTCAGGTGATATATACCATGTCTAGGGGTGCATGGTCAATATTTCAGTTCACTAGGTCAAAGGTCAAGGTCACAGGGGCTGGAGATAGTAAATTCTTTTGCATTCTTAATCTCCTTAACCCTTGCTCACAATTTAATGATACATGTATTTCACAAAATTGATAAGCACCATGCCTAGTTGTGCATGGTCCATGATTCGGATCAGTAGGTCAAGGTCACAGGGGCATAATAAAATTTTCATAGAAGTGATAACATGGCTAGTTGTGCATGGTTCAATAATTAAAGCATCTAATGTTACATAAATGTTATATTCTGTGTCTGTGCGGTGTTTTAGGGGTATTCATCACCTTCGTGATAGTTGTAGCTGTTTATAGTCTATGTATAGACCAGGTCTAAATCAATGTATTTGTTGCCCATGTGAATAGATGATAGGAGACATTTATACAACCTGTACCAAATACTTCTGAATCATTGGTCAAACTTATTTTATACTTTTGATTATTTATTTGAATTTAGTCTTAAAGTTTTGATTGATTCAACTTAAGAGACAGACAGACAGACAGACAGACAGACAGACAGACAGACACTTTGAGAGGCAATCGGGAATTATGTCTTGCCTAAGGACACTACCATCAGCGCAGTGGCAGGGATCAAACCTCAGACCCTGCAGTCCTGAGGCAAATGTTTAAACTTATTAAACCCCTACAAAACAAAAATTTCGGGGATGTACTGGGATCACCCTGTAGATTGGTCAGTCCACTTATATAACGTGGGTAGTTTGTGAAGGGAGAGAACTCCTCCTTCATTTTTATGCCCCCGAAGGGTGGCATATTAAAATCGCACCGTCTGTCCGTCCGTCCGTGCGTCCCCACTTACAAATTCGTGTCCGGACTGTAACTTTGTCATGCATTGAAGGATTTTAAAATAACTTGGCACACATGTCTAGCACATCAAGACGACGTCTCGCGTGCAAGACCCACATCCCTACCTCAAAGGTGAAGGTCACACTTGGAGTATGAAGGTTATGGAATCCTCTATATATGCACACATTTGTGTCCGGACTGTAACTTTGTCATGCATTGAAGGATTTTAAAATAACTAGGCACACATGTCTAGCACATCAAGACGACGTGTCGCGTGCAAGACCCACGTCCCTAGCTCAAAGGTCAAGGTCATACTTAGAGTTTGAAGGTAATGGATTCCTCTATATATGCATATATGCACACATTCGTGTCCGGACTGTAACTTTGTCATGCATTGAAGGATTTTAAAATAACTTGGCACAAATGTCTAGCACATCAAGACGACGTGTCGCGTGCAAGACCCACGTCCCTAGCTCAAAGGTCAAGGTCACACTTAGAGTTTGAAGGTAATGGATTCCTCTATATATGCATATATGCACACTTTCGTGTCCGGACTGTAACTTTGTCATGCCTTGAAGGATTTTAAAATAATTTGGCACAAATGTCTAGCACATCAAGACGACGTGTCGCGTGCAAGACCCACATCCCTACCACAAAGGTCAAGGTCACACTTAGAGTTTATAGGTAATGGAATCCTGTATATATGCATACATTTGTGTCCGGACTATAACTTTATTATGCTTTGAAGGATTTTAAAATAACTTGGCACAAATGTCTAGCACATCAAGCGGATGTGTCGCGTGCAAGACCCAAGTCCCTACCTCAAAGGTCAAGGTCACACTTAGTGTTTAAAGTAATGGAATACTGTATGCATGATTACTCTGTCATGCATGGAAGGATTTTAAAATTACATAGCACATTTATTGAGCACATGGAGAGGACACAGACTGTGAGGCACCTCTTTCGGGGGCATTTGTCACTTGTGAGGGACAGCTCTTGTTCAAAGGATTACATTGAATTTTGGTACACATAATCACACATAATCACTGGGAGTAGTAGATTGACAAGACACAGTTTGTACTTGTATCCATCAAGGTGTTGCAGACTTATGGCCCTTTGAACTTGTAACTTTTCTTTTACATGAATTTCATATAGCATAGTTAGTTTGTGGAGGAAACTGCTTCAGTTTTCAAAGGATTGCTTTGAAAATTAGCACACACAATCGTGTTGTTGTTGGAGGAGTTTAAAGCCCATTCAAACAGTAATATGTATTTTTGGTAATTTTAACAGGCGGGTAATTTATCTAGCAATCATTCCCAGGAAGAACCTGTACTAGAATCCTATCTTCCGTAAGAAACTGCCAACTTTCTCACATAAAGAGACATGGTCAATGGCAGGGCGCAAACAATCACTATTTATTCACAACAGTGATAGCTCTAGTTGGTAAAAGGGGTCTTAACAAGTGTTCAAATAAGTTGTTTTGAGAACTTGTTCAGTAGATTTTCTGATCTCTTTGTCTGAAGAAGTCTAGGCCATTGTTGTGACAGTCCATTCAGTGTCAGTGCCTGGATGGTACATGAAAAAATATTCTAGTCTTTGTTCTGAATCTCAAAAGTTGCTCATATCAGGACACAGAGGTAATCTGTTCTGGGTTCTTCTTTAAAATGCCATGTAGACCAGAATAAAAAGACACAGGTTTTTATTCAGATATATTTTACATAGAAAATAGGTGGATCCATCATATTATAAAATGGACGTATCTGTTGCTTTAAATCTCAATCTAGGGAAGTCTGATTGCCTGATCTTTGAGGAAATATTATTCTGAATATGAATTAAGATCAGTGTGTATTCAAATCTTTTTTTGACCAATGGGACGGCTGCTTTTAGCACATTTTTAGCTCGACTTTTCTATGAAAAGGGGAGCTATCCTACTCGCCCCGGCGTCGGCGTTGGCGTTGGCGTCGCACCTTGGTTAAGTTTTTCGTACCACCCCACTTTATTTCAAAAGTATTAGAGGTATGGCTTTGAAACTTACCATACTTGTTTACCATCATAACCTCCATCTACAGACAAGAGTACATAACTCTGTCAAGATTTTTGACAGAATTATGGCCCTTTTTTGACTTAGAAAGTGTATTGAGCTTGGTTAAGTTTTTCGTACCACCTCACTTTATTTCAAAACCATTGGAGGTATTGCTTTGAAACTAACCATACTTGTTTACCATCATGACCTTCATCAACAGACAAGAGTACATATTTCTGTCAAGATTTTTGACAGAATTATGCCCCTTTTTTTACTTAGAAAATACATTGAATATGGGTAAAATCCACTTATTGCCTTAACCCTTTGAGATATTGCTTTGAAACTTTGAATGCTTGTTTACATCATTACCCCCATCTGTAGGCAAGAGAAGGTAACTCTGTCAGGGATTTGTTTTAAAAATTAAGGCTCTTTATCAACTTAGAATCTTGGTTAAGTTTTTCGTACCAGTCCACTTTTTGACTAAACTGTTCGAGATATTACTTTGAAAGTTGGAATACTTGTTTACCATCATGATTCCAAAACATGGGCAGGAGAAGGTAATTCTGTCAAGGATTTTATATGAATTATGGCCCTTTTTGACTTAGAAACTCGGGTCCACTTGTTGACTTAACCATTTGAGATATTACTTTGAAAGTTAGAGTACTTATGAACCATCATGAGACCTATCTGTAAGCAAGAGAATATAACTCTGTGAAAATGTTTCTTGATTTGTACTTAGAAATTCTTAGTTAAAGTAGTTAAAGTCTTGTATGCCCTTAACTGTCAAAGTTTTGTTTTATTGGCAAGCACTAAAAAAGTCAAGCGCGCTGTCCTACTGACAGCTCTTGTTGATATCCTCATTCTCATCATTTAGGAAGAAAACTTAAGTTGCATTTTAGGTTTGTAAGAAAACTCACAGGTCCAAGTCTCATATTTCGTATTTGTACCATAACAAAATGGTGGCCTATTAACAATAGAATTGCTTGGTTGTTTGAATGACTGTCACTTGTATGACCAGATATTTGTTGGAAAAACATGTTTATTACCCGCAATTTGTGTTTGACAGTGTGGAGGATAAATCTGACTGTGATTGCTTGAGCAACAGCTGTAAACACATTGTCATTATCTTTTGTATATATTTACATATGTAAGCACGGTAACATAATTATACTCTATCTATCTGTAACGGATACAAAATACCTTAACATATACTACATTATATAAAGACATTTTTTTACTCGCTTCACGCTTTGCGTTTTTAGCTCATGTGGCTACGCCACGGTGAGCTTTTCTGATCGATGATTGTCCGTCGTCCGTCAACATTTTGATTCAAATGACATCTCCTCTGAAACCTCTAGGCCAATGTTGATAAAACTATGCAGGAATGTTCCTTGCATGAAGCTCTACCAAAATTGTTCAAAGAATTCCATTCCATGCAGAACTCTGGTTGCTATGGCAAAAAATAGGAAAAACTTTAAAAATCTTCTTCTCTGAAACCACAAGGCCTAGAGCTTAGATATTTGGCATGTAGCATTGTCTAGTGGACCTCTACCAAGATTGTTCAAATTATGACCCCCGGGTCAAAATTGACCCCGTGCGGGTGGGCCCTTAGTTTTTGCATAGGAATATATAGGGAAAACTTTAAAAATCTTCTTCTCTGAAACCACAAGGCCTAGAGCTAAGATATTTGGCATGTAGCATTGTCTAGTGGACCTCTACCAAGATTGTTCAAATTATGAGCCCCGGGTCAAAACTGACCCCGCACCGGGGGTCACTTAGTTTTGCATAGGAATATATAGGAAAAACTTAAAAAATCTTCTTCTCTGAAGCCACAAGGCCTAGAGCTTAGATATTTGGCATGTAGCATTGGCTAGTGGACCTCTACCAATATTGTTCAAATTATGAGCCCCGGGTCAAAATTGACCCGCCCCGGGGGTCACTTAGTTTTGCATAGGAATATATAGGAAAAACTTAAAAAATCTTCTCTGAAACCACAAGGCCTAGAGCTTAGATATTTGGCATGTAGCATTGGCTAGTGGACCTCTACCAAGATTGTTCAAATTATGAGCCCTGGATCAAAATTGACCCCGCACCGGGGGTCACTTAGTTTTACATAGGCTTATATAGTAAAAACTTTAAAAATCTTCTTCTCTGAAACCACAAGGCCTAGAGCTTAGATATTTGACATGTAGCATTGCCTAGTAGACCTCTTTAAAGTTTGTTCAAATTATGCCCCTGGGGTCAAAATTGACCTTGCCCGGGGGGGGGGGGGATCATTTGTTTTACAAAGGCGTATATAGGAAAACTTATTTGGTATATAACATTATCTAGTGATCTTCCACCAGGCAAGTGGACTTGTACCAAGGTGAGCGATATAGGGCCATCTTGGCCCTCTTGTTTGCATATTCCTCCAAAGATGTACTGTATTGATATGAATGTTCCTATACAGTTTACTTTTAACATGTATGCTAACTATATAAACAATGATAAGTGTTAATCTGACTAGAGATAAATGTCGCTGTCGTTGTAATATCACATTAAAATTTCACCGAGTGGGTGCCAGAAGTGATATTAAAAAACTACTTTTGGTGGTCATGAGTAAAATAAATGTCATTTGACATCGACACCAATAATTTTTCTGTTTATTTTATGTTTGAAACTCTACTTTTGTTGAGTTTGTTTCAGTGAAATGTCAAAAACCGCGGGAAAAGTCATCGGAAATCGTAGCAAACGTGATGTCATTTTAATGACGTCATTGTCGTTTGGTTTCCAGCATTTGTTACGCGCTGTGTCCTTTTTGACATCAATCCGGGTTTAAGATTTTTATATTTTCACTGCTTTGAAACAGTGAAATATTAACTTTATTTCACTGATATATTTCAGTATTTCACTGAAAAGCATAAAATGAAATTTCTTATCGTTGATATTTACATGAGAACACTTTTGCAGTTGTATATAGTATATAGTTTTAGAGTAGTTAACTTCCACTGCTTCACATACACTATGCTGCCTGAAAAACAAATCATGAAAATTGAAATGCAGTTAATATTAGGTTGAATTGTTTTTGATGTGTCTGCATTTACTGCACTGTTGATCAGGATATAGTGTTATCATGGTTGACTATGTTTGCTATACAGTAGGTACCAAATGTTGTGTGATATGTGGTATGATGTGAATCTTTGTTGTTTGTCTAGTTACATGTGCTGTGCACTCATGTTCATGGTGTTAGCTAATCTGGCACAAAGTGCCAGGGTGAGCTACAAGGACCACTCACCGTCTTCTGTCCACCATTTCCTTGAAACACCATCTCCTCTGAAACCACAGGGCCAATGTTGATGAAACTCAGAAGGGATGTTCCTTGCAGTAAGCTCTATCAAAGTTCTTCAAAGAATTCAATTCCATGCAGAACTCTGGTTGCCATGGCAATGGAAAGGAAAAATTTGAAAATCTTCTCAAAAACCAGATGCCCTAGAGCTTAGATATTTAAGTTGACCTCTATCAAGATTGTTCAAATCATGACCCCCAGGTCAAAATTGAACCTGCCCATAGGGAGGGGTCACTAGAACATAGGTTTATGATATGGAAAACTTCGAAAATCTTCTTGTCTAAAACCACTAGACCGAGATCTTTGATGTTTGGAAAATAGCATTATATAGTGGACCTCTACGAAGAGTGTTCAAATTAGAACCCTCAGGTCAAAATTGGTCCTGTCTGCTATTGATGACCTTACATTATAGCCAATGGTAGCCAGATGAGCAATATATGACCATCTTGGCCTTCTAGTTTTTGTAATCAGTTGTATAAGTCTGTACAAATCATGAAACATGTTGAGTAACAGTTCATGGTACTGGCTGAGTACAAAGTAATCTGGTAAAGGTTAAGCAGAGTTATTTAGTTAAACCTTTAACTGGCATCTGATGTCAACATTTACTTTAAACTAGACTTGTTTCTGAAGAGAAAATTTAATGTCCAAGTTGCTGTGACCTTGACCTTTGATCTACTGACCCTCAAAACAAAAGGGATCATGTATTTCATAAGATTTGTCTATCCATCCTGATATTTCTTGTCTGGAGCATAACTAAAAAATAGTTGAAAAGATTGACTTGATACTTTACACTTTGATAGAGGTCATTGAGATGAAGTGCAGTGACTAAGTTCAATAACTGTAGCATGCCCAATTTTTTAATTATGTTTATTTGAGAATGAATGCTCTGGAGAGCATCCATTGGTGTTACTGATGCTTTTGTTATGCCGTTAAAGTCTTTCATAAATATTACTTCTTTATCATGCCAGGTTTTAAGAAATAATGTGTTTTCTATTTGTAAGTCAGATAATTCCATTTTATCATCTGTGTTTTTGTGATATTAAATATTTAGTAACAGAACCTTGTGTTAAATTTTCCTTTACACCTTGTATATGGTCTGTCATATAGCACTGCTTACACTAAAGTTGATGAAAAGTGCATTAGAAGTCCAGGTGTACTTTATCATGTACATGAAGCAAATGTTACTTTGATAAAGAACTTGCATCCTTTGGGGTCAGGTCTGAAACAAGGTTATGTGGAGTAAAGCAAGATCACTAGTGAACGGAAAATATTGATATCACTCTAGAGGCCACACGTGTAGATCTACCTGAACATGAAAAATAACCAGAATTCCTTCACGAGACATATGGGTCACATCAAGTTACTAGAAATGTGTCCATAGGACTACACTCAGTAGAAACAAAGGTTTTTAACAAATCGTTTTATTTCCAAATTTCTTACACCACAAAAACATATAAAATTGATTTTAAATTTTTTTTAAAAAACCTCATTCATAAAAATGTATGCTTTTAGACACAGAAGTGTGTGATTTGCTTATAATAGGATTCTTGTAGCTCATTTCTCAGCACTCTACTGGAATTGAATGAAAATTCATGGGATGTTACACTATCAAGACGAGATGCACATTTTCATCAGCACCTCCACACACAATTGATTTTCATGGAGTTATGGCCCTTTTTTTTTGTAAATAGTGTTTATTTGTTCCAGGGGGGGGGGGGGGACATTGTTTTTCACATAGTTGCAGTCTGTCCACATTACTTTGTCTACTTTTCATCCTAAACTCATTGGATTTTCATGAAACTAACTGGGAAGCATCCGTATGTAGGTCTAGGTCTCCATTACAATTTGAGGTCATACAGTTAACAGGTGACAGGGGCCTGAAACGTGAAAATCTTATCCCCTATCCATCTCCAACTGAGGAAAATCCAACATGGGGTGTTTGGGATGAAGAGCAGATAAGATCTTCAATGTTCAGGCCCATGACCTCGCCCTTGACTGTAATGACCCAAATTGTAATATGCACAACTAGACTTCCTACCGATGCTTCCCTGAAAGTCTGATGGAATTCCAACAAGGGGTTTAAGAGATGAAGCTTGGACATTTTTCAACATTTCAGGCCCCTGTGACCTTTACTTTATGACCCCAAATTGTAATATGCATAACTAGACATCATATTGATACTTTCATGAAAGTGTGTTGAAAATCTGACATTGGGTTTAGGAAGTTACGAGTGTACAAGATTTTGAAGTTCAGGCCACATTATGACCCCTAATTGTAATATGCACAATTAGACATACAGATGTTTCCCGGACAAAAATCCAACAAGGCATTTTGGAGATGAGGAGCAGACAAGAAAAGGGAAAAAAGGGAAAAAATTTTCCATAATATCTAGGCCTCTGTGACCTTTTGGACCCCAAAATTGTTAAAATGATCAGTGTGTGTGGTGTGTGCCCCCCCCCCAGAACTACGTCTTCATACTGAAAGGTTTGATGAAAATTCAACAAGGCATTTTACCAGATGAAGAGAGGACAAGGAAAAAGTAAGGACAAGCAGCATTAAGGAGGAATAACAGTATTGTCCGGAGCTACCCCTTCATTTTTATTTCTTATCTATACACTTAACCGTGGCGCCACCTTTACCCCCTTCATTAGAGTATGGCTTTAAACTTACATACTTGTTTCCATCCCTATTACAGACAAGATACATAATCTGTCAAGGTTTTTGACAGAATTATGGCCCTTTTTTCTTAGAATTGTTTGAGCTTGGTTAAGTTTTTCCACCTCTTTATTTCAAAAATTGAGGTATTGCTTTCAAACTAACCATACTTGTTCACGACCCATCAAAAAAATGGACAAACTCTGTTCAAGGTTTTTAGTATGCCCCTTTGCTTAGAAAATGCATTGAGTATGGGTAACCACTTTTGCCTCCCTTTGAGTTGCTGAACTTTTAATGCATTTCACATCATTACCCCCATCGTCATCAGAGTTTAGTTTGTCAAAAAGGCCTTATCTTCTTCATGCTTGGTAAGGGACCCTCCCTTTTGACTGTTACTTGTTACAAATGTTCACCATTCACAAGTTGGAAGTTTACCGCAAGCAAACATGGGCAGGAGAAGGTAATTCCCTAGGTCCTTATGATTTATGGTCCTTTTTACCTTAAAAACACAGTTAAAGGTTTAATGGTCAAATTAACCATTTGAGATATGGCTTTGAAAGTCTGGAGCTATACCATCGTAAGACCTTCATGCAAAAGGAGGGAAAAATTTTTTGATTTGTACTTAGCAATTCCTAGTTAAACTTGTGTACAAAGTTTTGTTTTACAATCATGAGATAGAGCCTGTCATGTGCACTTTTAGAACCAGGTGCCTAGTTCACAATGAGGTCAAGGTCACACTTAGAGCCCAAAGGTCAGATGCAAGAATAATTCAAGAATGACTGTCCGGAGCATTTCTTCTTCATGCATGGAGGGATTTTGATGTTACTTGGCACAAATGTTCACCACCATGAGATGGCGTGTCATGCTCAAGAACCAGGTCCCTAATTCTAAGGTCAAGGCCACACTTAGAGGTTAAAGGTCAAATTCAAGAATGTCTTTGTCTGGAGCATTTCTTTTTCATGCATGGAGGGATTTTGATGTAACTTGGCACAAATATTCACCACCATGAGCTACCCTTGTTTTTTAGAATTACTTGTATTTTGACTTGCCATAGAATAAAAACAAACCCCTTTTTTGGGGGAAAATGCTCTTACTTGGTAAGGAGTTATAGGCCCTTTTGACAGCTGGTGGCTCGACATGTTGCACGTGGGCATCTAGTCATTTGAATGACGCTATTGTTTTTATTTCTATTTAATTCAGTCATTTTTTGCAATGAATCATTGAAACTTTTACAAGAATTCAATTTTATATTGTTTTTGTCGAGTATGAAATTTGAAAAATTTTGAAACACGACAACACTGTTAAAATAAATATTTTGCCACTTTTGCGTTTCTAAACCTGTTGAGTGTACTTTATACACGTGTCCTAGTTGAACACGGACTTACCAAACATCTGCATCAACTAAAGTGCAGTAAGTGCTCACAACTATTTCTGATCGTACGGCACAATGCTGTTAGTAACTGGAACTTCTAGTTACATGTAATGTAACTGATACTAGTACAGCACTAGAATGTCACAGTCGGGTCAATGTTTTTATTATGATACTGACAAAATGGAACACATGACTGACTTGGTTTAAGCACAATATTTATTCCATTACAAAACAATAAATCTACAATATAAGGCAGAAACAAAAATTAGGACTAACATTCATAGCTGCATATTTACATCACTTTAAGACAATTTTCCATTTCTAAATAAGGTGTCAAATTCCCAAAAAAGAAAATTCATCCCTTCAGTGCAACACAGTCATATCTCCTTATTTTAATAGGAGTTACAACCTTGTTGCACCGAAGGGACGAATTGTGATGTGTTCAAAATTCACCTTACTGATGACCCTGATTCCCCTATTACACTGATTCACAGCTGATACTGCTCAGTTCTATAGTTCAAACAGCACATCACCCAACACCTAATTAATATTCAAAGATGACTGTGAATTTACATTAATATGCAACCTAATTTGATAAACAATTCATACATGTATACAGTGGATAAGGTCAACTTTTGAAGTAAGCCAAGTAATTGCATTCTGTTATGTAAAATGCAATACAAGAGATGTACATTCTTGCAAAATAGTTACATAAGTGAGGAAATGCTTACTAACTATGGACATAAGGACTTTCCTAGGCCACTTTTTATACCTTTTCAATAATGAATTGCCATAAATTGTTGATTCATTACTTTTCATTTCTTGATATATGTTATATGCATGAATGTTTTCTTGCATTATTTCAACAAGTTTTCAATATTACCTAGAAACAGAGATGGAATCTGGCAATCAGATATGGTAAAAACTTGGCAACATTTAGCTTTTAAGCATTATGATAATATATGTGGAGAATGCAAACCATTTAAACAAGTGTATGTGTATACCAGAGGGACTAGTACACAAGTATGCAATTATATCGTGATAAAGGAAGACATGATATAGAATAAAACCCAATACAGCATCTAAAATATTGCACTAACTTTATCCAAAAGCGTTATTAAAAATAAACAGAAAAATAAATATGTAACATGTACAATGAAATTAGAAACTCAACACAATAAGCAAAGCTTGCTGTGGAAAGGTATACTGAAATAGTTTCCCCATGAAATTAAAAAAATGTTTCAATATGTAACATCACTGCAAGCAAGTAATATGTAAATACCCTTTGTTTGCACAAAAAAACACATTTGACACATATGCCGTGTTCCCCACCACTTTTAGTTAATGCATATGTAGTAATAATGCCATACGAGCTGTTTTGATTTTAAGGAATTCAATATATTAGTTTGCCTACAAAACGATCTTTACATTTTCTGTTAAATAGTTGTAAGTACTCTCAGATTATTCACAGAGAATTCACTAAATCCAAGTTTCAGATCTTGCTGGTAATTCCACTCAATATTTTTTGGTCTGAGCTCCTACGGTATCCCAAGATTCTGCCCAAGACACTCACACCTGGATATCCAAGGTTTTCCAGGATTTTTTAAACTGCGAATAATTCCTGCACCGGTAAGGGTTCGAAGAATTTTATCACAAATAACTTGGAAAACTATTTCAGAACAATTGCAGACGGACATGGATTACAGTACACGTACTCAATTAGATTGTCAGGACAGTGGTAGCACCAATTGGTCAGAAACTTAAAATGTGCCAAATTAGCAAAATAAAGTTTTCATTCATTGAAGAAATACTACTTTTAAGTTAAAATTTACCCTATATTACAAACTTCTAATAGATACATATTTAGATTTCCAAGATGTCACAACAGCAAAATAACACAACTAGTATTAAATGTATTAAAATAAATGTCAACCATTTCTTTTGTGTAAGTTGAGTATCATACATACATAGACATAGATTGCTAATTTATTTCTGAAATTATCATAAGAATTTTGGATTTTAGCATCAGAATGCACTGGTACTAGAAACAATTTAAAATTAAAAGATGTTTTTTTTCCCTTTGAGGTGACCTTCACCTTTCACAACATAGAATTTCCCTAGGTGTACATGTTGGCAGTTATGCAAGGGGATTAACTAAACATATATCACAGTCAATTTTGCACCAATAGTTTTTCTGTAGCATAACTGAAATTACACAGTATACTTTCCCCATTGACATGACTGAAGCATATGATTCTAGCCTGACAGCTGCATGCATTTGAACATGTATACTGTTTCAACAGGAATGGCTTAACTACCTATTCCGTCCAAACAAAATGCCATTTCTCTCTTCATGTAAGGAAATACGCATGTCAAGATGTCACCTGTACCCAAACATGTCATTACAGGACAATCAGCATTAATCTTGTTTCCATTTTGTAAATCTGACCATAGTTTCTGATGATCTATAAACAAATAGCAGTTTAGAGAACAGTTGCTCCTCAAGGTAATATTCTCCACACTCCCTCGCTAAATAGAGATTCAAGCATAGGTGCAATATGCGGTCAACATTTGGCAGTTCCTCAAACATAATCCGCCGGGAGCCATCAGTGAAGAAAACACGCACTAACCTGCCTACCACCAGCACCAGTGATAAATATAAGCCAATTATGCTGCAAGTAAATAAAAGCAACTAGAGCTATCACTAAATGTGATTAATACCCCCAAAAGACTGCTTTATAAACTGAGAAAGTTCGTAGTAACAGAATACCTTGCAAACAAACTAAAAAGAGATATTGTTCTTGGCAATAACTCTGTAATTTGTCAAGATAGAGTTATGGTTCTTGTACACTGCACTTCCTCTCATTGTGCTTGACCATTGTATGAAGTTGTATTGAATTCCAACCAATAGTTTTCGAATAATGCTGCTCGGACAAGGAAAAGTAACAAAGGGCAATAACTCTGAAATGAGTCAAGATAGAGTTATGGTTCTTGTACACTGCACTTCCTCTCATTGTGCTTCATCATTGTAGAAATTGTATTGAATTCCAACCAGTAGTTTTCAAGTTATGCTCCGGACAAGGAAAAGTAACAAAGGGCAATAACTCTGTAATTAGTCAAGATGGAGTTATAGTTCTTGTGCACTGCACTTCCTCTCATTGTGCTTGATCATTGTATGAAGTTGTATTGAATTCCAACCAGTAGTTTTCAAGTTATGTTCCGGACAAGGAAAAGTAACAAAGGGCAATAACTCTGTAATTAGTCAAGATGGAGTTATAGTTATTGTGCACTGCACTTCTTCCCAATGCGCTTGATCATTGTATGAAGTTGTATTGAATTCCAACCAGTAGTTTTCAAGTTATGCTCCGGACAAGGAAAAGTAACAAAGGGCAATAACTCTGTAATTAGTCAAGATGGAGTTATAGTTCTTGTGCACTGCACTTCCTCTCAATGTGCTTGACCATTGTATGAAGTTGTATTGAATTCCAACCAGTAGTTTTCAAGTTATGCTCCGGACAAGGAAAAGTAACAAAGGGCAATAACTCTGTAATTAGTCAAGATGGAGTTATAGTTCTTGTGCACTGCACTTCCTCTCAATGTGCTTGACCATTGTATGAAGTTGTATTGAATTCCAACCAGTAGTTTTCAAGTTATGCTCCGGACAAGGAAAAGTAACAAAGGGCAATAACTCTGTAATTAGTCAAGATGGAGTTATAGTTCTTGTGCACTGCACTTCCTCTCAATGTGCTTGATCATTGTATGAAGTTGTATTGAATTCCAACCAGTAGTTTTCAAGTTATGCTCCGGACAAGGAAAATGCAACAGACCGCCCGACCGACCGACCGACCGACCGACCGACCGACCGACCGACCGACCGACCGACCGACCAACCACCGGGTGACTCCTATATACCCCCCTAAACTTCGTTTTGGGGGTATAAAAAGCACAATAAATGTATAAATATAAAAATAAGTACAGCAATATACACATAAATGATACATGTAGAACACAAAAATACCAGCACTACTAATTATATGCCCTTATGGAATTTCCTATTTCAAATTTTGATAATGGAAGTGCAATACGATGACAAATACATCTTCACATCTATATAGGTTTACACTGTTCTGGAAAGTTCAATATTCAAATAAAACTAAACAATTCTAGAAAGAGTATAACTAGAGTGATTAAAATATGCCCACAAATGTGCCTTGTCCATAAGAAGTGGCTTCTCAAATTACTCTAACCTCAATAACTTTATGATTAACCAAGATACACATTATCTTGATAATGTTAAAATTTGACCCAAGTTTCATGAAAATCCTTGAAAGGGCTTGAGAGATACAGTCTCATGACCTTTGTGACTTTGACCTTGAACTGGCACAGTTAAATCATACTTTTGCATGCCATATTAATAATCTTAACACTTGACCTAAAGTTTCATGTTAATCTTTCCACAGGTTAAGGAGTTATAGTCTAATGATCTTTGACCCCTAGATGTGACCTTGACCATATCCATGAGGTAACATTTCGACCCAACTTTCAAGAACATCTTTCAAGAGGTTTAGGAAATAGTCCCATGCACTTTGACCCCCCAAGTGTGACCTTGAACTTGAGCTGCAGGGTTGGAATATGAGTTCTGCACATCGTCTAGGTAAGATGAACATTTGACCAAAGTTTCATGAAAATCCTTCACAAGGTTTTGGAGGAATGGAGCAGGCATGAAAACCAACAAACAGACCGGCTGGCCAGTCGACCAACAAGCTGAATCCTACATACTCCCCCAAACTTTGGGAGGGTATAACTAGAATCAGCATGCTATAATGTTGTAGTACACCTCACAATAACACAAGTATACAATAAAATTGAGCATAATGTATAACATAATACAACATGTATATAGTCAAATAAAAGGAATTAAATTTGTATATGAACACAGCAAAACATACACTCAATATACATATAGCATAAAAACCATTTCCATGAAATAGTACCTGTGTCCTGTAGCTTCTACATGTATGACTACAGGACAGTGACTTACAGATATATAAAATCATCATATAAGAATGACTGTCTTTTCTTAATTTGTTTGCTGATCTGTTAACAACTTTAAACAGTCCCAAGAAAAAAAATTAAACATTTTTTTTTTTCCTCATTCTTTATTTTCTTGTATCAAATGGCTGTTCTAACTTTGCTTCATAAAAAACAGTAGCAAATAACCATTCATGGAAATCTACTTTAACCACACAAAAAATTAAGATACAAGTAAATATAAAGACAAAAAGGAATACAAGGCACACAGTCATATGTTACTGTCAACTTCTGGCAAGGTTTTTATATCTATTTAATAAAAGATACATTTTTGTATATAACATATCACATGGATAGTAAGGAGATTCAAAGCTGTGTACATCAGTACAGACAATCATGACATTTCATCCCTCAAGTGCAACATGTCTCCTTAGATGTAAGAACCTTGTTACACTTCATCCCTCAAGTGCAACATGTCTCCTTAGAAGCTAGAACCTTGTTACACTGAAGACATGACTAAATCATAACAGAATGTCATTAACTAGTTACTTAGTAAAAAATGAGAGTATAATATAAGCTATAACAATGAGTATCTTTGGATAAAATGATCTTACGTTATAACTGTACAAATACCATATATTAACATAGATGATCACTTGATCAACTTACAACTAGTCCACTATTAAGTTGTGAATCAAACACCAGACAATGGATAAAACTAGGAATTTCATGCTTAAATGTTTGAAGTTTTAGAATATGTCATAAACAATGAAAACACTGATGAATCTCCTAACATTCATTTCATACTTTAGAATTTCAAAACCTGAAAGCTTCTTCAAAACAAAACAAGTCATGGCAAAACCCAAGTGTCTGGTTTGAATGAAAAGCTAAACATTTCTACAAAACTTGGAACTTGTAATCAGGAAAATGTAAGTTGGAACTTAATATGAAAAAAGGATTAGCATATCTTCATCCATACGACAGTCTCCCTGCTACTGATACCTGTTGAAATCACTACTTTAGCAAACAGAAAATTTTGATTTTAGGTTGCATGCTTCGGTTTAAAATTCTAACACTGCATGTAACCCATAAAAAAACCAGCAAAAAACCCCGAACCATTGCCCAAAGTAAGCACTAACAAATATACACAGTTACACTCTCAATAAAGTCATGGTCACTGCTAGAGGTAATTCTAGAAGGCAAGCGAGGCTAAAACATGAATACTGTTGAATGCTACAATCAGTAACATGCCATACAGACGAAAAAGAACTACATTAAAACTTGTTTCTTCTAACTTGGTATGTAGTTTAAATGACCCCCTTTAGTAGATTCAGCTTGGTCACTATAGTGTGAAATAGCAAGTAAATGATTTGAAAAGTTTTCAAGTTAAGTTTTACATAAACATAATAATCAATCATAAAGGGAGATAATTAAAATTCTGACAAATGACAATATTAGTTACATGACCTAGAGTTGATCACAAGAAATACATTCTGTTCAAGCATCAGCAGATGGCATCTTGAAGAGTATCTACAAGGGTTTTCCTTGTCCTAGTGACCTAGTTCTGACCCAATGCAACCCAGTTTCAAATTTAAGGCAAATGTTCTTAAAACAAGCATCAGTCATTCATCTGTCACATTTTGAGTATTATTTTCAGATCAAATAATATACAAACTACACACTAAAATTATAAACAGTTTAAAAAGATTTATTTTTTTTTCTATGAACGAAATTTAACTGAAACGTAAAACTCACTACCACTTAAAATTATAAGTGCAGTTTAAAGAAAGCAACACGTTATTAGTTTTTAGGGTGTTTAAATAAAAAAAAAATCTTTGCCTTGGACTCTTTCCCCCAATATACCTTCCCGGAGGTGATGGCCTGGCGAATAATTCACGAAGCCCCCTGTCAAACTTAAACTGATAAAGCTCAAGACTGATATTCCGATTCTTAAAGCCGATTTCCCTTTTAAAACTATCGTAACTACTACGGACCTCTTTTCAGTTGGCGGTTGAAAACCAATAGCGGAATTACTCCCTATCTCAAGACCTAAAGTAAACATAATCTTTATTATACAAGCTTATTTTATCTTAATCACAATACATAAAATATAAAAAGAACTGAGACATTATGCACGGCTCAGAACCAACAAGCGCCCCCCCCACAATCGTTATAAATCGTCGTAATTTGAACTGTACAACGTTTTAGGGAGTAATGCGTCAGTGTGATGGCGTAAACGTTTTCATTCATACTTTTGTCTCCGAATCAAAACATTGTATGACTGTTAATCCTGAATTTCTTGGCCTTTTTAAGGGAAAACAAGGTGAGGGTATTCTAAGGTTTACTTGACCAATAAAAATAATTTTGGTTCTTAAACAAATCTTTTTCATGCACTGATATTTTTTATTGATATTATTTCCTTTTCTATTTTTTATTTTTGGGTAAATTAGAAAAGTCGGAAGGAGCTACTTCCATGTCCAAACCCCCGCCTACTTTTCCGAGTGCTTTATCATTTAATGCACTCTGATTGACTATAGAATTCCTGGCTTTGATTATTTTTTTAAAATGCAACCAAGTATGCCTAAAATTCTAAAAATTCCTTACAACACAAAATGCCTCTGATGATGCAATACAACTATAGACTTCTTCAGCCAAGGGGCTATCCCTAATTATTAGTCAAATGACAAAATCTCTGTACTAACTTCTAGCAGTTGGTGCAGACTGAATGACCATGATGAACAGTTTCTCAGTCAGATCTGTACAAAATGTGCTCAAATTTATGTGGACACATATCTCAAAGTCTAATTTACAAACTGATCATTCATCTATACTGTATTCACTCTTTCATACTTAATTCATATGACTAACTACTTAAACTATGTAGTATATAAAATGAACATAATTTATGTATATGATTCTACAAATATTTTTTAGTCTCTTCAATATCTGCCCTATGCAGCCTTGTCCACTTGATGCGTGTTTCTGCCGATCTGTAAACGAAGATGAGTTTTGCGTATAGATCTTCCTCCAGTCGAAATTCCTGCATTTCTCGCACCAGGTATAAATCAAGACAGAGTCGCATGATATTGTCCACATTTGGTAACTCTCGGAATGAGACAGTAGAGGCCATGCCAGTGGTACTCAATCGCAACATTCGTCCAATCAATAATATGAAGGTAACATACAGGCCAATGATGCTGAAATAATCAGACATGAGAAGTATTGCAATTTTCTAGAATTTGTTTTTTTCCATTGGGTGTATGGTTGATATTTCAGAAGGATTTCAGTATTACACACTAATATTACACTCTGTGTAACAAGATTTCTTACCAGGGGGCAACTATTGCATAGCCTGAAAGTCATTAACAATAATGACTGGCAATTGGCTCTACAAAGTCACAAAGGTTTTTCACTGATTGATGCAGTGACCAAGTTCTTTAACTCAATGTGACCCAGTTTCAATATCAACATACAATTCATAAAGAAAAACTTACATATAAAATGCAAAATTTGGCCTCTGCAGTGTTTTGTCCATGTGTTGACCATGAGATATAGTTAGTTTCAAACTTAACTTACTGTTCACTGAGACCACTGTTCAGACTAATTCCCATAACAATTACCAAGTTTCAAACTTGACCTAGATTTCATCAACTCAAAATTCTGACCCACATGCACGAAAACTAGGTACAAAACATATTTTCTTCAAATTTTTCAATTATTCGAACTTTTTGACTTTGTTTTTGACATCTTATGGCCCAGTTTCAAACTGACCAACTAATATCATAGCTGCTTACAAAATGTGACTATTTGAGTGTTCCTTAGGTAAATGTAGACAGTTTGAGAACAGACATCAGGCAATCGATAAAAGCTCACTTTAAGCACTTTGTGCTCATGTGAAATGAAACATCAAGAATACTAGTTAAGTAAAAGCCTGTCACAGACAAGCTTAACCAAAACTAGACAATAATCTGAAGCATTTTATAACTAAATACAATCAGCAACACCAAAACTATAACTAAATATAATCTGCAACTTAATAACTAAATAACTAAAGCAGTTTGTGACTGAAAGGATTCTTACAAATAACAAAGCAGTCTGAAAGACAACTATTTTCCCAACCCAAAAAGGAATGTTGAAGGGGTTAATTCTGGAGTAAGCAATGCTCAAACTTTTCACCTTCAGTCATGATCTTGACCGAAAGGTGGCCTCAGGGGTTAACATAGGTTCTGTATAGTGCATTGATTCAAGCTTCATGAAAATACTTCAAGGCGATTGGGAGATATAGTATCATGACCATTAAACTATAATTACCTGGCAATAAATGCATTCCTTGAGATCTATCTAAGTTATATACTGCCTGCACCATCATAAAATAAATATGGGCAGACAGATGGACAAGATCAACTTTTCGAATGAATAACTTAACTGTTTCCTAATTTAACAAAGTTATTTATTTAAAACATCATTTTATTCAGTGTATCAAACTGGCTAACATAAATATCAACAATTTTCCCTACACAGCCACATTTGGAACAAGAGGGTAATTATAGCCCTATATCGCTCACCTGACTACCTTGGCTATAAAACAAGGGGTCATGATTCTAAAATAATTCCACAAGAGGTCCACAACACAATGCTAAGTAACATTCCAAACATCTATTCTCTGCCTGTCGGCCTTGTGGTTGATCAAAGTTTCCCTATAAAAGCCTATATGAAAACAAGTGACCTCCCCCACTCCCAGGGAGGGTTAATATTGACCAGGGGGTCATGATTTGAACAATCTTAGTAGAGGTCCATAAGGCATTTCTACATGCCAAATAACTAATCTCTAGACCTTGTGGTTTCAGAGAAGAAGATTTTTTAAGTTTTTCCTATTGCCTATGAAAACCAGAGCCCCAGCCGGTTTTGAGGGTATAATTTGAACAATCTTGGTAGACCATGCCAATACCACATGCTACATATCTAAGCCCTAGGCCTTGTGGTTTCAGAAAAGAAGTTTTATAGTTTTTCCATATAAGCCTATGTTAAACCAAGTGACCCCCTCAAATGGGGTCAATTTTGACCCGGGGGTCATAATTTGAACAATCTTGGTAGAGGTCCACTAGACAATGCCACATGCTAAGTATCTAAGCCATGTAGTTCCAGAGAAGATTATTTTTTAAGTTTTTTTCCTATTTGTTGCCATAGCAACCAGAGTTCTGCATGGAACGGAATTCTTTGAACAACTTTGATAAAGCTTCCTGCAAAGTCTCATCAACATTGGCCCAGTGGTTTGAGAGATGTCGTTTAAAGGAAATGGTGGATGGACGGACAGATGGACGGAGTACGACTGACCCCAGATGGTGAGTGTTCCGAATAGCTCACTCTGGCACATTGTGCCAGGTGAGCTTAAAATTAGACAAATCATTGTGTACAGTCTATATATATATATATCACAGACTAATGCATGTGCCAAGCTGTTACTACACACGGCAAGGCTAAAAGCAAAGTGAATTCAGTGAAGAGTCCTCCATACATCACAGTGCAGCAAAATAACTTTGTTAGAACGCAAAAGTGTATTGCAATTGAGACTGAGTTTGGTATTTTGCACAACATTGATTATTAAACTAAGAAGTTGGTTTTGTGCATGACACAACCTTAACTTAAAAACAAAACTGTTTAGAATTACTTGATATTAATCCAAGTACATTGTATGTAGAAATTACTGTCGATAAATAAAATGAGGAATCCTGGTCAGATACAGCTACGTATTCGAGGTAAATATCACATAGTATTGCCTAATGTTTTATATAACAATGTTTTGAGTTTCAAGTATGACCTTCACTTGAGGGTAGCTGACTGGGTGTTGTGCAGGACACTTTGTGTTCTAGCCAACTGTGTGAACTTTTTTGAAATAGGTTACTACAGGTAGAAGGTGGATGCATGGTTACTATGAACAATTAGTATTACATATTGTTACGTAATGTTTTATTTATTCAAATTGATCTATACAATCTTGTTTATTACAATTCATTACAAAATGAAGCGCATGCACTATCACTGCTGTTACAAAAGGTATTATAAAACTGTTTATGCTCGACTCAGTTTGAGCATGAAATATTTTCACTCCTTTCTTTTTAACATATGAAAAAGAAAAGACAAACAATTATGAAATGATTATTAATTCTTACAGGATGCATGTCTGACATACTTTTATCAAGAATTTATGAAGTAACATAAATGTAGCATCATATTTATTCAAAGTTAGGGTACAAAACTGAGTCAGACTCTAAATCGAGTTGAGCATAAAACAGTTTTATACTCACAAGCTCAGATGTGTGCAAATCAACATACTAAGACATGAGCATTATCAGTATTTAACTAGTTCTATACAAATGTTAATGTAATATCACAACTCAATGTACAGGGCTATATACATGTAGGTGTATATGATCTTGCAGAGGATTAGCTATATTTTGCTAACCTGAATACTGCTGCTCCTCAAGACAAGGTCAAGGTATATTTTAACAGAAACCAAACTTAAGTACATAATATTCAAAAACCCAAATATCCAGATACAATGTTCAATGTGTGTATGGTATGTGTTATATCAAGTTACATTACATTTATAGATTTAAGATCTAAATTGCAGACAAAGTAAAATAAAACATTGTATTATAATGTATTGGCATATAACTCTAGACATCTAGACTGAGATCTTATAAACAAAAACATTGCGAGTTTGATTAAGATTTGTTCAGACATTACAAAGAAAGTTTTGTTCAGACATGACAATGTAAGATTTGCTCAGACATGACAATGTAAGTTTTGTTCAGACATGACAATGTAAGACTTGTTCAGACATGACAATGTAAGACTTGTTCCAACATGACAATGTAAGACTTGTTCAGATATGACAATGTAAGTTTTGTCCAGACATGACAATGTCAGACTTGTTCAGACATGACAATGTAAGACTTGTCCAGACATGACAATGTAAGTTTTGTTCAGATATGACAATGTAAGTTTTGTTCAGACATGACAATGTAAGACTTGTTCAGACATGACAAGTAAGTTTTGTTCAGACATGACAATGTAAGACTTGTTCAGACATGACAATGTAAGTTTTGTTCAGACATGACAATGCAAGACTTGTTCAGACATGACAATGTAAGACTTGTTCAGACATGACAATGTAAGTTTTGTTCAGACATGACAATGTAAGACTTGTTCAGACATGACAATGTAAGTTTTGTTCAGACATGGCAATGTAAGACTTGTTCAGACATGACAAGTAAGTTTTGTTCAGACATGACAATGTAAGACTTGTTCAGACATGACAATGTAAGTTTTGTTCAGACATGACAATGCAAGACTTGTTCAGACATGACAATGTAAGACTTGTTCAGACATGACAATGTAAGTTTTGTTCAGACATGACAATGTAAGACTTGTTCAGACATGACAATGTAAGTTTTGTTCAGACATGACAATGTAAGACTTGTTCAGACATGACAATGTAAGTTTTGTTCAGACATGACAATGTAAGACTTGTTCAGACATGACAATGTAAGTTTTGTTCTGACATGAAAATAAGACTTGTTCAAACATGACAATGTAAGACTTGTTCAGACATGACAATGTAAGTTTTGTTCAGACATGACAATGTAAGACTTGTTAAGCAGGACAATGCAAGTTTTGCTCAGACATGAAAATAAAGTAAGACTTGTTCAGACATGACAATGTAAGTTTTGTTCAGACATGACAATGTAAGACTTGTTCAGACATGACAATGTAAGTTTTGTTCTGACATGAAAATAAAAGACTTGTTCAAACATGACAATGTAGGACTTGTTCTGACATGAAAATAAAAGACTTGTTCAGACATGACAATATAAGACTTGTTCAGACATGAGAATAAAAGACCTGTTCAGACATGACAATGTAAGACTTGTTAAAGCATGTTAATCTTAGAATGTAAAATTACTTGTTGATAACTAACAAAAGAAAGTTCACCATCTATGGATCCTAACACCTGAACAATTCATCGGTATAAAGACCACAATTAAAAGCAAGTTACTTTACTTTATAAGGTAATTTATTTTTCTTAAAAGTACTGAAACCCATACAGCAACTCGTTTAGTTAATGCTTCAAAAACAACAACTACAAAAAAAAACTCAAGAGTTACATCTATCGTACAGTAAAGCAGCACAACTAATAATATATATATATTGTGTTGAAGATACATCCCACTGCAAACGTGTTACATAACTTCAGACAACCAGCAATACAATATAAGCTATTCAAAGCTATATAACATATCATGTGCAACTAAAGGCATACAAAATACATGCATTTCGAACTAGAGCTATCACTGAACATGATTCATACCCCCACCACTGCACCTGGACTTGATGAGATGTTGGTATATGTGTGAAGAGATGTAGGTATATGTGTAATGAGGTTTTGTTATATGTGTGATGAGATGTTCGTATATGTGAGATGTGATGTCAGTATATATGTGATGAGATGTTTGTATATGTGTTATGAGATATTGGTGTATGTGTGATGAGGTTTTGTTATATGCCTGATCAGATGTTGCTATATGTTTTGATGAGATGTAAGTATATGTGTGATGAGAAATTGGTATATGTAAGAAGAGATATAGCTATATGTGTGAAGAGATGTATGTATATGTGTGATGCAATGTAGGTGATTATGTGAAGAGATATTGGTATATGTGTGAAGAGATGTAGGTAGATGTGTGATGAGATGTAGGTATATGTGTGAAGAGATGTAGGTAGATGTGTGAAGAGATGTAGGTATATGTGTGAAGAGATGTAGGTATATGTGTGAGGATGTAGGTAAATGTGTGGTGAGATGTAGGTATATGTGTGAAGCGATGTAGGTAGATGTGTGATGAGATGTAGGTATATGTTTGATGAGATGTAGGTATATGTGTGAAGAGATGTAGGTATTTGTGTGAAGAGATGTAGGTATATGTGTGATGAGATGTAGGTATATGTGTGAAGAGATGTAGGTATATGCCTGAAGAGATGTAGGTATATGTGTGAAGAGATGTAGGTAGATGTGTGAAGAGATGTAGGTAGATGTGTGATGAGATGTAGGTATATGTTTGATGAGATGTAGGTATAAGTGTAAAGAGATGTAGGTATTTGTGTGAAGAGATGTAGGTAGATGTGTGATGAGATGTAGGTATATGTGAAATGAGATGTAGGTATATGTGTGTAGAGACAGACAAGACAGAACAAAGGATTCCTATACAGCACCCACAAGTCTCATTGGGGATATAACATTATCATTGATCATTTCAGGATTGAATTAAGTCAAGATTAATTTAAAATGAAACCAAATGACAAACAAACATAACTTTTGTTCTAAAACTAAATTGTATATCATATTTACAACAAGAGGGCCATGATGGCCCTTTATCGCTCACCTGACTACCATTTGCTATAATAAAAGGGGTCATGATTCTAACATAATTCATAGAGGTCCACTACACAATGCTAAGACACATTTCAAATATCTATTATCTGCCTGTCGGCCTTGTGTTTTTTTTAAAGTTATCCCTATATCAGCTTATGTGAAATCAAGTGCTTTCCGCCCCCTCCCAGGAAGGGTTAATTTTGACCCAAAGGGCATAATTTGAACAATCTTGGTAAAGGTCCACTAGACAATGCCACATGCTAAATATCTAAGCTCTACGCCTTGTGGTTTCAGAGAAGAAGATTTTTAAAGTTTTTCCTATATAAGCCTCTGTAAACCCAAGTGACCCCCCGGGGAGGGTCAATTTTGAACCAGGGCTCATAATTTGAACAATCTTGGTAGAGGTCCACTAGCCAATACCACATGCTAAATATCTAAGCTCTACGCCTTGTGGTTTCAGAAAAGAAGATATTATAAGTTTTTCCTATATAAGCCTATGTTAAACCAAGTGACCCCCCGAATGGGGTCAATTTTGACTCGGGGGTCATAATTTGAACAATCATGGTAGAGGTCCACTAGACAATGCCACATGCTAAGTTACTAAGCTCTAGGCCATGTGGTTCCAGAGAAGAATATTTTTTTAAGTTTTTCCTATTTGTTGCCATAGCACCAGAGTTCTGCATGGAATGGAATTCTTTGAACTTTGATAGAGCTTCATGCAAGGAACATCCCTGCAAGTTTCATCAACATTGGCTCAGTGGTTTCAGAAGAGATGTCGTTTGAAGGAAATGGTGGACGGACGGACGACGTACGACGGACCCCGGACGGAAAGCGATCCTAATAGCTCACTCTGGCACTTTGTGCCAGGTGAGCTAAAATCAAATCAATGACTTTTACAAGATAAGTTTATAAATGATAATGCTTAGAGGTTGCTAAACTGCACTGATGTACAGGCTGATTATAGTCTCCATTTGTCAAAGAAATACCAGCCTTATGAACGGTAATGATTTAAGTCAGTACAATCATCTCACCTTTAACTCATAATATTAGAACAGTTTAAGTCAGCAATGAAAGAAAGAAAATTTCCCAACACAAAATAGAGGCCATGGTTGACTTGTGGTGTGTTATAACTTTCGTTTCTTGAATTACTTTTCATTAGTAAACAGTTATCATTTAATCTCATTTTCACAGATCTGTTCTGCAATATCATTTGTGTTTATTTAGTTTACAGGAAAAACAAAAGCATAAAGTTGATACCTACCCATATCCTGTGATAGCAGATATTCCAGCAGGTGCCACCCTTTCATTGAAAGTATGGAAAGTGATCATGCCATTGTGATTTTTTCCTTTGTCCTTGATCACCCACCAGGAGGCCTCCTCACTTGCATTTGCACTTGTAGAGTCCAAAAAGATACTGATATTGGTAAAATGTTTTTTAGGAGCTGAAAAAAACACATCTGTGCAATAAAATTGAATCATATGAAACAGAAAATCTAATTCAATATGAAACTGGAAATTTGAAACTAGTACAGTAAGCAACTATCAGTTTTCAATTGGAATTTAATTACTTATATGTTACCATTTCCTGTATAGGTACATATTATAAACATTTTCAAAGTTTAGTACTGATAGCCTTCCCACTGTAATACTGACAGCTGCTAATACTACTGTCGTTTCCTCACGCTCCCTTCACTATCGCTGACAATTTCCTCATCTAAATACCAAGAATGCTGCACAATCACTGACAGCTTTTGCCATACTAATTTACAATTTCCCCCAGACTGACCTTACACAAACAAACTGACCTGTATACTCGACTATATATGTTAACTTCATGGTAACAATGTTTTTCAAGTTTCGCCACAGTCCCTCACAAACTGGAGTCTACTCACAAGTTAATAATGTATTAATCGAACAAACATAGACAGTGAACAATATACACCTGAAAATATTCATCAGTGGGTTACGATTCCATAGACATGCTAATGTGAAAGATACACATTATAAATGTCTGATGCAAAGACATAGCAGCATACATAATTATTATGTCAACACGACAGCTGTACAATTTCACACATAATACCATCGTCAAAGATATTTAGCTACATACGTGTTCCAAGGAGTGCATTAACCTGTGTTGCTTCTTTGCCAGCCAGCCTGATATACTCTGGGAACACATATCCTATGTTGCTGTAAGAAATATTTATGTACATTATTCATAAACCCTAAACAGGAAGGATTTGACATGTACATGTATAACAAGGTGGACACAAACTAAGCATGACAATTTTGGTCAAAGTCATCGTAAGGTAACCATGGACCAAATCAAGGAATAATCAATCCAGCAGTAACTTAAAAGCATTTAATTAAATGAGTTGTCAGTTTGTAATTGTCAGTATCATCCAAGGGTACCTTGATAGTAGATCATGGAACACAATGCAATAAACCAAACAGTATATTTCCAGATCCCACTTTCTCCGCAAAGCAGGCAGTTGATGTTTACAAAGTTAAAAGCACAAGAGTAACCTTTCTTACTTTTAAAGTTTTTCCACCAAAGCTTGAAATGTTTCAACAATTTGTACTCAAACTGACAAAAAAAGGTCTTAGACAGTCTTGCACTCAATATAGAAATAAAACCCTTCTTCAACCTGTTCTATTCTCAATTCATTACAAGGCCTACATGAAGTGTTTCAGAGGGATTTCATGATTACATAAACAAGGCAAAAAGGAATTAGTATTTGATGGTTTAATCTAAAAATAAAATTAATTTTACGACCACATCTTTCTGTTTATTTTCTTCCAGTTGAAGACGAAGCCTTAAAAAACTTATAATATCCAACATATTATGTCACTGGATATTATGTCATTGGATATTATGTCATTTGGTTTTATGACATGCTATATGCGGATATATTAACTCACCATTTGGTGAGAATGATATTATGTCTGTTTAATTTATTCATCCACTGGCCATAAGCACTCATTTGAATACCCACATAGTGCTCATTGCGACTAAATGACGACAGAAATCAGCAAGTAACAAAGGTAAATAGAAGGAGAAGGATTTTTGATCAAAGGAAATTTTTTATTCAAATTATTGATTGCAGAGGAGTTGCTGAAACGTGACTTATATTTTCAATGACTTGTAGATAACTTTAGAGTGTCAATAGAGCTGAAATTTTCTTTGTGAGATTTTCTTTGTGCATTGAAGAACTGCACACATATCAAACATGTCTAAAGTACGGTACAAGGAAGGGAAATTTCAAATTTCCTGCCTGGCCCATTAATATTAATTTCTTATTACAGACTGATGACCGATCAATAGCTGGAAATTACATGGAAGGGTAATAAAGCAATATTTGGCTGTCTTCTGTAAAATGGCTGACACGTGGAAAGATATAACTATACATACACATCCTTTGTAGTATTTTTGACAATCATTTCTGCTGTGTAGTTCTTCTCATCAAGGGTGAGCTGTTTCCTGTACTGTATAGTGAGTGTTTCTCCAGCCTGAGAATGTGGCTCTCTGAAATAAACAACAAAATACTGTTGTATACATTGTTGTATAATAAGCATTTCACAAAGGTAGAAAATACTTGTTGCAGGATACAGGTTGTCTCAAGGTTCAAATACTTCCTATATAACATGACCATTTATTCTTTACTCACAAATATTTGACTTCAAAGTATTAACCTACCTACCCCTCTGACTTTCAAAACTCAAGAGAATTGTAATCCTGTATACAAATAGCAGAAGCTAACTAACAAAGTCTGTTCACTAAATTGTATTGTACATCTAGGATATTAAGGAAGAATAAACTTTAAGGATCATGCCCACACAAATAACACAAAACATATTGCCCATATTCACAGAAGAGAAAGTTACCTTAGATTAATTACAAATGTAGCTTACATTTTTTTAGTTGCCCTTACCAAAATGACTTGTACTGACATATATGTCCCTTATATGCAACTTATACTTGACTTATATGAGATATATAAGTTACATATATATAAGTCACATATAAGTCACATAAAACTGGTCTAAGTCTGTTATATGTATAAGCCATTTATATGTCATTTTAAGCCCTTTTATTTTTCAACATATAAGCCACTTATAAGTCACTTATATGTCTCACAGTCTGCAGCTGTCAGTTATATGTCAGTTATATGCCAGTATATGTCGTTTATGTCGTGTCGTTTGCCAGTTAGTATGCCAGTTATATGAATCCATTGCGAGTGAATTTTCTTAGAGATACAGCGTGCTACATTATATAATATTACTGATAACAAGTGGTATTTGGTCAATCTCTGGGTTCATCTTGTATACAGAGATGAAAATAAACATATGATACTCATTGTCTGAAACAGGAAGTAACCTTCTGTCAGCTTTCTGGTTGGTTGAAATCGAATACTAAACAGACATCATGATGGTAACATATGTGGAAGAAGTTGGTGATAGAATATTATTTTTTGCATTCTTATAATGATGATATTTGTGAATATTTTTATGGATTGAATTTGATTATACCATGGGGAAGAACTGAAAATACAGCATCATATGCAAAGGTAAGTTTACAAACATAGAAGATTTAGACCATTTCAAAGTTAAGACTTTAGAAATCATTGAATTGTGAAGACCAGTTTTCAATAAATGATATAATTTTTCAATTCAGACACCTATTTTATCAATATTTTAAAGGAAAGTTCTCATTCTAAGGTTGCCTATTAAAACAGATTTGAATGAAAAAAAATTCAGGTTATTCAACCGAGTTACGTTCATGTCTTTCTTTTAGGATATGTGTGGGAAAAGAGAAAAATGTCCAGAAAAGGATGTGGTTCAACCAATAAACCAGAAGTGTGCTGATGCCAGGGCAGTTTTCAGAATAACCTGCAAAAAGACTTAAGAACAACAATTTTGTATATTGTATAGATGAACTGTTTTAACTGAACAGAAAAAAAAACAGACAAGAACAAATTCAAACCACAAAAAAGAGACATTTTTTTGTGTTTACATAATGTTATAATCATTACTGATGAAAAATTGCATACTGGTATCTAAATGATGTGATGAATAAAATTTTGTATAAATTTACTGAAATCATTATTTTTTGTGAATTACATAATATTCTCATTTTAGTCCTGCATCTGTTTTGGACATCAAAATCAAGACATTTAGTTGACTTATATGTCACATATAACTTTTTGTAATATGTGACATATAAGTCACATATAAGTGACTTATATGTCACATATAAGTGACTTATATGTAGCTAAAAGATAAGACATACACTGTTTGTAACATATATGTCACATATACTTCACATACATCTAATTTGCATTTAAAATACTAATAAGTCCCAACTATGTGACTTATAGGTAAATTGTCTATGTGAAGTATAAGTAACATATAAAAATGGCTTATAAGTGACATATAAGTTTTTTTGGTAAGGGCGCTTTAATATGTAAATGTACAAAAAGATTATAAAATAGCTTGTTTACTGTACCTTGTAAATGTGACATGAATATCCATGTTAACTTTGGCTGCTGGATTGGTAAGATCATTTATCAGACTGTCTCGACTGGGAGGACTGATCGTCCACACTGATGTAGATTTTCCATCAAGCTCTATCTTTGTTACATCCTCAGACTTGTAATTACTCAAGAAGAAAGTGGCAACCTACAACAACAAAAACATGCAAAATATTGTGACCTGTCCATTCTACATGTTCCAAAGTCGGCAATCTAGGTTAGGTGTAAGGAAGTGATGCTAACAAAAGTCAATGATTGTGTATCATTATATCATTATACTGTATGGCGCTTTAAATCGGCAAAGCCAAATGTTGATGTTTTTTTAATTGATGTTGTCTTAAATTGGCGCAAATCACATCAGTCGCTGAAATAAAATCTTGATACAAAATGTCTATCACTAAAAAATTGGCTGTGGCTTATAACTGCGGTGATTTATAATGATGGTGTTTAGATTTGGCGTTACAATTGGTGACTGCAAATACAGCCAAAATATAACCCCCACCAAAAATATTACTTATACAGTAATAGGGATTATCTAAAATCTTGTCTTGGATTATCTTTCTGAAGCCCATCATCTCTTCATTCAGAGGAGGTTCAAGTTCATCCAAGCTCT
>JAFMSR010000012.1:7111569-7116569 GCA_022818135.1 Saxidomus purpurata
ATCTGAAACTGCAATCCTTAGAGCTTTGATATTTGGTGTGTGGCATTGTCTTGTGGACTTCTACCAAGTTCAAATAATGCCTCTGGGGTCTAAATTGACAAGTGTTGTAAAATCAGACTCCAAACATAATCAAATTGAATTGGACAGGGTATTTCGATTCACAATCGGATAATAATCGAAGGGATATTCCTTTACCTAATAACATAGTTATACACTATAAACACCAGTATCAGTCATTTGTCAGTTGTACTATGTAGTGATTTTGATCGGACAACAAATTGATTTATACTGTCACAGTCTTTCATATGCAACTGTGGTGAAATTAACATATTGGACTATATATTACAAAACCATACGCTTCTTTCAAAGCTACCAAATTTTAAATAATTTATTTGACTATAGTTAAATTAATCTTTGATTAAAGGTAGGAGGTCCAAAGGTCCTTGTAAAACCTGTAGGGAAGATGAATTCTTGATGTAAGTAATTGCTGGTTTTACAAGAAATTCTAATGACTTAAATTTGAGACCTTCGTCCCCATTTTGGTAGATTTGACCAGGTAGCTGGAGTCTATAGTTTAAAAGAATGTTCCCTCTCACAGAGAAAGATCCAGGTTGGAATCCTGACACTAATCAAGTGTGCTACTTTGAAGTAGTCAAAAACAAGAAAGCATGTGGTGTATATATTTGCTCCAAAAGCATTGCAAAGTGCATTGAAAGCATTAAATTGCAGTACTTATACTTCTAAAACCATTCAAATTTTAGTAAAAAAATTAATAATCAGTAAGTGTACTTCATTTCTTGTGTTGCCTCAATTCATTTTATGATTAATGTGGACAATTCACCAAACACATTGTAAACAAATTTGAGCAAAATTGCCTGTAGTTTTTCAAAGCAAAAAAGAAGAAACGATCATCGATTATTCAAACTAAAAAAAAAAAAAAAAAAAAAAAAAAAAAAAAAAAAAAAAAAAAAAAAAAAAAAATATGGGGGGGGGGGGGGAGGGGGAGAGAAGGAAAAAAAAAAAAAAAAAAAAAGGGGGGGGGGGGGGAAAAAAAAAAGGGGGGGGGGGGGGGGGGGGGGGGGGGGGGGGGGTTTTATTAAGAAAAAAAAAAAATTATTTTTTAATTATAAAAAAAAAAAAAAAAAAAAAAAAAAAAATTTTTTTTTTTGGTTTTGGGGTTGGGGGGGGAAAAAAAATTTTTTTTTTTTTTTTTTCATAAATAACATCAAAACCTATAACTAATAATGTTATCGATATCCATGAACTTACAAGTTCACATTAAAATAAAAACATTCCCTACCTTAACCGAAACATCTTTTGTCAGCATGTTAAAGGAAACAGACATACTTCTATTTTAGGCCTAACTACTTATGGGATTGATTTGAAACTTCATTAAAATGTGTGTCAGACAGTCAGGTTGTGGCATTTGTTCACTTAGAAATTTTGGATAAAGTTTTGCATGCAAGGTATTATAATACACATACTTCAGTAACTACTTATGAGATTGGTTTGAAACTTCATTAAAGTCATCAGGGGTGTCTGACATTTAGGATTGTAAACTGGTCACAGATGATTTATTTTTCACCTGGTTCGGTTCTACCCAACAATAGAAGGTATCTTACTTTTAAATTTATTGTAATGTAAAATGGTGAGAGTAATTCATTTTTGTAAGAGGTTTATAGGGCTATAATTAACCTTATGTTCCTTTTCCCCACTTCTAAAATTTAGTTTTTATCCATTTATCTATAGGTGACCAAATCAACCAGAATGCTGAGGAAAGAAACAAAACATGATTGGGACAATACGTTTTTTGTAGGCAACAGTTGTAGATGGTCAATACTTTGACCACATCAATGAAAGTCCTCTCCAGTACAAGCTGCTGTCGTCACAAAAATGATTGGTGTTTACAACTTTAAAAAGAGTTCCACTCAAACGTTAATGACGGACAAAGAAGTTAACTGTCACCTTTTGTCACTTGTGGATTCAATCAACTAAATGTAAAAATAGTGGGGGGGAGAAGGGGGAAAAGGTTGTGACCGGGGGGTGGGTTGGTATAAAGAGAACCCTTTATTTTTTTCTCCTAGCCAATTTTGTTTTTCCAAAAAATTAAAATTTACTAGTATCGCTACAGTTTCATCATTTTTTTCAAGCAATGAGAATTTTATTCAATTTCGTTTGTTGTTAGGGTAATACCTGCTTAGTCAGAATATAAAATAAAAAAGGTAGGTCACCAGCCTTATTTAGAAGTAATGGACACTTTGTAGTATACCCCCGAAAGCAGTGAAAATGACCCCTATCTCATGTTTATCAATCATAAATCTCTAAATTTGGCAAGTCACCATTGATATTTATTTAGCAGGTTTTTTGAAAAAAAACTAATTAGAATGGCGATGTCGTATGGCGGGCGGGGGGCGTCAAACATTGGTTTCCATTCGATAACTTTAGTTAGGAGAGACCAATTGCAATGAGACTTTGTGTGTAGGTAGCTTGCTTGGAGACGCCGCTTGGGATTGCACTTGGGGCCACTAGGGTCAAGGTCACTGTAACTAAAAATAGAAAAACGGTTTCCGCTCAATAACTCAAGCTAGGAGTGACCAATTACAATGAAATTTGGTTTGTAGGTAACTTGCGTGTAGACGGCACTTGGGATTGCATTAAGGGTCACTAGGGTCAAGGTCAAGGTCACTGTTTCTAAAAATAGAAAAATGGTTTCCGCTCAATAACTCAAGTTAGGAGTGACTAATTGCAATGAAACTTGGTCTGTAGGTAGCTTGCCTGTAGACGGCACTTGGGATTGCATTTGGGGTCACCAGGATCAAGGTCAAGGTCACTGTTACTAAAAATAGGAAAATGGTTTCCGCTCAATAACTCAAGTTAGGAGTGACTAATTGCAATCAAACTCAGTGTGTAGGTAGCTTGTGTAGAGAGGAAGCTTGGGATTGCATTTGGGGTCACTAGGATCAAGGTCACTGTTACTAAAAATAGAAAAATGGTTTCCGCTCAATAACTCAAGTTAGGAGTGACTAATTGCAATCAAACTCAGTGTGTAGGTAGCTTGTGTAGAGAGGAAGCTTGGGATTGCATTTGGGGTCACTAGGATCAAGGTCAAGGTCACTGTTACTAAAAATAGAAAAATGGTTTCCGCTCAATAACTCAAGTTAGGAGTGACTAATTGCAATCAAACTCAGTGTGTAGGTAGCTTGTGTAGAGAGGAAGCTTGGGATTGCATTTGGGGTCACTAGGTTGAAGATCAAGGGCACTGTTACTAAAAATAGAAAAATTGTTTCCGCTCAATAACTTGAGTTAGGAGTGACCAATTGTAATGAAACTTGGTGTGTAGGTAGCTTGCGTGGAGAAGAAGCTTTGGGTCACTAGGGTCAAGGTCACTAGGGTCAAGGTCACTGTTACTTAAAATAGATTTTTATTTAATTTTAGTTTTTAGATTGTTTTTAGCAAAAAAAATTGGGGGGGGGTCAAGGTCACTAGGGTCAAGGTCAAGGTCACTGTTACTCAAAATAGATTTTTATCTAATTTTAGTTTTTAGATTGTTTTAAGCAAAAAAAACTTGTTTTGGGGTCAAGGTCACTAGGGTCAAGGTCAAGGTCAGTGTTACTTAAAATAGATTTTTATTTATTTTTAGTTTTTAGTCTTTTAAGGAAAAAAAACATTTTGGGGTCAAGGTCACTAGGGTCAAGGTTACTGTTACTAAAAGTAGATTTTTATTTATTTTTAGTTTTTAGATTGTTTTAAGCAAAAAAAAAAATTGGGGGTCAAGGTCACTAGGGTCAAGGTCAAAGTCACTGTTACTAAAAATGTTATTTTTTTTAGTTTTTAATTGTAGCAAAAACAAATTTTGGGATCAAGGGTCAAGGTCAAGGGCACTGTTACTAAAATAGGGGGGAGTCAAAATGACTGTTGTTTTTTTTTAATTCTACAATTTCTGCAGGCGCCGTTTAAACCTGCTTTGCCGCGTCTTCTTGTTTAAAATGTTAAGCAATTGATCCTATTTTATGAAACTACATGAATTGAGATTTCAAAATGTATTCAAACTGAAAAAACTAGGGATGGGAATGAATACTAAAATCAATATTCGAATATTCGGTTTGGCATATTCGAATATATTCGAATATTCGTTTTGTGGTGTCCATGTATATTTTCTTAACACGACGGATACGCCACTACAGTATGTTTAGTCGTTAAAATGGAATTAAAGTAAAAGAGATTACCTCCCTTTTCTATAAACTATGAATGTCTAACTGTATATATATGGAAAGTAAAAGTTTGGATAATATTTCAACCGGTTTTTATATTTTTCTTGTGTATAATATTAATAAATTTTTAATAATTAAAAATAAGAATTTTGCATTTTTCTAGATAGTCGACTAATTTGAGTTAAAGAAAAAGTAATTATCTCCTTTTTCAATTTTAGAGGTAGATGAATGCTGTGCATTAATTATCGTGCAGGGCTGGGTTGTTTTTTGTTGTTTTTTTTTCATTCATTGTGACTGCCTCCGTGGTCAAGTTAGGAAAGTATACGCCTGACATAACTGAAATACTGTTGAAACTGGGTTTTTTTCTCAGTGTTCTCTCGCTGATGGAGGGCTGTGGGTTCGTGGAGTTTGTGGCAGAAAACTACTAAATACGCCTGGCATAACTGAAATACTGTTGAAACTGGCGTTTACTTTAACTGGATTAATTTTTCCAGGGAAGATACGGGAAAACAAATAAATAAATAAACATTGATAATTTTTATTTACATGCGTAAAGATCAACATGTACATAGTACATAAAATATAGTCACACATCAATTAATCAAAGCATCAACTCAACACACAATCATGTGGACACAGTTAAGTCTCAAAACGATGGTACATCAAATAAACACCCGCGGATGCAATTTTGTTTAGAGAAGATCAAACTTAAAGTAAGGATGTTAAAAATAATTTCAAACATATTTATTAAAGGAAAATATTTGAGTTATTCTGAATGATTGGACAACG